>OY294050.1:1742821-2236662 GCA_958510825.1 Brachypterus glaber | reverse complement strand
GCTTTTAGCAGTAGATGTCGCTAGCTGTTTTTGCTTTTCCTTACAGCGATTTTTAAACTCCATATAGAGATATATGGAAAGGATTTGATTTTCGTAGTTGTCCCTACTACCGATATGTGGCTCTGAAGAGTGCTAAAAAGCACGAAATCGATCAGTCACTTCGGAGGGACGACTGCGTTAATCAAACAAAAGTCGTTTTAAGGAATAGTAAAATGTTTTATATAGATTTTTTAAATTTGTAAATATCAAACAATTTAATTTAGTTTACATTTTTTATTGTTTTTCCTAAATGGAAAACCAATACATTTATAAATACTTCAACAGACATAGGGCAAATACGAAAATACTTTATTATTGTTTTTTCTTACGTTTTGTTTGATTCCTAAGAGTCAATCATTGATTTCGCCCTTATATTGTTCTGTCAATCACCCAAGGAACTATATCAACTCTTAAGGAGTTCATTTATCTAAATGAAACCTTAACGGTAAAGAAAAGGGACTTTTATGCCCTTGTTGAGGACAACTTGAATTGCCAATGAAAAGGAAAAGAAACGTTTTATTTAGCGACCCCTGAAAAAAACAGCTTTTACCATAGTCCTTCATTCAGTTGAAACGATTATGGCTTTTTTATTTAAATCATTAGGCCTCAATTCGGCTGACACTTTTTCATTTAACCGCAATAATTTTGAATTCAGTTTGTTTTATGAAATATAAGGTGGGTGAGCCAATTATTGCCATGTTCCTAATATTGCCACCCCCTCTTAAACTTATTAGTTCGTCCTCTGTGTCATAGATGACACTGCCAGTATATATGTTATATCGAAAAGATGCCTGTAAATATCATGTATCTGTATCCAGTTGGTTATGGCGTACACAAAAACGCAGTTCGTGTTTCGGGCTATTTTACTATAAAAACTTGTAAAATTGTGACTATCGCAAGCTGGATAGCATCTATTATTGAAGGGCAAAAACGTAATAACCCTTGTCGACAAAATCCTCAATATTGTACATAAAATTGCCTACCCTCGATGAACTAAAATTGTTTGAGTATGGGACTCTAAAAATCACTTTTCTTTTGATAAAAGTTCCTTTTGAAAATTTACCACATGCCCATCAAAATCAAAACAAATTGTCCCATTTATCAGTTAGCAGGTGGTTCCTCCAAGAAATTTCCACTAAATAAAATAGGCGATAAATATAAAATGAATAATAGATTAGGCATTCTTACAAGAAAGGGGCGTAAATTTTAACAGTAAGCAGAAAGTGGAGCAGTAAAATGCCTGTAATATGCCTGCATATGTTCCACATTTCTTATGCATTGATTCTCTACAAACATTAAAGAAAACGGTTACGTCTGTCAGTCAAGCCACACAAACTTTGTAACATGGATTAAATAACACATTTTCCTGTTAAAAAAGTAATTTTTTTAAAATATTTTAATGCTTTACTATGCAGGGTGATTATTTGAAAACGTTCTAACCCAAATATCTCGCAAACTCGCACAATGTAAAAATTCTAAAAAATAGGGCAATTTGGTTTTTCAAGGAAGAAATATCAAGCCCATATTGTGATGAAAAGCTTAAAAAATGTCATGTTCTGACATAAAAAATAAATAAATACACCAACCCTTAACTTAAGAGTGTAGAGCCTTTACAAGGCTCAGAGCACAAATAAATTTTTTTATGGGCCTGTGTTTTTTACTGTGATAAAATTTATTGGTAAATAATATGAAGAATTACTTGATTGATTGAGTTTTTACGGTGTTTAATGGAGCTCTCTACAACTAGAATTATGAAACAAAAGACGTCTACCCTATCTCTATCTCATTTGTGCTACACTTTCCAGCCAACCAAATAAATACTGTATTTGTTTTTCATACAACAAATACAGTATTTATTTGGTTGGTCGGAAAGTATAGCACTGAGCGGCACGAAAGAACATAGCTAATGTGAATCTGTAGAATAAGATAATTCTACTAAAATTTAGATGGCGCCAGTAATTTCTTTAATGTGTACCGCGTTTTCCTGTCTAGAATAAGTAAAAACTAAAAAATTATCAGGCGCTGCCCTGGTTACTTATTATAGAAAAGAAAATGTACGGTTGCGATCGGCTAACTGGCATCAGTACGGGCACAGGGGTTCATGGATTAAAAATTATGATAATAAGCTTAGTTTAACACCTTGGGCGCCAGAATCTTGTAAACATACATGTGCTTGGCAGTTTATGTGTTAAGATTCAAACACATAAAAAATAATGTACTAGAATATTAATTATCTTTTACAGCATGTATAAACCTGAAAAATAACTATGATTTGAATAGATTTGTATATCTTGTGTTGATTATAATTTAAACAAAAACTCAAATATGTGCTGTTACAATGTTTATTTAAAATGACAAGTAGACAACTTTAATTAATCATATTAATTAAAATAAAATTATAAATTACCAAAAGTATGGTGAAAAGACTCCATTGCGAAATATAAAAAAAAATGTGGTGAACTACCCTATTGCAAAAATGTTAAAATATGTATACCAAAATTATTATGGTGAATAACCTAAATAAAAACAGTCATATAAGGTATGTGTTAATAAGTGAAAAATAGTAATCTAGGCGTACGGCCCAAAGTTGCAACTTTGTTTACAAACCAACCTAGAATATTCATAATAAAATAGAGCACCTTAATAAATATTAAAATTTGAGAACTTGGATATTTTACCAAAAATAAATATAGTAAACCGCATTTTCATTATTTACACTAAAACTATAAAAACCTGTTAATTAAAGTTGTCCCTGGAACGACCAAATACGTTATCCCACTCCCTGATGATGTACGTCACTGTGCAGAACATTTCCTTGTCCTTGCCTTGAGAACTCCTTACAAATTTGAACACGTTTGAAACTCAAACGCTTGAGGATCCATTGAAACGTTTGTAAACCTCTTGGCTTAAAAACGGTACTGCAATTTACTGAACATCTTGAAAAAATCTTGAAAACTCTTGAAAACTAATGTGGAAAATTGAAGAACACCTCAATGAAAATTGAAGTTAAAGTTGAAATGGAAAGCTTCGCCATCGATACTCGTAAAATTTGAGATAACGGTAACGTTGTAAAATATAAAAGCTTCACCAACAATATTCATAAAATTTGGGATAGAGGTATCGTCAAAACATTCGAAGAACGTTAGAACAGAAATGGAAAAGCTTCACCAACAATCTAGAAAGAAAGAACAGCGACTTTAGAACTCAGCCATCGATATGAAAAATCGAAATCCGTAATTAGATTTAAAATAAACTTACCCAGTCCAAAACTGAATTAATTGGAGCAGTAAGTGCTGAATACTAGAATACTCTGCAGCCTGAAGCCTTCATCTGTACGCCTCTAATGAAAATAAAGAAAACAACGTGTTAAACACTTGTAACTTAGGTAACCAAAAAGCGACTTACTTTGAAAGATGAATATTGTGGAATTTCCATTAAAACTGCTTGAACTAATTACGTAGGATTATACTACACTTCATTACAAACTTATTGCAACATTTTTACACAAACATAAACCACGGATGGTTTCACAAAAATCAGATTCTGATTTTACGACCTGAACGCCATTGCTTGTCGTTTTGAAAAAGAACGCCACTCCCTTCAACTCCGGCAAGGTACAAAACTCCCCCCGTGGCGAAACTTGGAACTACGAACAACAAATCGATTTTGAGGGTAGGCAACACAAAAAACATCTATTCATAATCCCAATGATACTTGAAAATAAAGAAAAAGAATACTCTAAATAAGTTTAAAATGCCTAGCCATACATCTAACAATCGTTTCATATGGTTTAAGAAATGATACGACGAAAATAAACCAACTTGAAGTCATCAGCTGACCATGCAATGCATACTGTATACCTGAATGCGGGTAGAAGTAAAACTAACCTCAAAATTAGGTAAACAATCTTTGATAATGATTTTATCCGACTTCCAGAAGCTTTAGCTGTGATTAAAAAGGTAAGACTAGCTGAAAAACATCAGTAGCTAACTCAAGTACTGAATGTAGTAGATTACTAGACGTTTGTTATTATATTTTAGGCTATCAAAAGTAAACACCAAAAATAAGACAAATTCTGTAATAAAAGAAAAATGACCCAGCAAATGGAATCAAGGACCATCGCAAGACTTCCACAAGACCATACAATAAGTCTGTACTCAATCTTATATGTGCAAATAGAAAGAAATACTAACTTCTGAAAAAATGGTAACATCGTATGATTACGTGACACAGATCAGGTAATCTTTAAAAACAGTGGCAGTCATAACTGCTACACAGCCCTCCTCCGAATAAATAAAAAATATTTATTCCCAAAAATATTTTTTAACCCAGAGTATAAACTCCAATAGTTAACTCTAAATAGAACATTACAATATCACAAAGAATAACCCCGTAACCAAAAAAAATTACTCCTAACTTATGCTACTAGCATATTCTGATTCTGTAACCAAAAACTATTAAATTTACTTATTATTTATTGTAGCTTTATTCCCCTTTCCGAATATATACAAAAATAAAAATATTTATTTATTTTTCATTGCATTTCTATCCAATTTTTATGAATCAATATTGAATCAATGTTTATTGAACTTGTTATTGAATGCATTTTTATTGAATTTTTAGTTAAGCCTGATATCTACGCGTACCACACGCCTATTTACTAGGGACAAATCCATGAATTGACAAAATCGAGTTATAGTTACACAATCGGGAAGTTACATAATCGGGAAAATTCTTATTAACTAAAATTCAACAACAATGACTTTTTAATATCAATAATCCTTATTATTGACACTAAGTCCAAAAACTTTTTAGTCCATAGTTTTGACCGTTATTAACCTTTTAATTTTTCAGGTATTCTAATCAAGATCTCAATCAAAACTGAAGAACACTCACTCTACACCCATCTACTAAAATGTCGCAGCAATCAGTTCTAGACCTGATCCCTCGAGCATCAAAGAAAATATTTTTTTTTTTTACAATATTTGACTTTATTTTATTTAAAATAAAATTTAACTATTTACACTTGACTTTTACTCACTCTTAGCTAATATTTACAATTAACGGTTTTATTTTTCTTTCTGAAATTTAAAAACTCATGCATGCAGTTATCCGACGGATACATCACTATTCGAACCCAAATATTTCTTAAGATCTTTAACGTGCCAGTCTCCAATGGATTGACCGTTTTTATCCTGTAACACATAAACCAAATTTGACTTTTTACCTATTATCTTACATAACACGTACTTAGGCGCTAATTTTGACGCAAAATAATTTACTGCGCTGGAAAGAACTTTATTTCTTTTCCATACCTTCTCACCTATCGTGAACGTTACGTCACGCTTTCTAAGGTTATAGGCTCTTCTATTTCGCTCGTATGCTTCATGCAATTTAGTTTTTACATCCGCAAAAATGTCTTTTAACCCAACTAAATCCTTAAAATACATTTCCCGAGAATCCGGTTCCAACTCAACGTCTTGAGTGGACGAAACTTTGCCATAGTAAGCCCCTGTTAAAGGTACGATTCTTCCAAAATTGAGAAACGCCGGCGAATGTCCGTGGACCTCATTAACTGCGGTACGAAGCGCAAGACCTATTTTACCTATATTTTTATCCCATTCCCGGTGATTTTCTTTTATATAAGACCTTATCGCCGTTTCTACCGTTCGATTCTGTCTTTCTGTAGGATTTACTTGTGAATGAAATTTGGCATTGTACCAGATTTTTTGAACTTGATAGTCGTCCGCAAGCTTTTTGAAAGCTTTCCCAGCAAACTGAGTACCATTATCGACAATAATGTACTGCGGTACGCCATATATTAAGAACACCTGATTTTCTATAAATTTTATTACACCTTGAGCAGTAGCTGTTTTCAAAGGTTGTAAAAGTGTATATTTTGTGAACCAATCAGATACTACTAATAAATAACAAAACCCTCCATTCGATCTAGGTAATGGACCTATAAAATCTGTTGAAATACACTGCCAAGGGAAACTAATATTCTTTTCTTTACCCATCAACCCATGACGTGCATAATTCGGAACCTTTTGTTCAGCGCAAATTTTACAACACTTAACATATTTCAAAATATCTGATCTCATACGTGGCCAAAAATATTCTTGTGATACCCTATTAAAAGTTTTATAAAAACCCATGTGAGCTGCTAAAGGATCATCATGACATTCTTTCATAACAAGCACCCTACAGAGTCTCGGAACCAACAACTTCCACTCTTTAATATTCGTTTTAATACCTAAATTAGAACGATCAAATTTATATATTTTATCTTCTACAATTCTATACTCTTTATATTGATTTGGACTCTTCAATATCTTTTCTCTTAATGAAACATAGTACTCATCTTTACCATACTGTTCCGAATCAAATGATATTAAATTAACTGACGGAAATACTGGTTTTTCTGGTTCAACTTCTTCAAAAGCCCTACTTAATGCATCTGGAACTACTTGTAAACTACCCTTACGATATGTAATATTCATGTCATACTGTTGGAGTTTAACCGCCCATCTAGCAATTCTTCCTGTCGGGTCTTTAAAATTTGCTAAATACTTTAAACTAGAATGGTCTGTTATAACATTAAACCTAACTCCTTCAATATATCCCCTGAAACGATCAATCGCGAATAAAAGAGCTAAACATTCTTTTTCACCGGTGCTAAAATTTCTTTCTGATCTTGAGAGAGTTCTTGAGGCGTATGCAATAACCTTTTCCTTTCCCTCCTGAACCTGTGTTAACACTGCTCCCAAACCTACATTACTAGCGTCACATTGTATGGTGAAAACAAGGTCGTACCTAGCACTGGTTAAAACCGGAGCTGAAACAAGAGCTTCTTTTATTTTAACAAACGCGACTTCAGCTTCATTATTCCATTTAATTGGTTGTTTCTTTCCTAAACCTTTCAGCAAAGCATTAAGTGGTGCTACTAACGTTGCAAAATTTTTTACAAACCGTCTGTACCATGAACATAACCCTATAAACCGTTTAATCTCTGTAGTTGTACTAGGACGTTTATAATTTAACATATCCTGTACTTTTTCTATATCTGTGCGTAACCCTTCTCTATCCAAAACAAAACCCAAATACTTTAATGATTTTCTAAAAAATTTACACTTATCAAAATTTATTGTAAGATTAGCTTCTTTTAAAATACGATAAACCTCTTTTAGCAGACGTATATGTTCTTCAAAACTAGATGATACTATTATTATGTCATCTAAATATACAAAAATATATGGTTCAAAGGCAGCACCAAACAATTTATCCATCAATCGTTGTTGCCTTTGCGCCGCGTTAGCCAACCCAAAACACATACGATTAAAGTGAAATAGACCATAGCCAGGTACAGTGAAAGCGCATTTTTCCTTTGACCTTTCAGTCAGTGGAATCTGCCAAAAAGCTTTTTTCAGATCGATTGTAGAAATATACCTCGCCTTACCAAGCATACTTAAAATTCTATCAATTTTTGGTAATGGATAAGAATCCTTCTTTGTTTGAGCATTTAATTTTCTACCATCGAAACAAAGCCTATGCGATCCATCAGATTTTTTCACTAACAATACCGGACTATTATAATCGCTATTCGAAGGAGAGACTACCCCTTGTGCTAACATATCTTTTAATTCTTTAACTAAAATTTCTTGCATATACGGAGACATTTGGTATTGTCGCATTTTAAAAGGTTTGTTATCCCCAGTATCAATATCATGTTTCATTATATGAGTACACCCTAACTTATCTTTTTTTAATTCTTTGAACAAATCTTTAACTTTATTAGCTAAATGTTCCTGATCACTACTTAACTCTAAAATTCCAAATTCATTACTAGAATTAATACTATTTATTTCTACTTTATTCAAAAATTTCCAAGAATTATTTTCGAAACTTAGAGATATAGAAAATTGTTTCAAAAAATCTACTCCAAAAATAAATTCTGTTTGCAAAGTCGGTACTACTAAAATTTTTAAAACATTTACTGTATCATTGACTGTAATTGGTAACTCCACAAAACCTAAAACTTTTTGGTGTGCCTTATCAGCCGTAGTTACATATGGTATACTACTATTACAAATTTCTAAATTTAAACTTTTAATCAAACTAATTCCCAAATTTCCTATAACTGAACAGTTAGCGCCAGTATCTATTAATGCTACTATTTGCTTATTAGCGATACTTGCTTTTATATAAGGCCTATTATCATTTGGTAAATTTTCAAAAGGATTTAAATTTACTAAGGAAATTAAGTGATTTTTATAAAATGCTTTTACTTTTTCTAGCCAAATTGTCCAATTGAACCAATTGTCTTCGTAGCTACTAGTTATCTTACTATCAGGTATGGCCTTATGAAGTAGTGAGCGTCGGCCGGGATTTCCCACTACTGCTCTACATTTTTTTGACAATTAGAACAATCTTTTAAAAATACGTCTTTTTTTCCACAACGGTAACAAAACTTAGTCCTTTTTGCAAGACATTTACTAAAAACATGATTAATTCCATTACAATTATAACATACTATTTGCTTTACTTGATTACTACTATTTACTGTACTATTATTTTCTGAACTGCTATTTTTCTGATTTTTATTACTATTAAAATTACTGCTACTATTACTACCAAAAGATTTATATCCATTATTTCTGAAATTTCTATTATAGTTACCATTACTATTATTATTATTTCTAAAATTGTTACTAAAATTACTATTTGAATTTATCTGACAACAGTGCCCTTCTTTACAAACATTTTTACTACTACTTGCTTTATTTACACAACTACTTTCCTCTGCAAAACTACTATCTTGAGTTTCTACCACATTTACCCTAGGTACTGATTTCTTATAAATTGCGTTTTTATTTGTTACACTTTTTTGTTTCAAAATGTAAGCTTCATCTAACTTTTTACAATACTTTCTGAGGTCTTCAATCGAGTTTACTTCTACTATTGATAACGGAGTAAAATAATGTGGAAGTATCCTTTCCCTAATTGTTTTCAATTTTGTAAAATCACTAGGATAACGCAAAAGTCTCTTAAATAATGTCTCCATAGCCGCTGTAAAAACTGAAATTGACTCATCTGGTTTTTGATACTTTGCCCTGATGTCATCCCAAGTATGATCATCTACACTAGCAGACAAAAATTCTTTCTTTAATAATCCTATTAACTCTGACCAATTATTAACTGAACTTTTAACTGACAAAAACCAAGAGAGCGCCGGCTCTTTAAATAAGTCATAAGCTGTTTTAAATAAAATTTCATCTGAGACGTTTCTACAAACTTTTAAATAATCTACTTTTTCAATGAACGAAAGTACGTCTCCAGTACCGTCAAAAGAAACACCCCATTTATAAACAGGTACAGGCTTTATAAAGTCCGGGTCTGATCTAGCCGAAGTATTAGCTGCTGCATGAAACGTTGTGTCATTTAAAGAAATTCTTGTCATATTAGTTTCATTGACCTTATTCTCATGCGCAGTATGAGCCTCAATCAAATCCGCCTCTAATTCTAAACACGTGGCTTTAGAAATCTGTAAAAATTTTGTCCTATCTGCTTCTTTATCCTTTACTTCCGGAAACCTATTTAAACGCTTATTTATGTGCGCTAGATTTGACTTTATACGAATGAGTTGAGAAATTGAGTACTCAAACTCCTCAAGTTCTTTAACTAAAGTTTTTACAATATCAATATTATCATTAATAGCTTTTACCTCATTATTGAAATTAAACTCCGGATCGACATATTTATTGTCCTCCGTTTCCCTTGCTATAGCTCTACTCAATGTTTTAATTTTCGCATTTCTATCATTCCTAGCCGTTAAAGACCTAATACGCAATTCATAATTTATTTGCTCTACCGTCAAATATCTAAGATCCATTTTATTTAAATCTTCCATGATTAAAATTTTAATTTATTACTAAAATTTACTATCAAAAATCTGTCAAAATCTGTCAAAAATCTTTCGCAATCTCTCTTTAAATAGTCAATATTCTTTCTAAAAATATTCACTCTCAAAAATCTTTTGAAAATCTTTCAGAAATCTTTCAAAAATCTCTCGCAATCTCACTCAAAATTTGCAATATTTTTTCAAAAATACTTGCCCTGTCCGCCACTCTTTTTTAGATTCGGATCGGAACCAAAAACTCCACGATTTATTCTCGCGTACTACTACACCTTTTTTGTTCACCCTGTATATTTCAGAATTTCACAAACTCAAAAAATCTCTCATCTTTCATCAAACTTTAATCCATTCTATATATTTTAGAATTTCATAACCAAAAACCTCTCAACTTTATTTTCTCCTATATATTTTAGAACTAAAATAACTCACTGGCCAAACTTTTCTCTCTTTATTTTACTCTATATATTTCAGAATTAAAATAATCAAAACTATGCACCAAAATGTTTGCTTTTCAAAAAAAATTCTCTCTAACTTTTATTTTTACCCTGTATATTTCAGAATCAAAAATAACCAAAAACTGTACCACTGCGTCCAATACTTTTTTTATTACGATCCTATATATTTTAGAATTCGAATAAAACTCAAAACTTTACCCTTTTGGTACTCTCAACCTATCCGTGGTTTCTTTTCTCCCTGTATACACCAAACTATTTTTTAAACATTGCACACCTATTGTTTAAATCAAATCAACAACCATATCCAGTTTTGTCTAAATATCTTAAAAATATCTTAAAAATATCTCAAAAAAAATTTTTTTTTTTTTTTTTTTTTTTTACTTTATATTTTTTTCACAAACTTCAAAAATTTAAAAGTTAAACTAGCTTAATCCCACGTTATTTGGGCGCCATTGTGTACCGCGTTTTCCTGTCTAGAATAAGTAAAAACTAAAAAATTATCAGGCGCTGCCCTGGTTACTTATTATAGAAAAGAAAATGTACGGTTGCGATCGGCTAACTGGCATCAGTACGGGCACAGGGGTTCATGGATTAAAAATTATGATAATAAGCTTAGTTTAACACCTTGGGCGCCAGAATCTTGTAAACATACATGTGCTTGGCAGTTTATGTGTTAAGATTCAAACACATAAAAAATAATGTACTAGAATATTAATTATCTTTTACAGCATGTATAAACCTGAAAAATAACTATGATTTGAATAGATTTGTATATCTTGTGTTGATTATAATTTAAACAAAAACTCAAATATGTGCTGTTACAATGTTTATTTAAAATGACAAGTAGACAACTTTAATTAATCATATTAATTAAAATAAAATTATAAATTACCAAAAGTATGGTGAAAAGACTCCATTGCGAAATATAAAAAAAAATGTGGTGAACTACCCTATTGCAAAAATGTTAAAATATGTATACCAAAATTATTATGGTGAATAACCTAAATAAAAACAGTCATATAAGGTATGTGTTAATAAGTGAAAAATAGTAATCTAGGCGTACGGCCCAAAGTTGCAACTTTGTTTACAAACCAACCTAGAATATTCATAATAAAATAGAGCACCTTAATAAATATTAAAATTTGAGAACTTGGATATTTTACCAAAAATAAATATAGTAAACCGCATTTTCATTATTTACACTAAAACTATAAAAACCTGTTAATTAAAGTTGTCCCTGGAACGACCAAATACGTTATCCCACTCCCTGATGATGTACGTCACTGTGCAGAACATTTCCTTGTCCTTGCCTTGAGAACTCCTTACAAATTTGAACACGTTTGAAACTCAAACGCTTGAGGATCCATTGAAACGTTTGTAAACCTCTTGGCTTAAAAACGGTACTGCAATTTACTGAACATCTTGAAAAAATCTTGAAAACTCTTGAAAACTAATGTGGAAAATTGAAGAACACCTCAATGAAAATTGAAGTTAAAGTTGAAATGGAAAGCTTCGCCATCGATACTCGTAAAATTTGAGATAACGGTAACGTTGTAAAATATAAAAGCTTCACCAACAATATTCATAAAATTTGGGATAGAGGTATCGTCAAAACATTCGAAGAACGTTAGAACAGAAATGGAAAAGCTTCACCAACAATCTAGAAAGAAAGAACAGCGACTTTAGAACTCAGCCATCGATATGAAAAATCGAAATCCGTAATTAGATTTAAAATAAACTTACCCAGTCCAAAACTGAATTAATTGGAGCAGTAAGTGCTGAATACTAGAATACTCTGCAGCCTGAAGCCTTCATCTGTACGCCTCTAATGAAAATAAAGAAAACAACGTGTTAAACACTTGTAACTTAGGTAACCAAAAAGCGACTTACTTTGAAAGATGAATATTGTGGAATTTCCATTAAAACTGCTTGAACTAATTACGTAGGATTATACTACACTTCATTACAAACTTATTGCAACATTTTTACACAAACATAAACCACGGATGGTTTCACAAAAATCAGATTCTGATTTTACGACCTGAACGCCATTGCTTGTCGTTTTGAAAAAGAACGCCACTCCCTTCAACTCCGGCAAGGTACAAAACTCCCCCCGTGGCGAAACTTGGAACTACGAACAACAAATCGATTTTGAGGGTAGGCAACACAAAAAACATCTATTCATAATCCCAATGATACTTGAAAATAAAGAAAAAGAATACTCTAAATAAGTTTAAAATGCCTAGCCATACATCTAACAATCGTTTCATATGGTTTAAGAAATGATACGACGAAAATAAACCAACTTGAAGTCATCAGCTGACCATGCAATGCATACTGTATACCTGAATGCGGGTAGAAGTAAAACTAACCTCAAAATTAGGTAAACAATCTTTGATAATGATTTTATCCGACTTCCAGAAGCTTTAGCTGTGATTAAAAAGGTAAGACTAGCTGAAAAACATCAGTAGCTAACTCAAGTACTGAATGTAGTAGATTACTAGACGTTTGTTATTATATTTTAGGCTATCAAAAGTAAACACCAAAAATAAGACAAATTCTGTAATAAAAGAAAAATGACCCAGCAAATGGAATCAAGGACCATCGCAAGACTTCCACAAGACCATACAATAAGTCTGTACTCAATCTTATATGTGCAAATAGAAAGAAATACTAACTTCTGAAAAAATGGTAACATCGTATGATTACGTGACACAGATCAGGTAATCTTTAAAAACAGTGGCAGTCATAACTGCTACAAATAAAAATAATATAGTTACACTTTTCGCCCGGCCAAGTAAATATTGTATTTGTTCAACAAAGAACAAATACAGAATTTGTTTGGTTGGGTGGAAGTGGGAGTGTATGTATGTCTTCTATCCTTTTTGGGTAGAACTTTTGTCCCTGTCTAATCTAACGGGAGAAATCGCCATTGAATTTAAAGGAATATTTTACTGTAATGTATTATTTTTAAAGAAAATATTCAATTTTAACTCCCAAATAAATGCAGTTTACTAAAAAAAAAATAGTAAAAATTAAATTTTAAAATAATAAAATTTAAACAACTCCTATTTTGAACAAAAATATTTGTATTGTTTGGCTTCGGCTGGAGACGGCGTTTCCCGAGTTTCTATTACATGATTCTATCATTTCTCTGTACGAACTTATGCTTTTGCATTTTATTTTCCAATTTATTACTACACAAATAGGGTTTTGTCAACCGCAGTATGCTAATTTTAAATTGAATTGCCTCCCTTCATTTGATCGGATAGAGCAGTAGGCGTGGTGAAAATCCTGCAAAATCTGAAGTAGACGAAGGTTCTAGTTAGGGTTAGAATTGAAAAATAGAGATTTCTCGTCTTACGTTGATTTAGAGAAAAATCAAGAAACATTTAAAAATTCAAGACAAATTTAATAATTCAAGACAAATTTAAAAATTCAAGAGAATTTTAAAAATTCAAGACAATTTTAAAAATTCAAGAGAAGACGAGAGCAACTTCACGTGAGTCGAGATTCTTGATCCAGAATCGAGAGTCAAGAACCGTGTCTTCTCGACTCTTGATTAAAGTTTTTTGTACTTTTTATAAACCTACCAGTTATGGAAATAAAGAATTATTGACAATAATAAAAACTTATCTGGTATAGTGTGGGAATGCTTCTACGTATGATACCAAGGTAATCTAACCCTGCAGAAGTTAATTATCGAGAATCCCAAAAGACGAGTTAATCTTCAAGAAATTGCCAAGACAAGATCAATCTATTTTTTGTCACTAAGCTAGTTTTCTCCAGCAAGTAGACAAATTAACCTCAAAGTTTTCAATACCTAATGTCAATTTGACAGCAACTGTTGCCAACGTTGAATTCTTAAAGACCTATTTTTCTAGCTTTTCTATTTCTGACACACAAATAAATCCTTAAAAGTTGGTAAATGCTCTTTGCTAAGATCCGTATTATAAATAAAATATAAAATAGTTTTGCAAATGTTTGGAATATATTCTCCTGCGTATCTGCATGTAAAAGAATACAATAAAAAAGTTGCAAATTTGCAGGAAAATATAAAATAAAGATTTTTACATTGTGTTGTGTGCTACACTGTTAGAAGTTACAAAAAGAAAAATAAGCAAAAAAAAAAATTTAATAATAATAATAATAATAATTGGAAATCCAACAGGCTAACGACCGAGGTCTTTCTGTATTTTATTTAACCTGATTTTAACAATTTAAAAGATGTCTTAGTAAGATCATACGATGATTTTTTTTTCTTTTCTGTTTCTAATATGCTATTAATGATGGTACCACACTACATATTATTGTTTACGAAGTGGCTCTTTTCACGTCCGACGTCACATGTCCTAATTCTTTGTTTTTTTCATTTGTTTGGTGTTTTTGATGCCAATGACCATTTAAACGAGGAAAATATAATTCTGACAAAAAATATTCCTTAAAAGCTTTAAAAACCGTAATAATCTGCAAAAAAAAATTGGACTGGAAATAGCTTCATGGACGTCGTACGTCGGATATGCAAGTAGCCCCTTCCTATCGTTTAATATAGAATTATAACAGTGTATAACTCAATATATTGTGCTTCGTTGTATGCTTGATAATCAGTTCTCCACAGGGTAGCATTTAATACCTCGCCTAGGGCAGGAAAACCAGAGAGCTCAAGTGCTTCGGTGGAAACACTCTCGTGGGGTCCAGATATCATTGCACAGTGGTCCCAGATTTACCAAAATCTTCTTTTTTGCATAGGGCCATTTTCTGTACTGCTGATTATGAAAAAAAAAGTAAAAAAAAACGACATTTTGGAAAAATATCCGATTTAGCTGAAATTTGACATAAAGGCTTCTTTTGATAATATTAATATGGACTTTTAAATAAATACAAAATGGCGAAATAAATATGGACGATTTATTTTTAAAATTTTGCCAAAATTAAGGAAAATAAGGCACAAATAAACCTAATCTGTGGGTTATTTTTCTTATATATACTACTATTTACTGTAAAATTTTCATGATTTTCTACTTGCGCGCTTTTTTTAATTTAATTTTGAAAAAAAAAATTAAAAAATTGTCAAAATATACAAAATAAATTATGCATGGGACTAAATATTTTTTCTTCGTAAATCTGTAATTATTTTAGGGTAATTTTGTATATGAATAGAATAGAAAGATTACTCATATTTCGACAATTTTTTAATATTTTTTTTTTCAAAATTAAATTTAAAAAAAAGCGCCAGTAGAAAATTATGAAATTTTTACAGTAATTAATATTATATATAAGGAAAATAATCCATAACAGATTGGGTTGAATCTTTTGTCACTTGTTTCTTTTCTGGGACCACTGTGCACTCTCTCATGGGGTCCAGATATCATTGGACGCCCCGGGTTATGAGCGGTGTCTGTGGAGTTGCACTCTACGGTTTAAAATGGTCACCATTAGTGATATTTTAAATTCGAAAAAATAAAATAAAAACGTTAAACTTTATATCAGTCTAAGCGAGTATATCGTACTGCCTTGAAAGCTTAGAATAACGTAACATGTAAAATTTAGTTTATCCAATACATACAGATAATAAGACAATTACCAGCTTTATTTTAAATAGATAAACTCAATAATAACCCCCGCGTGGCTTACTTTATTGAGTAGATAATTATTTATTTTACCCACTCAAATGTCACTTGTCAAATTATTTTCTTGTAAATGTCATTAAAATTTTTAATAAAAATATGAATTCCTAAGCTATTTATTGGATAAAACCTTGTATGGCACTCATGGGTAAACCGATATTGCCCTCTCTAAAATTAACCTGCTTGGCTGACGCCTGGCAGGTTAATTTTCTCATGGGCAATATCTTACTTTACCCACTAGTACCATAAATAACTATTTCGTTAAGAAATAATGACATAGTTTACACCGCAACGCTTAGTCCGCGTACTATATGATGTCAGAGGACTCGTCAATATGATGTAAACGTTAAGGACTAAAGGTTGATTCAGGCATAATTATCACTAACTAAATTAAGCAATCCTGTCCTTTTTATTGGCCAGTTGAGAAGCCATCTTTCTTTTTGGCCAATCAAAAGAACAGAACGGCTTAGTTTAATGAGTGCTAATTATGCCTGAATCAGCCTTAAGTTTTAGGTTCTCAATTTCTTTTTATAAAAGTCCAAAATTTTTCGAGCCAAACGATCGAAAGTACGGTATTAACAGTAGAGTTCTAAAATCAAAACATGTGTATGTGAACATGCGCATGTGTAAAGTTAGTCTCTTTTGGACCAAGCAACACTGGTGCCAGTTTTAAAATAAATATAGTCCTTTCATTCTTGGGTGTAAACAGTTTAATTTAAACAAGTGCTTGGTCCTTATTTAGTGCCAGGACTACACTATTATAGTCCTCACAGTGTAAACTAAGTCAATTTATTACTATGTAGTACCGTACACTAGGGGTAAAGGGTAACATTTACCAAAACTTTCGCGCGCATGCTCTATAGATAGTGGGAAATAGAAAACGAAACAGAGCCCATATCTCAAAACCCGCACAATATATCAAAAATATAGAATGTAGGTCAATTTTATTTATCGAGAAAGAAACTCAATTATGATATTATTAGAATTCTTAATCTTTATCCCTCACCTCAACTTTCCCTGGAAATTTTTTTCGTTGTTGTTCCATAGTGAGTAGCATGCGGCAGACCACTGCTGACAGATCAGCGGTGGTCTGGCTGAGTGGTACTGAATAAAACTTTGATTCAGTTTACCCCTGAGTGATTCACTTGACCCCGGTTGCCGTTACGTAAAACTATTGATTAAATCTTTTTTCTGTGTAAAGTATCAATAAATTTTTTTCTGGTAGAGTTTTAAAAGATAAAAAATCCAAAGCATAGAAACTTTTATATTTATATCAAAAACCATTTACTATAATTGGACATAAACTACCAAGAATTATTGTTAAATACACTCATAAAATTAAGCTAATATGAAACGTCTAATATGATAAAGTCACGTAAAATTGTAAAAAGAGCAAGCTAAAGCCATTGCAAATTATTTACATTGAAGTTTTCATCGAACGAAAAAAAAAAGAAAAAGCCTTCTAATATATTTTCAATATACCGTTATATCGTGTCTACCTGTACTGATGTCATGCGAACTAAGTTCAAAAAGGTTATAAAAAATACATAAACGGACATATTAACTAAAGTTAATGAACTAATATACCTCCTAGGGCGATTTAAAACATTACACATGCTTAATATCTAATATTTATTATTATTACTCCAAAGCCGGTGTGAAGGAAGGTCGAGAAAACTTGCAAAATTATGGACTTATCGTGAACGTATGCAGTGTTAATAAGTTTTTCTGCAAATTGAAACGTTAATGTGAGAGAGTCACGTTTTTATTTGACTTTGTGGCTTTAACATTCCACAGGTTTTATAGTGGTAGTTTTCATGCAACCGGGAACTCCTTCCAGGTTATTTTTTCAGGAAGGATAGAGACGCGTTTATATAAATACTTTATTTTTATGTATAATTTAGTTAATTTTTAAGAATATATGGTCCTTCGGGCAGGATATATTTAAACTTGAAAACAATCAACTTTTTTATGCTTTAAAATTTTAAAATCTGTAGTATTTTAAAAATATTTAGTCAGATTTAATAAAACAATTGAGTCGAACATTTTTGTTGTTGCTGGGTTTGACAACGTGGGCCCTTTTCTTTTGAATTCCAATATTTATTTCTATTGATCTAGAATTTTAGTCAGACTAAACGTCATTAAAACTCAAAAAATGTAGACTGTACACACGGAGAAAAATCAAACATGAAGTAAATACTGATACTGGTGTTAGATATTTGTCGCAAGTATAAAAATGCTTGATATAAATATATTTAACTAATTTTTAAAAAATTAAATGATTTATTTTAAGTTCAATTAGTATTTCTTTCCAAGAAATAAGTATCAGTAATGATTTTATTATTTTTAGTATTTTAAATACTCATTATAAATATCTACTTGTAATCTTTCATTTAAATTTCTTTAAAACTCGATACAAGATATTTTAATATTCAAACCAAGCACTTTTACTTAACTTAAGTTTAAACCTATAGGTCTAAGTAAGATACGTCATACTATTTAACTTCAATCAAGCAAAACATATGATTTAACTACTTAACGTGCTTGCGGATAATCCAACTTTTGAGATTCCGTCAAGTGGGGTAACTTCGGACGGTGTGGGGTTGTGTGCACAAGTTGTGGAATTAAAACCTACAATCTGTGCACATAACCCCACAACTTGTGCACACGTGCTTTGGTTTAAGGCGCCTTTTCACGGAGCAATTTGTACGCAACTTTGGTGCTATGCAATTTTGTTGCAAGAATGATTTAGTCACTGCGCATGCCTTCAGGCAAATTTGATGCTATTTTCGAGCCATCAAATTATTAGAACAAATTCTATTTTTCGAAGATTTTCATGCAAGATTTATAGTTATTTTCGTTGTACCAACCTGGAAAAAAGTTACTAAATCGATTTCTTTTTACTAATATAGTAGCAACTGGACAAGCAAATGCTGGTTATGTTTTTGTCAACAAATGCAGAGACACGTCAAAATTATCTGGTTGGCAGCATTGTTTAACTTGCAATATATAGCGTCAAACTTGCGTATAACTTGTTCCGTGAAAAGGCAAATGAATGTGTGCTATATCTGGCAGCAAACATGCATAGCACCAAACTTGCGTATAAAAAGCTCCGTGAAAAGGCGCCTTTAGAGAGTTTTGCGAAACAGTTTCCGAAGTCAGCCACACCGTCCGAAGTCACCCCACTTGACGGTACTGGATCTGAATAATACGACCTTGTTTTTAGTAATCCTTTCTTTGTATGTTTTGTTGTGCTAGATTAAAAAACCGTATGTAGTTTTTATAAATAAGCATAGTAAATTAAAATAATTTGCTATACTTAAGCCCTGAATCTTTGAAGTCTACTAATTTTTAAGATCTAGGAGGTCCAACATTTTAAAAGGGATATATGTCACAGAAAATGATTTAGAAATAGAGTTAAAAACGACTGGTGTTGACAAATAATCCCAGTATTTGGCACCACACACACTTTAGATATGAGTTTTTTATTTTGGATAAAAACAAACGATTTCAAATGTCAAAAACGGATTTTGATACACTTAAATTTATTGTTATGACTTTTTAAATAAACATATATCAAAATACCTAATAACACGTTTTACTTTATATGTCATTCATAAATATATATTTTATTTTTATCCTCTTTAATATGAACCATATGATTTGTATTTTATTATAGAGATGCTTAAATATAGAATTAGGAAGGGGATAGAAAACATATTGCAAATATATAGACCTATTAATATTTAGGACTTAATGGGTAAAATATTAAATTTTGATCAAAAATCCTTAAAAAAAATGTCGTAATTTGTACACGGCGTTTTTTTCATTCTTGGCAATAAAAACTGACTTGTCTATCCATCTTCTATACTTAGTAAACGCTTAAACAATAGAACACAGAAGATCAAAGCGTACACTCGAAAATTTTAATGTGGCATAAAAGGTTTTTCAGTTCTACTATAATTGACGTTTGCAGAAGAAATAAAAACGATATAAAATCAGTAAATCGCGTTTTTGTTTGTGAAAATGAACATGAAACGGTACGAAAAATAGATTTAGTGACTTTGTAGTTCCATAAAGATTTCTACGACGCTGATCCGTTTTGTTTTTATTTGTAAATATCAGGCTCATCTGGGTCTTAAAGTCTACGGTGGCATTCTGCCCCAGGTAGAACAAAGGCCCCAAGATTCAAATTTCATAAAACTAACAAAAAAAAATAACATATGTAGTTTAAGTAAAAGTTTGGCTCATCAACTTAAGAACACGAGTGGTACGAATTATCACGGACAAACTTAATATTATCTTTCTCTTTTATTACTATGACATATGACGAAGTACGTCGACAAGAATATCAAGGGAACGGTGCGTCGTAACTTAAAATGATACAGTCAACATCTCATAGGCGCCGTGTTTTGTCATTTTATTTATTTTTTCTGCGATTTACAAGTGATTTTGTAAATATAAGTATGCTACTGGTCGAATCACACTTCAACTGGCATAAAGGAGTACTTAATACGGACCGCTGTGACGTCACATTCGCATTCTCAAATTGAATCTACTTTACTCGGAAATACAACGTTGCCAGACTGTACGTCTAAAAAGTATTTCAGTCAATTAACTGTCGATAGTTAATAGATATATCTTAATAGATATATCTTTAGAAATGTAATAAACCTATAATAAATATTATTATTTGTTGTAAGTCTATTCTATCTAGACAAATTTCGATTTAAAAGCACTAAATTGCTAATAAAAATAATTAAATAAGACAACAATTACATTAAGTTTTTTTTTCGTGTTCAAATAGGGGAAAACCAACACATAACTACAATTACAGAAATCAAAATATTTATATATTTCTTCAAAAGTCAAAGTGCGCCACAGGTGGAACACGTTTTTTTTATCAGTTTTCTTGGTTTTTATGGTATTACAACGTGAATGTGATAGCAGGCGCCAAAAAATTAGGTATGTAGGATATTAAATGTAATAACTTTATTCGTCTATCGTAATTTTTTGATTATGTGAAATATCTGATTTTAGCATACAAAGTTTTTTTTGGGGAGGTTCTCGATTTTTGTGTTAAATGTGATATTTGCAGTTATTTTTTGAATACTGAATTTGAAAATAGACTTTTTCAAATACTGATATTATGGCTTTTGGTCTACTTAGTGCACCATTGTTATCTCGCGTAAATTTTCTCAAGTCTCGCGTGTCCCTTTCATCTAAACCACGTGAAAAGTGCGTGGAAATGCCTCGTAAAGAAAAAAAGCGTCACAATTTTCAATATGAACGGTTACACCTATAATAATCTATTATGTGACACATTTATTCAGGCTTTTCAGCTCTTTTCAGTAAGAAAAATCCCTATACGCCAGTTAATATAATTGCTTCTTTCAGTGCAATTAAAAAATCCTAACAAAGAACATTTTATAATAATAACCCCAAGGAGATATAAAGAACTTTCACTTTCGGGTTTAGACCGTGTTAATGGATTTTCACTTTCCGACGTTTCGTCTCTTACTACTAGAGACATCTTCAGGGATTAATCTGAAACTAAGTTTCGAATCAACTTGTGTCACTATTTATGACGAGTTGTGGTTATTCACCCGTGACGAGGTTTTTCCTATCAAAGACTTCCATATTGCAGGTAAGTGGTAACCAGTGTCCCGATTGATATTGTTAGGATGCTTGATGATTTCTATCGATTCCGTATCTTCCTTGGCATTTTTCTGTTTTCTGTTAATATTTGTTTTGTTTCAGACAAATTGATTTTATGACCTGTTTCATGTACATGTTCGGCTACTGCCGATAAGGAAATTTGTTTCTTTCTTATATTGCGCTCATGCTCTTGAAGTCTTGTAGAAATTTTTCTCTTAGTTTCACCTATGTAAACCGTACCACAGGAGCAGGGTATTTTATATACGCCTTCTGAACTCAGGGGTATTTTGTCTTTTGTTGAAGTCAAACATTGACCTAATTTTTGGTTGGACCGAAATATAGGCTTAATATTTGACTTCTTCAAAAGTTTACCTATTTTATCCCAATAATTTAAAACAGTTTAATGGTACTGTCAAAAATTTTACGAAACTTACTTCCCAATGGATAAAACAAAATTTAGAAACAATCACAAATGCTCTAACAAATAATAATATGCAATAAAATTTAATGATCTTTTAACATATAATTTTATATGCATTGTTATATATGTATGTATATATGTGTATATATATGTATATATATATATATATTCTTTTTCTTTCTTTTAGATATACATGCGTATAAACTTTCACTTTGCCTTTACTATGTGTATGTCTATGTGTGTGTATGTATGTGTGTGTATGTGTATATATAAATATTTAAATAATCATCCATTTAAATGAATGGTCGCTAACAAGCCACTTGATGGCTTTAAGACCATGTTTTTGTCAAAACCACTAAGTTATACTAAATATAATTAATAAATAATAATTTTATTATGTAAATGTAGAATATAAGAAATATATTGTAATTTTTTATTTATTAATAAACTCTAATCTAATAAAATCTATCCGTGATACCGCTTACATAGGGAAGTATAACTTGTGTCTGTCTGTCATTGTCACTATTGTCCTGTTGTTTGGGTCTGGGATTTCTGTATTTGTATATGGTCTTATTAATGTCTTTTTTGGTATAACCGTTCATGGTCAAGGCTTTGGTTAGTTTAAGGAGTTCTGTGTCTAGGGAATTCTTGTCTGAAATCATGAAAGCCCTATGAACAAGTGAATTAACTACCGAGCGTTTTTGAGAGGGATGGTGATGTGAAAATGCGTTTAGGTATCTGTCAGTGTGGGTTTTCTTCCTGTATACCGAGTGTCCTATTGAGCCATTTTCCGTTTTGTAAACCAAAACGTCCAAAAAGGGAAGTGATCCGTTGTTCTCAATTTCCATCGTAAACCGTATAGATTTATGTTGGGAATTGAGGTGATTTAGAAAACCTTGAAGGCTTTCCATGCCATGGGGCCAAATAGCATAGACATCGTCTACGTATCTGCGCCAAATTTTAGGTTTTAAACCTTTTTTGACTTCAACAAAAGACAAAATACCCCTGAGTTCAGAAGGCGTATATAAAATACCCTTCTCCTGTGGTACGGTTTACATAGGTGAAACTAAGAGAAAAATTTCTACAAGACTTCAAGAGCATGAGCGCAATATAAGAAAGAAACAAATTTCCTTATCGGCAGTAGCCGAACATGTACATGAAACAGGTCATAAAATCAATTTGTCTGAAACAAAACAAATATTAACAGAAAACAGAAAAATGCCAAGGAAGATACGGGAATCGATAGAAATCATCAAGCATCCTAACAATATCAATCGGGACACTGGTTACCACTTACCTGCAATATGGAAGTCTTTGATAGGAAAAACCTCGTCACGGGTGAATAACCACAACTCGTCATAAATAGTGACACAAGTTGATTCGAAACTTAGTTTCAGATTAATCCCTGAAGATGTCTCTAGTAGTAAGAGACGAAACGTCGGAAAGTGAAAATCCATTAACACGGTCTAAACCCGAAAGTGAAAGTTCTTTATATCTTAATGGCCGTGAAAGCTTAAAATCTAAAACCCCAAGGAGATACTTGCAGGTATAGATCCAGATATTTCTAGGATTACTCCATTTAGCTAATGTTTTTTGACAATATAGTCAGCTTAATTTGAATGTACTTTAAGACATATAAAAAATACAGCCGGGAGAAAATAATGAAATAAAAATTGTCACCAGGTCTTAGACTAAGAGCAGCAGCAAGCTCAGCTGAGTGGAGTGACCCTAGATGTTTCATGTCTACAGACATAATATGTCCATATATTTTATGGACATATTTTTTTTAAATAGTATTTGTTTGTTGTATATTTCGACTCTCAAGGTCTAAAAAGAAAATTTGACATTTCTTCCAAAGTAAAACAATTCTTTTTATTTTTGTGAAAGATTTATGTTTATAAAATATCACGTATTTTCTTTTAATTTAATCCTCTTTGCGTGCACATTCCTTTGTTGTTTCTAGGTATAAAACCAAAAGAAATAAAAAGTAAATCTCAGTAATAAAAAGTATTATAAACCAACCCCACATATATAAAGTGTATACACGAGTTGTATCACTTATTGAGTAATATTATTTTTATGATTCTCAAATACGACATAGCGGGGTAGTTTTATAGGGTTTATTTATAGATTGTATATGTGTCAGTGGAGACTTTTAAAAGAAAATTCTGAAGAAAAAGGTAGCAATATACCCAAAATAAGTTTTTTTTATTTGATTCTATCTAAAAGCGTCACTTTTTGTATTATAAATCTGTACTAAAAGTTTTACTATTCGTGCCAGTGCAAAAAGTAAAATAATTAAAGTTAATTGGTTAATTCATATTGAAACTGATGGTCAGAGCCCGGGAAATTGCGAGCTCTTATTCATCTTTTGTCGTCTTTTTTAGATTTTATTATCGATACACTGGCGTTGTGTTGTGGTAGAGTGGGGACAGCCTGTCGCTTCTAATCAGTGTTGGATTTATGCTATGCTCATAAACGAAAGAACAGCTATTTTTGTCCCGAGGTCTGCTGATGCTATTTGAACTCAAACTTTTGTCCAAAATACAATAGATTTTTTAAGATATTACAATCAAATAAAAAATGTATGATACACAGGCGAAAATAAAAATTGATTGTTTAAGATAGTATTACAATCAAATAAAAAATAATGTATGATACACGGGCGAAAATGTTTTTTAGGGCAATTACGGTCCCCGCTAAAAATCACCATGTTTTATCTAGTTCCCCACTCCCCCATAAAGGAGGGGTATTTTGGAGCAGGGCTAATTTGGAGTATGCTTGTTGTAGAATAAGGTATGTTGGGGTGCAGGAAAATTGAGAGTATGAATGCCATTTTAATAATAAAATAATTGATTTGCTGTATAGTAAGTTTTTCTGGTATAGCCGGTGTCACATATATAGTAGAATGTTTACATTTAACACTTTGGCTACCACCCGTAATATTCTCTTTCTAACCCGTATAAAATTTAATTTGGAAAACATATTGAGAGTCGCCGGTGACTCTCGTGGTAGCCAACGTGTTAAAAAAGATTAATGTGAGACAAGGACGTAATAAAATTTTATCATATTAAATACGTATTTATCTTATATATCACAGAATACAAATAAAACAAAATAAAGCCGGTCCAGTAAATATTTATTGCTACAAATGCCTTGTAGGTGTGGCTAAATCTTTTGTGAAATATGATTGGAAAGGGTCGAACGTTAACTGGTTAAAATCAGTTCACGTGGACTCGATAAAAATACATTAGTTTAAATGAGTCTAAAATGCAACGTCCCGATTTGACGCACCAGATAAAAGTAATCGCTGTTAAAATAATTCTCTTATAACTCTGGCAGCGACTATACACTGTATCCCTGTCCTTGTAAATCTGAGAGTGTCTGCAATATTTTGAAACGGCTATATTTAATATAAGGGCAAACTCTAACAATAACTTCTGGAGACGTTCCTGCTGAAGTGACTAAACAGACGGTAGTTTTGACATTTTGACTCATGTTTAGAACATTAAGTTTAATGAGAACCAACTATGAGTTATTCCTGTCTGTACTCTCACTCTTTCGGAACTCTTGAAATACAATGACTGTCACTGTTTAAAGTGGAATCCGCATTTATACACTAATTGGTGTATTTACCAACTTTTAGTATCAAAGAGATTGTGAATTAGTTAGTATTATATACCCACACACAAAGATTTGTATCTTTTCGTTTTTAACTTTTATTTTTTGGCACAGGCACACTAGGATTATCATTTTTAAACTCTTTACTAAGCTAGAAGAATGTCAAAATCTTTTCACACAGGGAAAGATAAGGGAACAACGGGGACAAAAAGAACAAAGGGACAAAAGGTAAAAACGATATTGAAATACATAGCGTTTCAAGAGAATCGAGAAATTGAGGTTTCTCGTCCTGTCTTGTCATGATTTTGAGAAAAAAAAAACAAGATAAGTGCGTAGTTTAAAAAAAGTTTAAAAACTAACACTAACACGAGAGCAACGTTGGTGAGAGTCGAAACTTTTGATTAAGAATTGATACTTTTTGACTCTGGATTTATTTTTTGTACTTTTCATAAACCTACCACTCACGGCTAGTTTTAAAAAAATTCACGTAAAAGGTCTGGCAACTCCCATTTTTGTTCTGATCATAATTCTTTTTTTCAAAATTAAATTAAAAGAAAAAAAACAGGCTGGTATAAAATCATGAATTTTGTATAGTCATTACTAGAACAAATAAGGAAAATAACCCATAAAAAATGGGCTGAAGTTTTCATATATTTTTTTATGCCATATTTTTATTAATTTTGGCATAAATAAAAAATAAATCGGCCATATTTATTCCGCCATTTTGTATTTTAGGTTTTTGGGTATGGGTCGGCATTAAGATTAACAGAAGAAGCCTTTGTACAGCTAAATAACATTTTTGAAAAATTTTGAAGAAATGACGCATTTTTTTATTTTTAGTATTTTTTTTTTGTAATCAGAGCTTTAAAAAATGGCACTATGCAAAAAAAAACAGAATTTTGTTTTTTTTTGTCTGGGACCAAGTTTGTATTTTGTGTGCAGTATAGGGTTTGGACTTTTTATCCAAAAATATCATGTTTTAATTTCAAATTAAATTTAATGAAATCTGCATATTAGTCAATAAAAAGTTTTATTTCTAACTACCGCCAAATTCAAAATCTTAACCAGTTTTTCTTACACAAAAATATTTATTTTTAGATATTATAATATTAATTAAAAGTTTGACTCTAAGATTTGAGATCCAAGAATTTTATGGTTTATATAAAATGTTAAATCAACGTGGGTAAACTTTAATTAGCTGCTTCTAGTACTTCTATTTAGTTTTCCTAGATCTTAAACATTGTTAATTTTAATATGGTTAAGTTAATCAAAGATGTAATTAACTTGGATGTTTGGATTACAAACTTTTTAATAACTCTACAAGTTAATTTCCAGAAAATAAAAAATATATTTGAATAAAAATACTACTGCCAACAAAATAATACTTTACCCTATAGGCCTAGGTTCATTTAAATCAAAAACAAGAAAAAAAATTTAATTTTTAAAAAGTTTCTTTTTTGTAAAACAAAAAATAAATAAAAAAAAAATGTTTTGAAAAAAAAATTGTTTTTACCCAATTTTACCCTCTTACCCCAATCCGATTTTTACCAAAAACAATCCCAGCCTAGAACTTTGGATAATCAACCTATGGTCCAAATTTGAAGTCTTTAGCCCGAATCATTCTTGAGTTATCGTAATTTTCTCTTTCTAACCCGTATAAAATTTAATATGGAAAAAATATTGAGAGTCGCCGGTGACTCTCGTGGTAGGCAACGTGTTAAAAAAGATTAATGTGAGGCAGATACGTAATGAAATTTTATTATATTAAGTACGTATTTATCTTATATATCTCGATGCACAGAATACAAATAAAACAAATTAAAGCCAGTCCAGTAAATATTTATTGCTTTGAAAATTGTTTTTACCCAATTTTACCCTCTTACCCCAATCCGTTTTTTACCAAAAACAATCCCAGCCTAGAACTTTGGATAATCAACCCATGGTCCCAATTGCAAGTCTTTAGCCCGAATCATTCGTGAGTTATCGTAAATTTTTTGGGCACACAGACCGACAGGCCGACAGACCGACCGACAGACCGACAGAAAATTTTTTTTTGTTTTATCTTGTACATCCACAAGCTCAATAGAGCTGTTGATTTGTATTCTTATGTAATAATAATAATAATAATAATAATAATAATAATAATAATAATAATAATAATAATAATAAAACGTCCAGAAACGTAAAAAAAGCAATCATTTTTTTTCGAAATTTTTTACTAACGTAAGTAAAGTAAAAATTATAAATTAACAAAGTAGGTATGTAAAAAATTCTTCATCTGTCAGAAAAATTTAACTAAAGTTAGACGTGCTTATCAAAAGTTTTTCTTTATATGTATTTAAGAAAAAAGTTCGTTATCATTTTTCCTAAGTAATTTGGTAGAAAAATAAGATTTAAAATTTAAAAATAAACTCAAAGACTTTATAATTTCATAAAACCTTTCACTCTGTTAAGTTTATAAAAATTTTAAAAAGCAATTTGTTTTGATTTTGATGATGCAAAATATGTATATTAAATCACTTTTCTTGAAAATAATAAAAATAGTTCAAAAAGCACGTAAAGTTCAGAAGCTCGGCTCTTGGATAGGTCTTTTTTATTTTCAAGTTAATTGTGAAAGTACCCTAGGGACGAAAATTAAATAGACAAGAAAGTCTTAAAACTTCTCGTGCCTCGTATCTTTAAACGAGAAAAAGTTTAGAGAAAAATTCAGACGACGCAAAAACCGTTTAATTACATCAGCTGCGATACATTTACCTTAATATTTTATCCAAACAAAAACACTGAAAAAACAGCTTTTTCTTCAAGCTTACTAAAATGTTCATATTTTATAACTGAACATACTAGTTAAAAGTCATCTACTTTTTTACAGTAAAAAAATGAGTTCATTGTTGTACGCCATATAAAAAAGTTAGTAAGCAAAACCACCACTGGCGGCAGCACTCTTTGACTTTGATGACAGTCATACTTCAAACTTGTTTGTTTATTATGTAAACAGGTGGTTGACTCGAGATTCTGTGCAAAAACCCTGTATGAAACTAATTAAAAATGATTGAAGAAGAATATATGGTTTGGCTAAAAACGAGTGGTTTATACAATTTTTTTTTATTTTGCTCTAAAATTTAGAAAAACTTACATATAAACTGATGAATGATTTAGGGATTTTTGTTTCAGGTTGGTATTACAGTTTTAACCATGTGTGATGACAAATAAATTTTATTTCTGTCAAATAAAACATTTTGTTCCCATTAATAAATGATTTTGAAATTAAAATTATTTGTTTACATGAACAAAATATTTATTTGACACAACCAAATATTTATTTGTCCATATCCAACCAAATATTTAGTTGACGCAAATAAACTTTTTTTTCAGTGTGTGATTATGAGCTTATAAGAGTCGCAAAATACAAAAATAACTATTGTAGCATTACAAAAACATTATTAAATTATTTTAAACATGTTACATCTATGTTTTCAGCATAATAATGCCGTTGGCTGGCTTTTAATTTCAAAAGAAGATTATTACTGTACACCCTCTGAATAACAACGAGTCGCTGGAGATGTTTTCAGAGGCCCGTAAAGGCTACAACACTAGGAAAAGACGCTGCGGACTCGTAAAGAGTAGTTTACTGCCCTCGAGGTGTTCCTTCAAGATGTTTTGTGAATTTTAAAGAGTTTATCACCGAAAAATTGCCAATTTGATGGCTTTATCCGACTTAAACTCTGAAGAGATGTTGACTTTATAACATTTTTGTTTACACACTAAAAAATAGGGTTCTTGGGTTTTGGAAAAAAAAAAAAAAAGTCCAAACCCTTGACTACAACTGGAAATATGCTGGGTACTGATAATCACACGTATTTTGGGAGGGAGGCATAGCGTAGTGGCTAGCGCGTGTACACAGCAAGCCTACTAGCGTGAGTTCGATTCTCACTGGCGACGATTTGCCTTTTTCAGTTAATTAATAATTGAAATTTGGCGAAGGCGTAAGTGAAGCGGACATTCCCTATAAATTGGTTCGAAAGTCAATTAAAGCAGATGGTTCCCTCTACTACTCACAAGTCCTGGACTTAGGGGATGCTTAATTAAGTAGAATAGTACGAGGTTAAACAAAAATGTAACTTAATGCAATTATACAGCAAATTTGAAGTAATACAACTATTTCAATGCAAAGGGTTTCTTATTTTATTTTGGATCAAAAAAATATGAGTTTATGTAAATTAATAACCTAAGTTACAAAAATAATTATGCTTTTTGTTAGAAAATTTTGGTTGTTTTTTTGGGTTTTGGATTTTTACTAAAATATATATTTTTTTGTCTTAGGAGCAAAAATGTAAAAAAATCAATTATTTTGCCTCTATATATTTTTATCTCAGGTGTAGACTATGTGGTTAAGTAATTGACTTTCAGAATAAAAAGAACTTTTTATCTGAATTTTGTAACACATATACCTTCTGTTTGGTCGTAGGTAAAATAGTCTATAAAGTTCGTCGAAAAGTGTCTATTTTGCACTTGGCTAAATGATCGTTCAGGAACCTTTTAACATTTTGTGCCTTTTCGCACTTAAGTGTAAAAAAATAGTAATAATGTATCTTTTGTTTGGATCTTTTTTTTTCTATTAATAACAATCGATTTTTCAGCCAAATTATTTATCGGATAATAAAAGAGGTTATAATCCAACTTGCAGCTCTTGAAAATTTCCATAATTTTCATATAATATATTAATATGAATTTTCGTAGGTATTTTGGTACATTTCAAGCGTGGTACAACTCGATTTTTAGCGCCCTCTGTAAGCGTATACATGTATATTATACATTTTGAAGATAGATTCTCATATAGCAGTAAAATAAATGAAATTTTCGTCATGAATGTTTGCCTAAATCAATTTGATATGCTCCAAAAGGATATAATACTAAAATTCCACAAATCTGTAGGATAGGAAATTCCTTCATGGATATTATCTATGGTCACCAGTAGCGGACTAGCATCAGGCAAGGTCTGCGAAATTCGACCAACCCCCACCACTAATATGGCTCTTCCACGACCATTTATTTTACATAAAAAAATAAGACCAAAACAAAAGTTTAGTCCTTGAACCCAGGACATGTGTCTTTCGATATGTTTAAAGCCATTTTCTCTTATGTCAAGGCTAGTACTTCTTTAAACTCAAGTCAATGTCCTTTAATGAAGTGCACGTGTTTTTAAATGAAGATTCGCGCTCCTAATTCAAGGACATCGACTTTGCTTCAAAGAAATGCTAGCCTTGAAACAACAGAATGTGGCTTTGAACATATCGAAAGACACGTGTCCTTGAATCAAAGAATCCTTTTTTTTTCAAATATTCTAGCTATCTAGTTTTCTGTTTTTCTTGGTTTTTAAGCTGTTTTAAAGGCTCTTTTACTAATCAGGCCTAAAGAAGCCAGTCCATGCCTGATGGACAATATTTTAAATCACAACAGACAAACATTCTTGAAATGGTTCAATTTTGTGGTAATTTAGTAATTTTTCTGAAATAATAACTTAAAAACGCAAATTTTAGTCTGATCTGCAATGCTTATAATCATCACTGATGAGTCATCAGGTATTGCGAGAAATTATGAATATGATCATCATTTTGTCACAAAAACACACTTCAAAGCTTATAAAAAGGCAAAAACTAATTGAAATTTCTTTACGCTTGTAGAAAAACCTTATTTTTAAGGAAAAAACTTGTTCTATCTTATAAACACGATTTATCAAGAGCCCTTAATATTATTTATCACCCTCCTAACACGTAGATTCTATCTATAATTGTAGACGTGTATGAAGGTTTAGGTGGAATGTTTTACTCCCATGGGCATCATTGATAATTATTATAACAGAAAGGGTGGCTATGAGAAGGTAATAAGTGCATAGGGCACTTTCGGGCCTTTGGGTCAAAATTTACACAGCCGAAATTCCAACAGATTGTTTTAAGCAGTATACTGCCGCATAATATGTAAAGCCGTATTTGCCATTTTATCAAAGAACTTTTACCTCAAGAATGAACATGATATAATCTACCGTATGCTGTGTTTGAAGCTTGAACCAACTACGGTGAGGGGCTGGTGGGGAGTGACTATTTTTTACACTTAGTACGCGTAAAGAGAGAAAAAGAATGTGTAAACTCACAGTCTAATGTCGTAAACTTTGTCAAGCAATACCGTGTTGCCGGTTGCAACACCTGCTTTAGATATTTTATTGTAAATTTTAAGAAATATTAGTTTTATTTGAGTTTTATATGAACTAGTAGTTTAAATTTAATAAATTTAATTATATTACATTATAAACATAATTATAGTGTCGTAGTATAGTAGTTTTTAAAATTTTAATGTAGGTATAAAGATTTATCATAATGATAAAGTGAAAATTATGGTCCATACTACTTATAGAATATACTATTTTTTCAGCTTTTACTATTACTATTACTATTACTATTACTATTATACTATTTTTTGTAAAGTTCAGCTTTAAGAACAAATGCTTTAATGTATACGCATTGTTTAAAATTTGCAGTTGTATCTTTTGTATCATAATATTCCGGAATCTCAATGGACTAAAATTCTCTGATATAGTCTCTACACAACCTCAATGATTTTTGATTGATCAAAAGAACTAGGTCAAAAACCGCTAGAGGATTAATCTTGGAAGATTTTGTCTTAATGACATACATATTTGCAGTTATATAATTTTTATGTAGCGTTTAACTACTCTCCCTCTGTAGAAAAAAAAAAGGATTTAAACTCGTTTTGTAAAATGTGGGTCACGTGAAATATAATGAATACCTTTAATTATAATTCGCTATTATAAAAATTATGGTTAAATGCCTTTTGTTTAGAGTGGTTCAAAAATAAAATCAAAACCTTTTATACTGAATAAATTGAATAACTTTAGTTTAAAATGTTTTTGTTATATTTTTCTAAATCATTTTTTCCATGGCATTTAAATTTTTTATTAAATCAGAATTTATGTAATAACTTTTTGGTTAAAGCTGTTATTTACATCTTCCCATGTCAATTTACAAATTAAAACGAAATTCTTGTATTTTGACTATCTATTCGCTATCTACCTTGACAGAAAAAACAAAATACACTATTTGTAGGTTATGTATGCTAAAGTAACTGTGAGTGTACACGCTAATCTTGAATACAATTTTAGTTTTAGTAACTTGCCAATGCAAACCAAGAGGTAATCCTGTAAGTGGGAGGTCTATAAATATTAAACCATTAACAGTCAAATCTGAGGTGCTCGGTTTCGGAAGATAATGGACTTTTTTCCATAGAAACTAATATAGTGGACTTAATAAAACTTTATTTTATACTGTTTTAGATTATTCTATATAAATTTTGGTCAGAGATTTTAAATCCGTTCATATAAATAGTCTATCAATTCTTAATTAATAAAAAATAGTTGCAGAGGTATTTGGAAAGTTATTTTCTAAAAAAAATGTAGTGCAGTGTATTAAATATCTGTGATAATTTGTCAGAACAATAATTCAGTAATAATAAGTATTTAACAATTAATTTGTCATTAACCGATACACTAATATGCATATTTTTTGAGAAAATTAATGCAAAAACCTCGTGATACTTTTTTCCGAAATGAAAAGCAATAGATCATTTCTGTGAATGGATTTAAATTGTCTTATCAAAATTTGTATATAATAAGCTAAAACAGTATAAAATAAAGAATAATTAAGTCGACGGTGGTAAATTCTGATGAATAAAATCCATTATTTTCCGAAACCAAACACCTCAGATGTTACTGTCAATGATTTTATAATGTGTAGACTTCCTACTAACAGGATTAACTGTTGGTTTACGTTGGCTGGTCACTAAAACTTAATTTGTATTCAAGATTAGCGTGTGTAACCAACACATTTAGAAATATTGGTATATAATCTAAACCAATATATTACCAATCATAACTATAACCGCAACTTTGGTAAACAGAACGAAAGGGCTTTACAAGAAAGTCCTTTATTTTTGTAACACCCTATTTAACCCAGATTAAAGTGTAGGTATTTGTGTATATATTTGAATATGAATTATTGGCCGCAAGTTTACTGTGTATATTCATAGAGGTATTTATATGAGGACTTGCATAAATTTGCATAACTCACTTTTCACTAAAATGATTTGTATATTTCAGGGAAAACCTTTTTCTTTCTTGTCAACTGCCTGTAATCGGCTATACCATGATAAAATACAGTATAGTTTATTTCCTACGATCTGGTTAGTAGTTATAACCTATTTTCCACCCGTTTTCTATGACAACGGTGACGATCAGCTAATTTTACATATCTGCTGTCAGAAAATTAGTAAACGTCAAATCTCAAATTGACAAACTAATTTTAAGATAATTTTTACGTTTTTTGGATATGTAGGTCGTACGTAAAATAGTATACGCACCTTGACGCAAACCATTTCAGTGCACATCGAATGCACTAAAAACTAGGTTCGCGTACTCGGTGCGTAATATACTATTCTTTTTGCTTTTGGTGTCTTTTAACCTGGTGTCGCCCCAACGTCTGGATTACATATTCAGAGGCTGTTGGAATTGAAACGTTGGATTGAAATCATACCGAATTTGCAATTTAAATCCGGGAAATTTTCCAGTTACACCTTACCACAAGCCCGAAGATTCAAAAACTTAGGTATTCGAAATCGTGAAATCGTGGCCTTTGTCTTAACCTAACGGTTAGGCCAAGAATAAAATTTATACGTCAGATGTGATCCCGTTTTTAGACGAATTTTCATAACTTAATGACTTGGTTATTAACAGAAAAACTGGTTACAAAAATATTAATATAAATATTATTATACTTTATATAATTATTATTATTATTATTATTAATTATTCTAATATTAAAAATAATTTAATCAAAAACTTCCTAATACAACAGTCCAGAATAAAAAAAAAGAAAAATTCCAACTGTTATGATTAAAACTTATTAAAAATTTAATCTTTACATTCCCCTGTCTGTTATGCCAGCAAATAATTAGTAGGGGTGCTGTTTGGCATATTTAAATCTCATAATCTGTCTGACAGACCGTACAATCCAAAAAGGCTTAATCCACAATTAAAATGGGCAACAAAGCCCGAGTATGGTAATACCTACGAATTAGTAACGTATCTAAAAGATAAAATTGAAAAGTTTAAAATCATATTCAAAATGGGGAAGTTTCCTGAAAAAATATGGATTTTTTTTAATTTTTGTATTGTAGATATTTAAATTATTAGTTACATACTATATGCATACGCAACAAAGTCACAAGCGCGCGGATGAAAACGCACTCGTGCGCAGAGGAGTGTGGATAAGCTTGCTTTATACTAGATGCATACAGTGGTAGCGGTTTTTAACTGGATATTTTACAGCGTCTGATGAGGGATATTCTACCTTTTGACGTCATTATCTTGAAAATCGAATCTTTCATCTACATTTTCGGGATATATTTATTTACTTGTGTTTTTCAGTAACATACCGTTTATTCATCAGTTTAACATACACGCCAAAGTAGAATTTGTATCCTCTTAAGGCGAGCTGTCCTACTATCGGATGAACTTGGGATATTTCGTTCTGCTTTTAGGACGCCAGTCGCGACTTGCAATTCAAATGAGTTTTTACTTTTTTACTTTTACTTTTAAGTGTCTACTAAATCGAAAAATTATCAGTATATGTTGGGTGCAAAAATAAATTCAAAGTTTTAACATACGTTATAAAGAACAGACAAAACTGTCAGGCTTCCATATAGGTAAAATTCCAGTACCACACAGAAAAAAGGATTCCTTGATCCAAGTACACGTGTCTTTCGATGTGTTTAAATCCACATTTTCTTGTTTCAAGGCTAGCATTTCTTTGAATCAAAGTCAATTTCGTTGAATGAAGAGCTCGGATTACATTCAAAAACCTGTGCTCTTCATTCAAGGACATTGACTTTGGTTTAAAGAGGTGCCAGCCAAGAGAAAATGGTTTTGAACATAACGAATAACAAATGTCCTTGGTTCAAGGAATCCTTTTTTTTATGCAATATAGGTAAAATCAGAATTCCGGTCCGGATAAGAGGAAATTTATCTTTCTTTATACTTTTATATTTTAGAATTATAAAATTAAAAGTATTAAAATACACATTTTAGAGTGTAGGCACAATGAAATGAAATATTTAAAACCCCTTTATATTCTACATAACTACGTCTGTGGTAATCCCATTTTCCGTCTCATATAAATTAATTATACATATATATGAATTACTCCAAAAGGAAACTCAAATGTTAACAAAAGGATTACTATTATGTACAGTTTAATACACATAGAGCCTCTGTGATAGAGCCCACAACAGAATGGACTGTTTTAGAAACATAAACAATTAGTTTCATCAAAAGTTGGCTTAAAGCAGCTATAGCCTATAGCATATAACCTATAGGCTATAGCCTACAGTTTTATGATTATGGCCACCGTAAAGTTATCAGTCTCAATACTGGTTCGAGGCAGCTTTCTATCCCTAGTCAATTTAATATTTCTCCAAAATGTATACACTCTACGTCCTTTATTATTTATGAGCAGTATTCCAATTTATGCCTACCTTCCAAGTACCAGCTTGCATTCCAAAATATTTTTTATTTCTAAACATACACATGTGCACAGATAAGAATAATATTTTAATCCAAATGAATACCACAAAAGCCAAGAAAAGGTTAATACGAAAACATATTTTCTTACAGTACCAGATGTTATAATATTAATAAATAAATAAATTATTTTTTATAGCATACTGTAACACAACTGTTTGGACATACTGCCTTGTTAGTTCCACACAATTCAGCTATAATGGAGCTCTCTACAACTAGAATTATGAAACAAAAGACATCTACCCTATCTCTATCCCATTTGTGCTACACTTTCCAGCCAACCAAATAAATACTGTATTTGTTTTTCATACAACAAATACAGTATTTATTTGGTTGGCCGGAAAGTGTAGCACTGAGCGGCACGAACGAACATAGCTAATGTGAATCTGTAGAATAAGATAATTTTACTAAAATTTAGTTGGTGCCAGTAATTTCTTTAATAAAAATAATATAGTTACACTTTTCGCCCGGCCAAGTAAATATTGTATTTGTTCAACAAAGAACAAATACAGAATTTGTTTGGTTGGGTGGAAGTGGGAGTGTATCCTTTTTGGGTAGAACTTTTGTCCCTGTCTAATCTAACGGGAGAAATCGCCATTTTGTAGAAATGACACACTACTATTTTAAATTAATAAAGGGAACGTTGAAGTATTACGTAAAGCAAAGTGTGGATAAACTGTGGATATGTCCTTATGTAACACCCTAGGGCCAAGCCTTTTCGAGAAAATTGAATTAAAGAGACAATTTTACGTTCTGAGCATCAAAAATAGGAACCTTATTTTTGAATCATCCTGTATATTATTTTTATCTGTGTAATGTTAAACATTAAAATAATTTTCGGGATAAATCCCTATCATCGAGCATGTTTTCCGAATTCATAAGCGAAATCGGCTTCCAAAATTCACCGTTTTAACACGAAAATATCGGAATAGCATTTTATTTTAATGCCTCCCAGAACGGCAGTTAAAACTGAAATATATAATACGGGAAAACTTTTTTAAAAAACCTAATTAACCCAACAAGTTTGTGGATATTTGGCCCATGGGCATTTGCCTTTTGATAACCTATTTCTAGCCAACCCTTCTCTTTTTTGATACATTTTAAACTCATAAATATTGATTAAACTTACGTTTACTTACGTACGAAAACGACCTTGCATGTAGGTATGAATCTATACAAAGTGGAAAGTTTTTTAAGAAAATGATCTGTGAGTGCCAAACACTACCTTCAAATTTTAAAAATATTTTGTTTTTAATTTTTTATATAGAAGAAAAAAAGATGTTATTGTGAAATTTTGTAGGTACCTATGTTTATTTATATTTAAAGAATATGAAGGAGATTTTTTTTTGGCCAAACAACAACAAAATGGCGGACGTTTTTAAAAAAATTTTAAATAATTTTCAAGAAAAACGTCTTCCATTTTATTATTTTTTGGTCAACATTTTTTCTTCTAGATAGGGCTATAGCGACTTCAATACTGAATAATATCCCGTTTTTTTTTAGTTGATCCAAACGGCCGGAATCATGGCGACCACCGTTTTTTGAAAAAAAAATTTTAAAACAATTTATGGCAAAAAATTTAACTTTAAAAATCTAAAAAGAAAAATTTTGGTATTCTTTAAATATAAAAAAAACATACCTACAAAATTTCACAATGATATCTTTCTATAAAAAAAAATGTTTAAAACCAAAATATTTTTAAAATTTGAAGGTAGAAAGACCCCGTAACTCGTAAATGATTTATTATACAAAAAACTTGCTTTTGGGAATAATCAGCTAAGGGAACGTTCAAGTATTACGTATAGCAAATTTTGATCATTTTGGACCCCCCCTGTAAAGCTATTTTCCATAACGGGTGCGATATATCGACTATAATTATAATCGATAAGCAAGGTCCTTCCCTGACATAAGTACAGTCATATAAAGGGTGTTTTGTGTTGTCTATAATTTAACAATGCACTGTTTTAAGTTTTAATTTAAATATATGAGATGTTATAATGATGCTTTTAACATTACGTACACTGTGAGTCAATTAATTAGCAATTCATTTGTTATGGTTTAAGGATATAAGTGCATAAAGGTGTTATGAATATAACTTTTTAAGCTAAATAAATTTGTGACCAATATACCACAATTTTCAACAGAAAATATGTCATTAGTTACCATTTTTAACCGGTTTTAATTATTTTTTTGTGCTTTTACACTGGTTGGTGAAAAGTTTTAATTTTCTAGAAATAAGTAATATATTTATAGTTTCAAGTCTTTTTTAAGTACACTTATTTTTAATTTCAATAGGGTTAATTTTTAAAAGATAACACAAAAAAATCAACTCTGGACCTTTTATTGTTCCTATAGTCTGATGTATTACTTCAATTAGTATATATTTAATTGTCTATTTTGTTTATTAATGTCTTTTCATATTATGTTGTTAACAATAAAACAACATAATAACGAGAGTTTCTCACGATTCTTCTGAGGTTAAATGTTTATTACGGAAGTATTACAGCTATTTATCACATTGCCTGTCAGTTTTCACACAACCTGCTTTGGAAAATATGCTATTTTTGACGTTAAAAAACTGCTGAATTTTTGGATAATGATCGCTAAAACAGTTTTCTCAGTGTGATTCTGAACTTTCTTTTTACTTAAATTATTTTAAATTAAAATATGATGTTATAAGGGAACGTTCAAGCATTACGTAACGCAAATTGTACCAAAATTTATTTACTTCATACCCCGATTTCAGCGTTATTAAAGGCTGTAGGGATTTCATATTTTGGTTACCCCCCTAACACACACCCTATTTGGGGGGGGGGCGGGTAGCCAAAACATAAATCTGTACCACCTTTAATAACACGAGAAACGGGATATGAAGTGTATGAATTTTGGTACATTTTGCGTTACGTAATACTTGAACGTTCCCTAAGGAACGAGACCATTTTCATTTAATTATTTTTTCCCGGCTGTATTTTATATATATTTCTTAAAGTACAAGTGTTCTTAAAGCTTCAAAAGCTGAGGAAAAGGGGTACCTAAAAATCTATTTTGAACTTGCCAAGAAATGTTACATTTATTACATTTAGATTAAGCTATTCTCATAGTTAAACAAAATTAATTTGTGACCAAGAAGTAAAAATAGTCTTTAAAAAGTGCCTTTGACATATGTTATCGTTAAGTTTTTAAGGAAATGAGGGTCTATGAAAAGCCTTTTCTAATAAATGAAAATTTTTATGACATATTTTATTTTTAAAGACTGTTTTTGACCTTTCGCCTGCAGAATAATTATAAATTATTGTGAAAATAACCTAATCTGAATGTAATAAATGTTATGTGTTTGACTCAGTAAGTTAAAAATATATTTTAACCACCTTTTGAGCCTTCTAGAACCCAAGAGAACTGGAACCAGAACCTGGAGATTTGTAAATAGCTTAATTTGAATGTACTTTAAGACATACAGCCTGTTCCAGAACTTGCGTACCGAAATTTAAGAGGTGATTCTACATCCAAAAATATGAAAAAAAGTTTCTATAAAGGTTGGTCCGGAAATGAGCCCTAAGGGAGCTACGGCCCTTCGAAGATGACGTATTGAATGGGGAACAAAAAAAAGCACCAATAAAATTTTAATGCTGCAGGGTGATTCTTCATTTAAAACTGAGCAAAAAAGTATTATACACCAAAACACCTAAATTTAATATTAAAGGAGTAATAGCCTTTTAAAAAGTAACGTTTTTGGTGGCACAAAATGTTACTTCCTCTTAATTGCATTTTTTTTTGATAACGGTTGCTCCTACAGTGTTACACTAAATGATATTTTATATGTATTTTTACTCTAGAAATCTATATTTTTTACAAGAAATCCAAAAAACATACACATAGAAAAGTTTGGGGCAAAAATGTTTTAAGCCTCATATATTTTGTCCGTCTGGGCACGCCTCTGGATAAATTAAAAAATAAATTAACATAAACTTATTGCCCTTATTAATACTAGTATACATCCAAAAGCTCGCCGCTCTAGCTTAAACGGTACCCGAGTTATTAATTAAAAACCTTATTTTTATTACAATTTTAAAGGGCCCTAGATCCCTTAGGGCTCATTTCCGGACCAACCTTTATAGGAACTTTTTTTATATTTTTGGATCTAGAATCACCTCTTAAATTTTGGCATGCCAGTTATGGATCACCCTGTATATAAAATACAGCCGGGAGAAAATAATGAAATAAAAATGGTCACCAGGTCTTAGACTATTAATAGTATACTAAAGCAATAAATTGAAAAAAATTAATGTATTTTTTCTGAAAATATAAAAGATGAATTTTCAATTTAGAATGAACTTTTATCGTCATCTCCAGGGTATTTCGAAAATCGAATAACCCCTGAAAAAGGTTAAAAGGTAATAAACTTGGACATTCTTTTCTATCCCGAAAAATAAATAAGATATAAGTTGTTGTTTTGCTCCTTTTTTGCTCTAACTTTACACACAATATAAATTGCTTTTTAAATAGAATTACATGATATAATTTCGCTCATCACACAATGTCACTTTTAATCCAAGTAAAGTACACCATTATCCCCCCAACTAACAAATATACAGGTGTGAACTTTGCTCTTTAAAATACTGTTAATTTATAATTAAAAAGAAAATATATATTATAGAAACTTCTATAATATATTTAAGTGGACAAGGGGATAATTTTTTATCAAACGCGGGAAATAATGCCCCCTAAAGTTGCTTTTTAGTGAAAAAATAAATATCTATACCAAACCTTAACAAGCGCCTTCGCCATTTTTTTAAATTTACATTGCTGCCAAAAAAATCAGACCTCCATTTTTTTCATATGCAAAATATAGTATTTTATTCTAAATATATTTTTTATTATCTCTACCCTTTTAAAATAGTAACACGTAGGTATGTAAAAAGGTAAAATATATGGGTATTTCCAGTGTTGCTCACGTTACATCTTACGCCTATTTTAACTTTTAAATGTATACCTTTGTCAATTATATTAAAATATTTAAATACAATATATATTTTTAGTTAATAACAAAGTAACATAACATATATTTATAATTAGTATAATAAGTTTAATTTGTGATAAATTTATAATTTGTAATGCTGCTTACGTTACATTTTGTGACAGAGTTTAACTTAAGTACATATCTTTAAATTTCTGTTCTATTCCAGAATATAAAATCTTTTTAAAACTAAATGTACATTTGAAAATGTTTAAGAAATCAGTTTAAAATATTTTAAATCTTTAACAATTGCTAATTAAAAGATGAAATATTTGTTGCTTACGTTACAAGGAAATTCGTTGCTTACCTTACATTAAAAGTCCCTATATTTGTTGCCTTATAAACTATCTTACTATCTTGACAATGCATTGCAACACCGAGAGTGAAATTTGACTAGTACACTTTCGGTTTTTGTCCCATGTATTGTTTTCCCAATTTATTGCTTTAATCATTTTGGAAAAACCTTGTATTCGTGCAAAAAATTTTTTTGCTTTTTTATTTATTTATTTTTGTCGGTCGTTCTGCCTGAGAGATCTTGTGGACACGATAACTTATGAACGCCTTAAGCTAGCTAATAATAATCTGTATTTTATTTAAAGCCAGTCATGTCACGATTTGCCTGAATAACCCATATGCATTTTTCAGTCTTTAAAAATGATTAAAAGAGTATTTTAGATTCTCGTGCCACTGATATGTTTTATACTTTAATGTCTTGTATATTGCCTATCTTTTGCATTATTGCCATACCAGACTACTGCAATGAAATATTAGCTATTCAGAAGACAGCGTTCATTTGTGCCACTGCAGTTAAACAGGGGCGGACTTGAAATATAGGCTTAATGAATTTATTTACTGGTGATCATATTTTCTTAACACAAGGTTTTAGTCTATACGCATAATATAGGGGAAAGTAGGGTAACGGTGCACAGTGGGTAACGGCGCACAGTGGGTAACCGTGCACAGTGGGTAACCGTGCGGTCAACCGAAAATTCATATTACGAGGTATTCTGGGACATCTCTGGCACCAATGCTTGAGGGGCGTGTCTAACGATTCGCTAGCACCAAAAACGGCGACTGAAAAATAAAAGTTGTCCACAATATTTAAATATGTCGGAATTGATGTTTGTTGTTATTATTTTGCTTGTGTACGAAATAGGATGGAAAGTTCATAATTCTTGACCGATTATTCTAAAATAAATATGTTCTTGAAGGATATGCATTTTGCATTTATCCATGCAATTTTGTTAAATTTAATTAAATAGTTTTTGTTGTGTGAAATGATTTATTTTTAAGTTAATAATGGGGTAATGATGCCCGTGCCCCATCATTTAATTAAATGGTAATAAAATTAAATAAAAAACAAGTTTTTAAAGTTAAAACCCTTTTATTAATTACATGTTACGTATAACTAAAAAGTACAACACAAGATATTTACAAAAAAAATCAAAAACTCGATTTTTAAAAGAAGGGTTTTAAAATGTTCTTTAAACGATTAAAAACTCATTCCCCCACTTAATAAACATATATAATTTGCTTAGCACAAATAATGTCTAAAAAAAAGTATGATTCTTCATCAGTTATACGTATATTTATTTATTTATTGTCCTCCTTTTTGTTTGAACATGTACACTTTTATGATATTTGTTTTTAACTTTATTTTTATTTCACACAAAATTCATTAGTAAAATTTAATCAACAAAATTATGGGTTTTAAATTTTTCGCATAGAATTACCATAATAATTATTAAGATGGAAGAATATATAGTTTTTCTTTTTTCAAAAATCGCTGTTTTAACACATAGCGGTTGTAGAACAGTTTTTACGAGGCGTTAGCCGAGTCATACAACATATAAACCCAATATATAAATATATACATAAAGTTTCTTGAAAAGTATGTAATTTTTTTTGTACCACCCTATATATTCGTCTAAAACAATCGGTTTTCAGCAGGGTTTTGTTTTCATAAGAAAGTATTTCTTTTTTTTTAAGAAAGAATAGCCCTAATGAACCTGGTATCGTTCTCGGATTATCAAGAAGTTCCTGAAAATTCCTTTCCTTTTTCTATTACCCGCTCCCGAGGTGACAAGAAAAAGTTTTCATAAGACAATTACGCAATTTTTCCTAAGACCTAGTTAGTAGTTAGTGCGTATTTTCCATCCGTTGCCTATGACAACGGTTGGGAAGTGACAATCAGCTGATTTTTCATATCTGCTATTAGAAAATTAGTAAACGTCCAACACATAACCTCAAATTTTAAGATAATTTCTGCGTTTTTTTTATAGATGTTAGGTCGTAGGAAAAATGTTATACACACCTCGACGCAAACCATTTCAGTGCACTTTCGTGCCCTAAAAATAAATTAGCGTACTCGGTGCGAAATATACTATTTTAACATTTTGGATATTAAACTTTTGCCTTCTGATTTTTATTAGTAAAAATTAAAGCCAGATCGACAAAAGTTTAATAAAAAAAACGAAAAGAAAGTCTAATGAACCTTTTCTTTTTCAAGTCACGTACTATCCTACCACTTTCGGTTTCACGTCAGATTATATTTCTTTATTTGTCTCTGCGTAGATATTGATTGTTCAGACATTTCGCTTCCCGACAGCTTTTTGAACGCCAGAACGTCAAAAAAGACGTGAAATGTATGAACTTGAACTTTTTACAACGTTGCTGAATAGAAATACCAAATCTTAGGTACGAATATAAAACAAGCCGTGAAGATACCTTATGATACGCATTCCATTATCACAGTAAATGCTATATTGCATTATACAAAATACTTGGAAAACACATTTTTCAAAAAAAAAAAAATAAAAAAAAAACTAACTGGGATAACTTTCCAAAACAATAGGGATCTTTCCCTCATAGAACTTGATTTTTCCTAAACTTTTCGAGTCGATCGGATTATTCGTTCTTGAGTTATCGTGTCTAAAAAAATCCTGACATCAGACGGTCAGACGGACAAATAATAAAAAAGTTTCTTATTTTTTTTATGAAACAAATTTATATCCAATTTTTTTTTTACTAGGACGATTTTGAAAACTTTGAAAAATTCGAAACTACCGTATAATACTATTCTAGCGCAGGCGTTGTGAATAGTATAATAAGATGTATTTACTAGAACGTTAAAATTTCATGGTGTGAGCTATGCGCTTAGCAAAATTCAAAATTAAATGCCATATAAAACTCAGGATTTGGCTTAAAATATAGATAGAGAAACCTGATAACCTTAGCCTGTTAATCTTAGATTTAAGAAAATTTTGCGCTGGGATTAAACACTGTGTATTTTTTTGTAAATCTTATGCTTTTTATTGGACAAACCAATTGGAAAGAGAATATAGTATTCAATTAGTTCCCCGCTTGAAAGAAAGTCTCCGACGAAGGGGGGAGGAATCATTCGCGCTCTCTTCTTTCCGTCAAGAGCGTTATAAGGCTTGCGCGCTTGCAACAGGCCTCCCACTTGCACACACATTCCAAACATATTTCCCGTAGCCACAGATCCGTGCGTCAAACTATATAACTTATATAAGTAGTAATTCTTTCTTTGAGCAAAGCGCGATTATTTTTACTAAATGCTAAATTATTTTGCCTCTTGTCCCTTTTTTAGTTAGGCACATATTTGAAAAAGAAATCCTTTCTTTGTTCTTTGCCTTCGATTTGCCTTTTGAATTATTTATAGTTTAAAAAAAAATCGTGATAAAACTTTTGAAAGAAAATTTACTAATAAATAAAATATAAATATTTTTTCCATGCAAAAAAGTTTATCAACGTTTGATATTTTGATACATGAGAACCAAAACTTTTCTAATGTTAGTTAAATAAAAAGCACGGGTCGAAACTTTTTAAACGATATCAATGATGAATCGTTCCTATGGTACATTAGTGCCTAGAAATTGTTTTCGGTAACTTTATTTCCTTGAAATTCACCGAAGGGAGTTTTTCTAAATACATCTGCGGAAAATGGGGGAGGATGGACCCTTTTTGAAAACTGTCTCTTCGGACTCGTTCGAATCACTGCCCATGTGTGACCCTCAATTTGTATTTTGTTTTACTGGATCTAGGAAGGAAAATGAAAGGGGATTTTAAGATTTTAGGTTTTATAGATCCTTAACAACACTTCTGGATGTTTTACAAGAGAATGATGGAATAAAAAGGATTCTGTATAAGGTTAACTGGGGTAAATTTAAAAGCTTTAATAGTTTAACTTATTGTTCAGAGTCTGGATTCCATACTAGTTAGATTTAAATGACCGATTTGTAGGTATTTTTACCAGACTACAGCAACGCGAAAGGACTGCAATGTTTTTAACTTGTGTATGCATGTTTGTTTGTTGCCATCTAGAGACTAAACTATAAGGCCGATTTTAACTATCGAGGCACAAAAGATTTGTCTTAATCGCGTGAGTTCAATAAGCTATTTATTTCCTGTTTCGACAATATTGATAGTTATCACCAGGATTATAACGAAAAATAAAAGTAAGCTCTATTCTTATAATTTTTCATTTAAAAAAATGTCCCTCTATGCCCCCCTGCCCACATTTCAAGAGCTAAAAGTATGAAATATATGCTAAAAGATAGTTTAAGTTGTATTATTTAAGATGGTTTTCTCAGAACTTGATTATCTCTTTTAGTTTACTAGAAAATTGCTGGGTAAATAAAGTTGGGACACCCGGTATTTTATTTTACAACATTTATTCGAAAGCGTAAAAGTAAATCAAACAAATAAATCTTAAAATATGGTTATATTTATTCTGGTTATTTGCTATAAACAACTAAAAAAAGCCATCAGCGGACAGTTTTATTGTTGTTAATCTGTCTGTATACATAATTTGGCTTTTATTCATTTTATATAATTTGCTTTATGATTCAACAATGAACATAAACATGATTATCACACATAAATTTTCGGTTTCACTTTTTCATATGGGTAAATTGAATCATTTTATTTCCAAATAAATTAGCTTTTAGGGTTTTGTACGAATAACAAAATATTCCAAACTTAAAGCTTTTATCTCATCCCTTTGAAAAAAAAAACATGTGCATAATTAAATGCTCAGTTAAGATCAGCAAATGGTGCTGCACTGTAAAAACTGCATGTAAAATAATGTAAAAATACATGAATTTACATAGTACGGAATAGTAAATTTACTATTCTGGACTATGCATAATTCATGAATTCGTGTAAAAGAATGTAAAATAATGTAAAATAATGTAAAAGAATGTAAAAGAATGTAAAAGAATGTAAAAGAATGTAAAAGAATGTAAAAGAATGTGAAAGAATATAAAAGAATGTAAAATAATGTAAAAAAATATATTTACATTGATTTACTTATTTTTACATGATTTTACAATGTCGGGCTATGTTATTTAAAGACGCGCGTGCGCTTTGGACCATAACCAAGAAGGCGTCGCATCATGAGACGGACAGTTTAATATTGTTAGAGAGATAATGACGCATGCTGCTAGGTTAAAGTGTCAAAAGTATAAAAAAGGTAAACCTTATTTACGTACGATATTAGAATGCTTTATTTGTAGCCTAAAATTTACATTCATTATAAATTACGATCTTTATCAACCAACAGATCTAAACCAAAGGAACTTCACGCTACGATATTTCAAAAAAGCTTTGACACAGAGACATGTAATTTGGAACAAACATTTTCTAAGTAGTAAATATTTTTTTTTCAAATTTCAAGTCTCCATGTCAAAAAGTCCAAACCATTCTGGACTATGTAATTTTTAGCGTTCCGGTCTATGCAAAATATTACTATGTTATTTTTACCGTTCCGGTCTATGCAAAATATTACCATTATGGACTATGTAATTTTTACTGTTCCGGTCTATACAAAACATTACCATTACGGACTATGTAATTTTTACCATTCCGGTCTATGGCAACATATTACCATTTACTATGTAATTTAATGTAATTTATTTTTACCGTGTGAATCAATAAATTCATTTAAAATTACTACGTATGTGAAGTTAATGATAAATTTCACAAGCATACAAGCACGCAAGAATAGTTTCGTTCCTTTCAGAAGTCCCCTTAATCCGCGTTTATCCTGGGCGATAATTCTATTAATCTTTCCAGGGAAAGTTTCAGTCAATTAATCGCCCATGTCCAGTTCTATCCATTTTCCATGGATAAATCCTTTCGAGTGACAAACTTTTCGGGCTTGAAACGATTTACTGAAATGAGGAAAACTAGATAAAACTGACCAAATTCATAATCCTAGCCGGCCATGGATGATTTAACCAAATTTCAAATAGTTGGGAAGGTTTGGTCTGGGATTAAACAAGTTAAACATAAGTTTATTATGTTTAGTCCAGCTTCATTAAAGGGAATATACTACCTTACTATGATATGCTATTAAAGAGTGTCCTTTATCTACGCCTAGATAAACTTGTTTTTTCACTACTAGCTTTAGAAAATACCATTATTTATCATGTTTTCAGACTGTGAAATCAATTTTCTTCACCTATAGCAAAAATATTTTTTTCTCTCCTAGTAGGAGTAAATTTTATAAACAATTGATATTTTTTTAACTTTTTTTTTCATTTTTAATAGCAAAAAAAATATGATCTTGGGGGGGAGGGCATAGAAATAGAAACAACACATATACGCCCTTGGTTAAGCCAGCGTGAACTCAGAAATGGAAACTAGAGTAACAAAATTGTTACCTTTTTTGAATTCAACGACCCATAATTAGTAAATAAAGTCAACGCACTCAAAAAATTGGTATATTTTCAGTTGAGTATACTCTTGCTAAAAACCCTAAAACATGTGCTTTTTCGACTCTGAGTTCCTTACTAAATCAAAACTAAAATTTACAGGGAAAACCCGCTTGAAGTTTACTTGAAAAAAACTAGAAAAATAATCTATTATTTAAACAAACAACAAAAAGGCGAGAAAATCTCATTGTTTTTAGATAATAAATTATGTTGGTATTGTTGTTTACAAGAAAGTAAGAAAAGAGTATTTTCAAAAGACATTAATAAACAAACCTAGTAAGTGAGAAAACACATTAATAAACAAAATAGACAATTAAATACCTACTAATTGAAGTGCTAAATCCGACTATAGATAAAGTTTTCAATACAAACTATAAAAGGGCCAGAGTTGAACAATTTTCTGGGTCTCATCTGGCCTTCTTGTCATCCGCCTTATTCGTATTCCAGAGACGAAGTACAGTCCAATTATTGGTTCGCCTTTATCCTCTTTTCTATCCCAGGAACGTTTCAGGTTTGTCTCCCAATTAAGGTGGAATTAAAAAAATCTGTTGTGGCCGCCACAATACTTTCCCGGCATGGCAACGCTTTAGAACCTAATTGTAACATTTTCTTGGATTTGAATGATTTTTGGCACATGATTATCACCTATAAGTATTTAAAGAAAAAATAACAGAATGCAGTTTCTTGTAAAGTAAATCCGATTACGTTATTTTTTTATCAACCTTCTCCAATTTTATAGCAGGGGCTTTGATCTAGATTTTCTTAACTAACCTCAACTATTGTCAATTTTATTTACAATCATAAATAAGATACAATTGAGCAGGAGACTTTCACCACACTTCTTCTGTGTTTACTTACTTCATTTTGCTCATCAAGATCACTCAAACACACTTATTCATAGAAAAAACGGATTGCTTGAACCAAGGACACGTGTCTTTGTATATGTTCAAAGCCATATTCTCTTGTTTCAAGGCTGGCATTTTCTTGAACCAAAGTCAATGTCCTTGAATTAAGAGCACGGGTTTTGAAATAAAAATCCGCGCTCTTTACTCAAAGACATTGATTTTGGTTCAAGAAAATGCCAGCCTTGAAACAAGAGAATATGGCTTTGAACATATCCAAAGACACGTGTCCTTGGTTCAAGGAATCCGTTTTTTCTATGTTGTAGTGGTAGTAGTAATAAATTTTTGGGTTGGCCAAAGCCGGACAACTAGGCCATTTGTGGCCCTGTTTGTTACCCCCAGGCAATACCAGTCATTTACTAATTTAAGTCCTCCTTAAACCTGCTCGTCCTTTAAATAAAGGTCAGGATAATGGCCCAGGGGAAGTCTCTTAGCTCCTCTTGGTTAAGTCTTTGAGTTTCAAAGACTTGCAACCTGATCCTGTCGTATCTCACACGCTTGGTTGGCTAAGTAATGAGAGGATGTTTCATCCTCTCGACACTTGGACATAGCGGACTCTCTAGAATCTGCTGCCGGTCTTTGTAGAGGTATATTTGTGTTGCTTATTTCAACTACGTATAAAAGAACGGTTTTGTTTGACGTTTAATAATTAAATTCTATTTTGAGGTTATATTTGTTGACAGTTACTTGTCAACTGTCACTTAAACTAATGTACGTATACCAACTGTAAAACAGCAAATATGAATCTTTTTGTTCCACCTTAATAGAGTCTGTGTGCGACACACATTTTAATCCTCCAATGTTTGCTCGTCAATATTTATTTAATTCTCACTCCATATATATACTCGCTGTATTGTCTATATCCAGATACACAATTAAATTTTGTTTCTCATTTTGATACACTTTATCAATACTTTAGTTCTTTAAACTTCGATATTTTCGCAGTACAACATTTACAAAACAATTATTCCGAAATGGACGAGTTGTTTATTTTTAAAATTTATGTTTGCTCTCTTTCTTTCCATATACAGTTGGTAAACTGGGAAAAGTCACTTTAAATTCACTATTTTATATATATATATATATATATATATTACATCGGCACTTGTTGCTAAGAGTGCCGATGTATTGAAGTCTTCGCCGAAAAGTAAAAAACTTTGACCATGTTTTTTTTCACATTTCTCGATGTTATAGAACTTTCTCAGTCAAGATCAGAAAAAAAAATTTTTCGTCCGTCTGTCTATCTATAAACTCGATAACTCCATTTCTAAATAAGATACCCACAAGCGGTTTTTTGCATATCGTTTCTTATCGTATATCGAAGAGCTGATTAGATTTTGGGGGTAAACGATTGGGAGTAAGGGGGTAAGAATGGGGCAAAACTCCTATTTTTAGCGTTTTTTGGTTATAATTAAGGCAATTATTATTGTATTTTATTAATTTAGCACTTATATAAAACATAATTTTAAACTGGTCAAAAAATGTTACAAACTATATTTTTCTAAAATGCATTGTTTCCGAGATATTGGAGTTTAAATCAGTAAAATGTTTTTTAGCATATCTCACTTATTTATAACACGATTTCAAAAATTTATATTTTAATTGAAAGCTGTTCTTAAGCCCTATAAAAATGCTATATACAGTTTTTTGCTAGAATATAACGTTTTGGAGATACAGACTTTCAAACTTTAATAAATTATGCAGGTGTATTAATGGTTGCCTATTCACGTGATCACATAACTTTCCTTTTCATAACGTTTAAAATTATTGCCTAGTGCCGATGTTTTGACAAGGTGCTTGCAATTGTTCAGCTAGTTTACATAGTAATTATTTTATTTATTTTTTAAATATGCTTAGGATTTTCCCATACGAGGACAGTAAAAATTAATTAAATGTTAAAGAATTATATTCTCAGTTCTTTTCAGAAACTTTCTGATTTTTTTCAACACTATTGGTTGTAATTCAAGTAAAGATTCTATTTTTGCAGAAAAACAAGCTTATTTCTAGTAATTTCCAGTGTATTTATTCTATTTTTTTCAATATTTCCTTTCGTGTCTGTTTTTTATTTATAAAAAACCCTATCTATATCAATCTTATTGTATATCTTTGTATACGTATATGTTTGTTTTGAAATGAAATATGGTGCACATAGAGAAAAAAAAATCTTATATGAAATATCTGTGATTCTTGTGTTAGTAAAAAAAAAACACTTGATAAGATTAATTAACTAATTTTAAAAATCAATTAATTTTTTTCAGTTCAATTAGTACTTAAAAAAAAAAACAGGTAGGTACTATTTTTTATTATTTTTAGTATTTTAAATACTGAGTATGAATGAACAATCATCTTGTCATCTTTGATTTAGGTTATTTTAAAGCTTAATACAAGAAATTTTATTATTTAAACCAAGCACTTTTCCTTGATTTAAGCTTTTAGCTGTTGGTTTAAGTAAGATACATATTTAAATATAATCAACAAAACATTTGATATAAGTACTTAACATGCTTGCTAATATAAAAACTTTAGAGCCACTTGATCTGACTATTACGTACTTGTTTTTAGTAACCATTTCTCTGTGTTTATGTTTGTTTTGAAATGAAATATGGTGTATTGTCTAACAATAAAAATCTATAGATAGATCAGTATGCAGGATGTTTGCCCTTTTTTTACTGAAAAATCTACCAATATAAAATATAAATATTGGTATTGAGAAAATCCCGTAGCCCAAATGACATACGGAAAACGTGATCACACATGGTCAGTTCGCATCACTTGTGATAAAATATCTAGGAAACCATAAGCGTAGAGGGTACAAAAGTAATTTTTTCTAGTTATTTAAAAAAAATTACTTAAGAACAGATTTTTTTTAAATTTTAATCAAAATTATAAAAATTTTAATTAAATGTTCTATCAATCTATTTTTTCTAAACATTGTGCAGAAAGATATTGGTAGACTGCACAGTTTCTGCACCAACAGTCAACCCTGTACCTCAACAGATTGAGATATAACCAGATTAGGAGAACTGTGAATAGTTGCCGATGTCTACAAATAGATGGTGCACAGATATACATCAATCTAATAGTGTAACTTCTACATTACTACTAAATTGCGGTTTTTAGGTCAAGTCATTGGTACATCATGAACATTATAATTTTTAAAAAGTTTAACCGCTTCTCACTTGTCGTTATAAAACCCATAATTTTAAAGTTATCAGACCTGAACTATTTGTTTTAAAATACATACTTGCATTTATTTACTGCAAGAGACGTAAATTGCACCTAAATATCGCCGTATTTTCTATTTTACTCATTTTATCATGGTAACTTGCTGTTTGAAATGGTCTGTACCAGCATATTATGCAAGCACGATGGTATTTTTGTAATATTTTGTAATGACGTCAGTCCGAATAGCTGTGAATTTGACTCTCGAGTTAACAGCGTTTTCGTCGAGTCCATTTTCTTAGGAATGACATGGTTTTTTTTATTTAAGCAAATTTATTTTATTGTTTTAATTTTTGGTTATAGTTTTCTTAGTTAGAAACTTGGCTCAAGCTATCTTAAAGGTATTTTGTTAATGAAAATATTTATCAAATCTAACCTCAAAAACCTCGCGCACGACAATGAATGCAGTCTATACCGGCCAGGGTCAGAGTTCGAGTATTGGCAATCAAAACTGGAAATCTCGCCTGGAATATTCCACGAATATTCCTCTTCTTCATCCAGGTCTCGTAGCCAATCTGTTTAACTTGCTTCATTGATTCCAATGGGCCATTGATTTGGTCGGCGAGGTAATTTTTTCTTTCGTTTTCTTATTATCTGAGAAAAGCTATTTATGCACACAGAGAAATAATTACTAAATAGTATAACATTTTGTGTGTAATTTTTATTTAACTTTCAGTTGGTTTTTAAATTTTGTTCTAATGTAAATAATAAAAAAGTTAAGGACAAAACAAAAACTTAACCCCTACTTAAAAAGTCTCTAGCTTAAAGCGTTAAAAAAAGTTCGTAAAATTCATATCAAGTGGCTTATAAGTTCGTATATCCGTGTTACGTACTTAAATATAGTATATTACATAACTAGTGTAGAAAGTGACATATTTCACGCGAGTGGGAAGGTTTACGAACGAGTCGTTAGGCGAGTGACGAAACCCCACGAGTGTAAGCAATACACTTTCCAACGAGTTATGTACACTATTTTTCCTACAATCCCGAAAAAAAAAATAAAGTTTAAAGTTTAAGAATTCTTAATTTAATATTTTTGAATTTTTATTACTTATTCCGAGAAAAAATGTTTTACATTTCATGAGGAAATATTGATGTTTTTCAACTAAATCAAAAATTAAGTAATTTTTATAAAATCTAGACATAAATAAAACATGTTAAGTTATATTGACCTGGGTCAAAATAGTAAAGCTTTAACTATAGTTTTTATTTTTGACATGAAAAACAGAAATATTTGGATTGAAAAACATAAAAAAAAGTCTGTAATGAAAGGTGGAAAATGGCATATTAAAACGAGGTGAGTAAAATTCGTAGAATTTACAACGTAAATTTCTAAATAAAATTAGGCAAACCTACATACATAAATATCAAACTAGGGTGATATGAAAATATCAAAAATGTGTGATATAAGGCGTTTTCTAAAGACTAAAAGAGTGTGGTAAATGTCATTTATCCAATACATACAGATAATGAGACTTTTTACCAGCTTTATTTTAAATAGATAAACTCAATAATAACCCCCGCTTGGCTTTTACTTTATTGAGTGGATAATTATTTATTTTACCCACTCAACTGTCACTTGTCAAATTATTTTCTTGTAAATGTCATTAAATTTTTTAATAAAAATATGAATTTCTAAGCTATTTATGGGATAAAACCTTGTATAGCAATCATGGGTAAACCGATATTGCCCTCTCGAAAATTAACCTGCTTGGCTGCCGCCTCGCAGGTTAATTTTCTCATGAATAATATATTACTTTACCCACTAGTACCATAAATAACTATTTCATAGGAGATCGTAGGAAAAAATATTTTGTTGATTGAAGGTTTGAGAAAGCTTAAATAAAATATGAAAAGCAGATATTTATAATGAGTATTTAGGATACTAGACATAATGAAAAGTAGTACCAATACTAATTTCTTAGAAACAAGCAATAAATAAACTTGAAAAAAAATTATTGAATTTAATAAAATTAGTTAAATATGTCTGTAAAGTATTTAACAAATACTTTATATTATATTTTTTTTTGTCTGTGTGTTATTTTTCCTTTACTTTTCTTATTATCTAAAAAAAGCTATTTATGGCAGTCGCTTTCCACCAAATTATGCATGCACTCGTAAATAAATCGACTCGAGTTGCAACTCCCGAACTTTGAATATTAAGAAGAAGGTCTTTTATTTCCAAATCGTTATTACAACAGATTGAATAATAATTTAAGTATGAAAATTTTGATTTTCCTATAGAAGATAATAAGGTTTTAATTTAGTGGAAAATTAAAGAAACTTTTAAACTTGGCGCAGAATCTATCTGAGTAAGGACTGGATCAAGGCAGCTATGATTAGTGGTTTAAAAATGACTTTTCTTCTTAGTAAAACAACATGCTATTTTCTTCAAGCATACTAAAATGTTCATATTTTATAATTGAACACACTAGATAGAATTGATCTATTTTTTACAGTAAAAAAAAGTTCATTATTGTAAGCCGTAAAAACAAGTTATCAAAACCGCCGCTGGTGGCAGCACTCTTTGATTTTTACGACAGCCATACTTCACAGTTGTTTGTTTATTATGTAAACTCGAGACTGTGCAAAAATGTTGTGTGAAATTGATTAAAAATAATTAAAGAAGAATATTTCGATTGTACACTTACAAATCTCTCCGAAATTGCAAATGCTAAATTAGACAAAAAAAATTAAAATGGGCTTAGGAAGGTTTAAGTTTATTCCGAAAGTGTTTTATTGGCCCATTTTGTTAAAAAACATACTTTATTATTGAATAAATTAAATGCAAAAATTAATATAAAAAATACTAGGTATGTATAGGACGTTTGAAGAAAAAATAGTATGTTTCACTCAGAGGAAAAGTGTTTTTTTTACTCGTATGTAGTTTCCGGACTCCGCTTCGCGTTGTCCGTACGTTCTACAGACTAGTAGAAAAAAGCTTCACTTTTTAACATAAAGGTAAAATTATAGTATTTTATACAATATAACCTGTATAACCTAGAATCAAAGTTTCCCCAGTTGGCGGTAATAAAAACCCTATCTCAAGAACGTTTTGATTAATTAATTAATTAAATTTTGTTTATTAGTTAAGTAGATTAAGGTAGTTAATTAAATAATAATTTTAATCAATAAATAATCAGTTAATGAATGAATGACTTTTATGAAAACATGACAAAAAGGTGGCATTTTATATAATACATTATCGTCAAAATCTACCCTCTTAATATATTCAAAGTTCCATATTTTTTGCGCCCTCTTCCATGCTTTAATCATTGCCGCCGCCCCTTACAAAATTAATTGCAACTTTTTTTTTGTTCGTTTGTACTAATAAAAAAGGTGATTTTCATTTGGCTCGTTATAAATAACGTTACTTAAAAGTAGTTTTTTTTTGTTGCTTTAATGGAATTAAAAAGGGAATTTGTAACCTAAATATTGTAAGCCAAGGAAGATAAAATATAAGGGAAGAGGAAGGATTTATTTTGTCAAAAAATGTATCAGCTATAAAGATACACAGCAAAACGATTATTAGAAACAAGTAATATTCAGTTTGAGTGCACTCAAAAGCCATGGCTCAAAGATTTTTATATTACATTACATTACATTACATTTTGTTTAACCTCGTACTATTCTACTTAATTAAGCATCCCCTGTCCAGAACTTGTGTGGGTTAGTAGTAGAGGGGACCACCGGCTTTAATTGACTTTCGAACCAATTTATAAGGAGTGTCCGCTTCACTTACGCCTTCGCCAAATTTCAATTATTAATTAACTAAAAAAGGCAAATCGGCGCCGGTGAGAATCGAACTCACGCTATTTGTGTAGTAAACTCGCCAAGTACGACGCGGCAGTCCACTACACCAATCCTCCCATATCCACAAACATGTTCAATAATTTAATCAAATTTTGTGCTATATTGACTAATTAATTAAACAAATAGGTTAAAACTTAAATCATGTAGGTATCACAAATACTTCATATTACATTTTTTTTCTCTGCATGTATAGATGATTTCCGCGAAAAAAAATCCGTCTGTAGTTTTGTCTGTCGGTCTGTCTGTAATTCTGTCTGTTTGTCAAGTCTTGGTTAATTTGTGACCACTATAAATCAAAAACGCCTTGAACTAAAACTTCAAATTTTAAGCCTGATATGAACATAACCTATGAACATATTATGTTCATAGCTTCCTTTTCATAAGCAGATTTTTTGTGGAGCAGCGGCTACTAGCCAAGTTAGGGGAATATGTATTTATTTCTTTTTTGAATTAATTAATTAGACAGAAAAAAAATACATAGCCGGTTAGAGCGTTAACTGACAAAAATTCGGCTATAGGTTCCATAAAAATCCAAAATTATCCGATGATTGTTTTTAAAATCGCGGACGGCTAAGGGTGTTAGTGTGGGTAAAAACTATTACTTTTTACAAAATTAAATATTGTAAATTGTTTGACTTCTTTAGAGTTCCGTGACTTTTTTCATTTCTTACACTTTTTTTACATATAATGGGAAAAAACAATTGTGTTGACATCTGTATATGACTTGTTGTGTTTTTGTGCGTTGACACATATAGATTAATTGCTGAAATTAATATCAATTTTAAACTAATAAATTTTGAGTAGAATTAATTATTGTTTTAATTACATTAAAATTTCACTACATTAAACTGATATTTTCAAGAGCTATTAATTAAAGTGACCCCATGGTCATCTATGATCATGGTTATATATTGCTTGTTTTAACAGTGACAGTCCATATGTGACGTTCGATACGAAAAGGGCCTATACTTGAAAAGATTGAAAATGTAATTTTATGAAAATGTGATTTCACTATTTGGTTTCCATGGCGACCATTAATCCCATGGACAGCTTTAAACACTTTATTCTAAGCCTGTGCGATAATACAATTTCTTGTATTGAGTTTTAAAGAAGTACCAGTATGGCAAGTACTCAATACCAGAAATTTTCTTGATGGAACCAAGCCATTTTACTTGATTTATATTTTAAACTTTTAGTCTAAGTAGGAAACGAATACAATTTCAATTAAGCCAAACATTTGATTTAAGTACTTAACATTTTTGCTGATATACAAGCATTTGAGCTGCTTGATCTAAATATTATGTACTTGTTTCAAGTATTAATTTCTCAGGGTATGCAAAAATAGTATATTAAAACAAAAGTATCACAATCAAATGTTTTATTATATATTTTTTTCTAGTTGCGCTGAAATATTTATTTTTAAATACATATTTAGGTTAATTTCGAGGGTTTTCAGTTTTTTTAAAACTATTTAAAAGTTGTATGTCACAAAGTTCACACACAAAAAGAAAAAACGGGTACCTTTTCTAGGCGGGTGAAAAATGAGAAAGTTTATAAAGTAATATATCAAACTAACTTCACTTATCCTGTATTTTTGGACCATATCCTTTTGTTTTTTATTTTCGTTTTTTTTTTTCTGGCCGCACCATTATGAGAAATTTATTACAAGAAAAAATTATTGAAATTAATTTTAGCTATGCCTGAAATTTTACTGGTGTCAAAATTATCTAATTAAAAATGTAAAAATATATCAAAATTTATTAAAATGCCTATATCTCGAAAAATAATAGTCCTACGATAAAAATGATCACATATGGTTTTGTAGGGAATTACACATTATTTTCATTTATGCAAAAAAAATTGTCATACTATAAATAATAAGTGAGATATCGCATTTTGCCTCTCTTGCCCTATGCTAATGTCAACCATATGCGATGTGACGCAAACAGAAAAGGCCGTGAATCGTTAGTTGAAAGAATTTTTCAAATCGGGCATTCCGTTCAAAAGTTATTACATTTTGAAACACCCGTTATTAAAAATATATATTTTTTATATTTTTCTGTCGATTTTAATAACGGGTGTTTCCACCCGTATAAAATATTTTTCATAGTTTATTGTCCCTCTGCGCTTGGAATATGAATGCAATGCACAGCACACCATGTTTTGTTGAAGGCCCGCGTTTTTGCGTAAACTTTGGCCTATTAAAATCGTTTGTTTTTGTTGAGACTAATTAGTTTGGGCCCCCTGATCTGACAAGCCACTTTATTATTCAATACAAGCCAATACGTCAATGATTGGTCAATTTTTTAGGGGAGTATTTAGTTTAAACCTTTTACAAACAGAAAAAAAATACAGAATGAATAGTAGACAGAAAAAAAAGGATTCTTAAACCAAAAACACGCGTCTTTCGATATATTCTGAACATAACATAATGTTCAAAGCCATATTATCTTGTTTCAAGACTAGCATTTCTTTGAACCAATGTCAGTGTCTTTGAATATAGAGCGTGAATCTTCTTTTAAAAACCCGTGCTCTTTATTCAAGGACATTGACTTTAGTTTAAAGAAATTCTAGCCTTGAAACAAAAGGAGTTTTCGATCATATCGCTTTTTTAATACCATCCGACGTTTCGACCCGTAAATAAAAAATAAAAAATATTCCTTTTAGTTTCTTAAGATATTTTTTAAAAAGAAAAGGTCAGCAAAAGGTCGTAAAATGGATAATGGCAGTATCATACTGCTCATAAAATTTATAAAATGGACTCCCGGGGTGCTAATAAGTACCTTTCGAGGCAAAAACTAACCTATAGTATTGTAATTTTCTGTCAATATTTAAATACTATTTAATATGCTAAATAAATTTACTATCGTATTTATATGATCTTCAAATACTAATAAAATAAATACGAAATATTGAAACATATTTTTAAACAGCCAAGAAATGTGTAAATATGAGTTTTTAACGGCTATAATTTTAAAAGTAAGTGTATTATACGCTAGTATTTGTTCCCTCAATATTTATTTTACATTGTATATGTATATATGTTTATAAACTCGATGGTTTTTATGGCATACAATATGTACTTGGTAAATGAATTTATGTTTTATTAAATAATAATAAATTATATTTTATTGAAAAGTTTAATAGGCAGATTATAATGCCTATATATTTAATATTATTCTAGGTATTTTATATTTATTAACTAAACATTTAAAACTATCTAATAAAATATAATTTGCGTAGAAATTAAAATAAATAATCATACAAATTGTAATTAATCCTTTTTGGCATTTACGAGCAATATACAAATATGCACATATAAACATACTATCTTCATCCAACAACAATGATTTATTTGGACATATTGTGTTCCACTAAAGAATATTGTCATATGGGTCATTATTAAATATGGGTAAACAAAAATGAAATAAAGGTAGTTTTTTGGAGTTTTATTGCTTTTATAAAAGAGTAAAAAAACACTCTTAGACTTCTATGTATTTAAAACCTTTGTGTCATATGTCAAACATATGTCATAATTACAATATTAATATTTTTCCTGATAAAATACAAATTTTAGTAAATCAAGTTAACAAATTATTAAAAAAATGGTATGGCCTCTCTATAAGAGTTAAGTAATACAAGAGGGACAGAAAACTTGAAGAAACCCTACCAAATTTAATGTGATTGTTACCTGTAGACACCTTTCTAATTTTATAATCTTTTAACAAAATTAATGGAGAGCCCCTAGCACAAGCTTGAGCTTATTTGGGGGTCTCCATGACTCTGAGCAATTTTAAGTCAATAAATAAATAAATAAGTAAACCGCAGCATAAATAAAAGAGTAACAACAAATTTTTGCAAATATAAATAAACATGATAACTGAAAACACGATTTATGTTTGACCAATTCGATTTTCTAGTAAATGATAGAATTTTACTCACCTCTAAATTTTAAGGCACTCACTGCTCAACGATCAGATTGCGACTAGAGTCTTCCAAATCAGTTTGCCATATAAATGCAAATGAAGAACTCTATGTGTTCTTATTTTTAACTAAATTCATATTTGATTATGGAGTATATTAAAAATGTTGTGAAATCCTTTCCAGTGATTATGAAATACATAGAGGGCTTCATTTTCATTTATATGCAAACTGATCTGGAAGACCCTGGTTGCTATCTGATCGCTGAGCAACGAGTGTCTTAAAATTTAGTTGAATATAATTCTATCATTCACTAGAAAATCGCATTGGTCAAACATAAAGCGTGTTCTCTGTTATCATTTTTATTAACAACAATTTATTATTACTTTTTTATTTATGCTGAGGTTTTCTTAATGGTTTAAATACATAATAGTCTAAGAATGCTTTTTTTATTCTTTTATGAAAGCGATAAAATTCTAAAAAAAACACGTTTATATTTTTCATTTTGTTTAACTATATTTGATAATGACCCATATACTTCAATTACGTTAATATAAGAAAAGAAAAGAATAGTAATTATATACAAAAGTAGAGAAGACATTTTTTATAGAAGAGCGTATTGAAAAAATTGAAAAAAATTTTGAATCTTTTTTTTGAATTTTGTTTTTGATTTTAATGAACTTAGACATATAGGTGGAAGTATTATTTTGTTAAAAGCAATATTTTTTATTCGTTAGGATGAGAAAAAGTAAAAAATAAATTTTTATTTGCATTTTAATCATAATTTAATAACGGTAATTCAACTGAGTATATTTTATCGTGTTGTAACGAAAACAATTCGAGGAATGCAATAAAAATTTAAATTGGTTTTTATATTTTGTTTTTAGCTGGCTTATCTCTATTCAGCCGTCTGAAAATTCTGTTGTGGAAAAAATTGATGCGATACGCGTATAATAAATATTATGGAGAGCTCACGCTATGCGAATTATACCAACATACCTTACATTATATAGTGACCTGTTTTTTGGTCTTAGAAACCAGGGATAACCAACCGATTTTTAAAAACATTTACAAAAAAAAATTATATCTTACCCTTAACGAAATGATTCCGTAAAAATAACAGTCTCGTTCTTTATTTTAATACGTAGTTTTTAAACTAAAAAGTCAATAATATTTTTTTTTTCATTACTAGCTTTAGAACATATTATTTAACATGTTTTCAGACTGTGAAATCAATTTTCTTCACCTATAGCAATAATAATTTTTTCTTTCCTAGTAGGAGTAAATTTTATAAACAATTAATACCTGCCATTTGATTTTCCTTGAACTGTAAAGACATGTCATTGCTTATAGATTTTAATGGACAAAATGCAACAATATTTTGCCATTGGATAAAAAATGAGCATGGCAAATATTAGAAATGAATTAATTATAATAGAATATAAAATATTGTTCAGTAAATAAACAACTTACCGATGTTTTCACACATTTTTAAAAATAACAAAATGCCACCCACTAGAACTGTCAACTTTCAGCTCGACTTTCAGGGAATAAATCAATTTATTCATATGTTTTCAGAAATGGCGATTTCAAAGACTACTTGTTTTGCGCGGTTAATTAAGATCCGGCAAACATTTTAGACTATTACTGATATAAAAATGTTAAATAATAAGAATAAATGCGCTAGTGCACGGAAAAAAAAATTATAGCTAGGAGCGCTATAACACACATACCAAGCAAATTATAATCGCTTATTATATAAATACAAGGCTTTCTCTTACAATTATGGCAGTCAGTGTAAAAATTTATATGAAATACTTTAATTGTTTAGTGAATAATAAAATATAACAAATAGTATGGCATTTATAGCTTAAATAGATTTAATTATTGTCCGTGCTAATAATTTTTATAATATAATAAAATTTCTGTAAATTTATAATAGGAATTAGTGGGCTCTGCGCTATACATTATAAGATATTTGGTAACAGTGGCAAATTATAGTGATTTAAGCTATAGATTATAAGGGACACAATAACTAATAATGTTAAAAATAAATTGGAAACGATTATATATATTACAGACACGATTATATTTATTACAGGCACTATTATAAATTTACAGAAATTTTATTATATTATAAAAATTATTAGCACGGACAATAATTAAATCTATTTAAGCTATAAATGCCATACTATTTGTTATATTTTATTATTCACTAAACAATTAAAGTATTTCATATAAATTTTTACACTGACTGCCATAATTGTAAGAGAAAGCCTTGTATTTATATAATAAGCGATTATAATTTGCTTGGTATGTGTGTTATAGCGCTCCTAGCTATAATTTTTTTTTCCGTGCTGTACTAATAAAATAATCCTGGTCCTAGCTGCCTGGGCTATCCTGACTTTACTATAAAAAGGACTACTTATTTTTAGAGAGGGGATAAGCAAAAACAACCCTGCATTATTAGTTGAATTTGCTGTTATTAAATTATGATTAAAATTCAAATAGCCTACAGTAACACACATCTATGTGATAAAGTTCATTAATGAATGTTTTGGTTCCAATCCCTAATAATAATAGAACAAATTTAAGTAATAATGACGAGTTATTGTTTTTGAATGCAATTATTTTGACAGAAATCAATGCGGGTCAGATAGGGGTCAAAAGAGGATATTTAATATTGATCTTTAGGTTTATTTTCTCTACTTGCTATTTATTTAGTGTTTTGTTTGATAATTTAATATTTCTGGGCAGTAGTATTAAGCTTTGGGTGTAATAAGAAAAGAGTAGATGCAATAAAATCTGGTAAAAATTGTAATTTTTTTGTTTGTAACTATGTTTTGGCATTAGATGCCACAATTTACATGTGCCCAGACTTTCAAAGAAAATGTTTATTAAATTTGGCTCAAGGTCCGAAGAAAATGTTTTCTATTTATTTAAAACTCCGTTTGGTAATAACAGAATAAAGAATATGATTAATCCCATAGGAGAAAAGAAAAAGTTCAAAAACATGCGAGGTATGACATGTTAAATATGTCATGTTAAATAACCTTAAAAATATAATTTTTACAAATTTATAACTAAAAGAGAAACTTTGCATATCCAGAAAAGGCTAAAAGCACGTTTGCAGGTTTGCCATTTTCCTAGATTTTATCTAATATCTCCAGAATTATTCTTGACGGAAAACGTCACATTAGGGCACTCTAGTCTAGGCTGTAAATGATATATTTTAATTTTTAGCACCCAAAATGACTTTACTTTGTGTCAAATACTGTTTTACTATGGTCTGTTTCAACAAGCAAGAGATTAAATTAAAAATCGCACAGTAAAACCAGACCACAGTTTTGTTTATTTTTAATAGCACTATATGACTACTTTAAAAATTATCCAATATAAATGATAAGGAAAACAATGAGTTTTAAAGAGATTTGGAAAAGCTTAATGTAACTTAAGCAGGATATTTTCCAATGGTCTGATAAATCTTATTGGTCATTAATTGTAAAAGAAAATAAATGGTCCGACAATTACTTTCTGACACTATGAATTTTCCCATCTAACAAGATACAGGGTGTCATTTTGAAAAAAAGCGGAGTCTGATTTTACGCTGTATTAGAAATTTTAATATTCTACTCAGAATTTTTTTTAATTAAAATTGGCATTGACATCCAGTAATAAGGATATAATAAAATTTTAGATAACACATGTTTACAAAAAAAAGTCAGGACTTTTACCGGACTATGGTATTCCTAGGTATTTTGGCGCCCTGAATCAGATCCCGGGGTCAGTTTTGCCCCCATCTCGTCAGGAAAACAAGATTTCAAGGTCATTTGAGGTCAAAATGGTGATTTTTTGGAAGCGGCCCCACGACAATATCTCAAGCGACCTGTTAACTTCACGGGTAACTGTGTAGGTCTTGAATACTTTCTGAACGTTGAGATGTTGTCCCGGGGCCGCTCCCAAAAAATCACCATTTTGACCTCCAAATGACCTTGAAATCTCGTTTTCCTGACGTGATGGGGCAAAACTGACCCCGGGATCTGATTCAGGGCGCCAAAATACCTAGGAATACCATCGTCCGGTCAAATAGTCCTGGCTTTTTTTTTGTAAACCTTGTAATTAAGTCATTTTTCACAAGCACCTACTTGCATGTAAGTTTTACCTGGCTAGGGTACGTTCAAGTATTACGTTACGCTCCTAGCATCTCTTAAATTTTGAAAAAAACATACAAAAGTTATAAAGAATGCTTAAAACTAATGTTTATCTTCACCAATTTGGTTTGGATGTTAAGCTGTAATCAAATTTGTGCTGGTAAGAAAAAATTACATTTTCAGGATTTTTAGGCTTCATCTTAAGTGCGACACACTGTAAAAAGATTTTTCAACAACTTAATCGTATTAAGTAAATGGTTTGACATAATCTCGCGAGGTTTCAGGCCACATGAAAGGTTTCCTAGCTGACCTAAATATACAAAAGGCCGTAAAATATATCAAGTAAACAAGATATGTTACATACAAAAGCGCTCTACTGCAAGTAGGTATTAAAACTAAATACGACAGGTGAACCTGGATCTAAGGGAAATTCTAGCGCGTGACTTTATTATCCTACAAATTACATCCGTCACATATTTCATATTTAAGGTTACATTATTATAGAGATTTAGTACCAATACGAATATTTTGTTTTACGTCGGCATTTAGTACTACTAAGAGTGCCGATGTATTGAAGACTTCGCCGAAAAGACAAAATCTTTGACCAAGTTTTTTTCACATTTATCGACGTTTTAGACCTTACTGAGTTAAAATCGTTAAAAATAACTTGCTAGAGTATAACGTTTTGGACATACAGACTTTCAAACTTTAATAAATTATGCAACACACAGGTGTAATAAAGGTTGCGCATTTACACAACTTCCTATTTTCTAACGTTTCAAATTAGTGCCTAGTGCCGATGTTTTGACAAGGAGCTTGTAACTGTTCAGCTGGTTTATACAATAAACAGTTGATAGTAAGGCCTTGGGAGTATTTAGGGCGGTCGGGACAATGGGAACCAGGGCTTGCGGTAAAGACAAAATTGACTAATGCCCACTGGCTATCATGAAGTCCAATGGATTTAACAAATCCCCCTCTTTATACAGTTCAAAGGACGAAATGCTTCATACATATTTTATTTTTGTTTTGAATTATTTTATTTATTTGGATTATAAATTATGGCACACGAAAATAGGTTATGGACTTCTTAAATTATTTTATTTAAAAAACAAATACTTATTTTGCCATTTTTTACCGATTTTTGCCAAAAAACGTGTTTTGTTTTTTATAAAAATCTGGGTGAAAAGGAAGTAAAATATTAAAATTTTCACATTTTTTAACCGTAATTTTCATATTATTAAAAATTCAGACACACCATTTCTTCCCATATAGTTTCTTTCATGTATACATGTTTTGCAAATAAAAATGATATTTCTATATAACTTTTTAAAATATCTCTAGAAATATTAAAAACTGTAAAACCTATCATATCAAGTTTAAAAACTTTCAGGTACAGAAAACGTGCTGAATAAACTGTTCGTCCATAAGAACTGAGGCGGGATTATCTATCAAAATTATCTATTAATATTTACGATATTTACTTTTTTGTAACCCTAGGCAAAGATGGGTATAAATTGATACCAAAATATATAATTGAGCAATTAGGGTGCACATTCCATGGAGTTTAGATATTTTTTGGATCAACCCAATTTATGGAGAAACTAGAAACTAAGGGGTTAAGGCGCCGGATTCATTATTAGGTCTTTGACACGTTGGCTAGCATGAGGTCGATCCTCGCCCGCGCCAATTGCCTTTTTCAGCCAATTTATAATTGAATTTTGGCTAAGATGACAGGTTAAACAGAGACACCCCCTAAAAACTAGTTAGAAAGTCAGTTAAAGCCAGTGATTTCCTCTACAAAAAGTCCAAACCAAGTCCTACACGGATGCTGAATTAAGGGGTCTTTCTACCCTCAAATTTTAAAAATATTTTGTTTTTAAGCATTTTTTTTATACCCTATTCAAAATGACGGGTCTGCGCGGGTATAAATCTTGCATAGACCGGACTTGAGCGGGTGAATTTCATCCGCTCAAGTCCGGTTTATGCACCATTTATACCCGCCCAGACCCGTCATTTTCAGCAGGGTATAGAAAGAAAAAATATATCATTGTAAAAGTAGAATGGTATGAGGTTAAACAAATATGTTAACGTTTCATATCATTAATGGTTGCATTTCAAAATAAGTTTATATGGAATATGTAATATTTAGAAGTTCTAGAAATTTACAAATACCGGTCCTTTTGCTGATGAACGTTCGTTTCATAGATAGACTTCCAAAAAAAGCTTTTTGCTCAAGTAAATTTTGATGCGGGTCACATTAGATCTTCTTTGAAGGCCTTCCTCGTATGCCCTTACAATCCATCTATTTTCTTTTTTAACTTTTTATTCAAATAGAATATAAATTATTTTTAGCTCACTTGGGAATTTCAGTCCGAATTTTCTATACATATTTTACAGTATCAAATAAATTTTATTGTTAGAATATATAGAATATTTTTTTATAGGGGGTCCGAAAGCCAGCCCTCCCCCTGTTAACTATTGAACAAGTTGAGATATCAACTTTGAAACTCGTAACTAACAAAACTTAAACTACCTTTTTGCATATATTTAATATAATCAGCTTCTAAAATCTGGGAAATCTTTCTACTTCCTACCGATATGTGGCTCTGAAGAGTGCTAATAAGTACGAAAGCGATCAGTCACTACGGTTGGACGACTGCGTCAATTAACCAAAAGTAGTTTTAAGGAATAGTATTTTTATCCAATACATACAGATAATAAGACAATTACCAGCTTTATTTTAAATAACTCAATAAGAAGCCCCGCGTGGCTTTTATTTTATTGAGTGGATAATTATTTATTTTACCCACTGAACTGTCACTTGTCAAATTATTTTCTTGTAAATGTCATTAAAATTTTAAAAAAAAATATGAATTCCTAAGCTATTTATTGGATAAAACCTTGTATGGCACTCATGGGTAAACCGATATTGCCCTCTCGAAAATTAACCTGCTTGGCTGACGCCTCGTTAGGTTAATTTTCTTATGGGCAATATCTTACTTTAACTAGTACCATAAATAACTATTAAATAATTAAAAATTATATAAATAAAGATTGTTTACCCTGTGTAGCAGTAACTTTCTTATCAAAGATGGTTATGACTTATATAAACAGTTTATTAAAGAGTTTATAAATAGTTTACAATGCCTTTTACTTTATTTTATTGTTGTGGAGAATATAAAATGGGAAGTTTACATACAAAGTGGACGATTATTTTGATTTTATTTACGATAAGTGTACGCTTGGCGGACTTATTATTTGTTTATTTATGCAGCAAAAAGGTACCAAGTAGAGTTTCATGAGAAGTGAGAAATCGAGAATTCTTTTCCTGTCTTCAAGAAAAGTCAATACAAGAATGTATTTTAAAACATTAAGACAAGACGAGAGTCAAGTCATCGAGGGTCGAGACTCTTGATCAAAAATCGAGACTTCTCTACTCTTGATTAATTTTTTCTACTTTTCATACATCTAACAGTTTTAAGCAAGTTCTGGACACAAGTTATGTAAATAAAAAATCATTGTCAATAATAAAAACTTGTCTGGCCTAATTTGAGGATGTTCGATGCATGATACTAAGGTCAAGCCACCCTCCAGAATGTCAAAAATCTTGAAAATCGACTCTCGCGAGATAAAAGATAATCATCTGGACTCTTGATAGACGAGACAAGAAGTTCTGTTTCTCGACTATCGTGAAACCGTATACACAGTGAAAAGTAAACTGAAATGGTTAGGAAATCGGAAGTTATTATCCCATAAAATTGTACATTTGTAACTCCTCATAACTTCCTATTTATTTGAAAGTGAATATTTACTTAAAAATGGATAGGAAGTTATGGTCAAACGCAAATGTACTTTAATTTTTGTTAAAAACACTATAGTTCTAAAATCACGTACTCTAAAATTTAAGGACGGACATGAAATGTTGCGTGTTTTTAACAAAAATTAAAGTACAATTGTATAGAAAAATATCTTTCGATTTCCAATCCCTTTGTAAAAATATTCGTTTTACTTTTTACAGTTTAGTTTAGTTTAGTTACCACTTGGTGCCCTTTCCCTTGGAATTAAGCGCATATTTTTGATAAGATAAGCGGAATTTAATGGCACTATTATATGAAGTGCATTTTTTAGCATTAAATGCAACAATGAAAACCTACATGATCATTAATTTAAAGTAAACGATGTGTAGTTTGAATATGATAAATTGAGAACTAGAATATGTTACATAGTAAATATTAAAACATAGATAATAGTTATTTATGCAACAAATACAACAAGAATTACACTTGATATTTAAAATAAAAATATATCTTTTTAAAAAACCGCTTCATTGAATTTTTATAAATGTACAGGTATATCACTCTAACAGTAACGTTGTTTTCGCATGCGTACGATTTGAGCCAATGAAATACGAAATACGTCACATCAGGCGTACGCTTCTCGTTATTACATATATTGGATTTGAATACCACGCATGCAAAAACAAGTTTATTTTTAGAGTGTTCCTGTATATCGGTATCAAATATTATTTTATATAATCGTGACAATCTAAGAATGCGACTTTGTAGTGTAACTGAAACTTATTTATTAAGACTTAATACATACATATTACATAGAAAATGTATATAAACAAAAATCATTAATTAAATCTTAAGAAATAAGTTTGAATTGCCCCCACAGAGTGGTATTTAGTTTACGCGCTGTGACGTCAGAGTCGCATTCTCAGATTGACACAAGTATACATTAAATTATAATTAACAAGTTTTCATTTTAGTACCCGACAGAGTTGAAAGGGTTTAAGAAGATTATAGTAAACCTGTAAGAGGTTATATACATATGTATGAATAACTGATAGTAATTATCAATTATTGATTTCTAGCTTACAAATTGTAGCTAGAACTATTCCATAGGTATTAATAAAGGGAATTTAACTTCAATCGATCTGGATTTAGCCAATGTATGTTTTATACAGGCCAAAAAATTGGATGCCCATTATAACTAAATAAAAACTATGAACATACCTCGGAATATGGATACAAATTAAACATATTTTCTTAAAAAGATTGGTCATTAGAGAGCTACAGCAAGAGTTAAAACAAAAGGCCAATTTCTCGGAGCTACAGCAAAAGTCCAAACAAAAGAGCCATATTCTCGGAACTTTTCCCGTGTTTTAATTTAAGATCTAGCCTTCTTCAAGAAGCATTGGTAACAAAATCTAGTCAAATGAAAAAAAAATACGGCTTTTTAAATTTTTATTTATTATTTATTTAAAATTAACTTACTTTTCCGACGCCACTGACTTCTTTGACTCCTATCTTCCTGAGCAAAGCAGGAGGTACGGAGGGAGGACATCTTTGGAGAGCTCCGCAAAATCCCGAATTGTCGTCTTCCGAGTTGTAGCGCTTCCTTCTGTGCGGTGAGGATAAATTTAACTTTTGAGAGGCCCTGCAACAACAATCAAATATCAGACAATAGATCTATAGATTCATATTTAGACTAGAATAATAATTATTATAATTATAATTATCAAATAATATAACAATTGCTACAAAGAAATTTTGGCTGCTTTACTACAGAATTTTTCATAATCAATAAATGACATAAAGCTGTTATTTAAAGGCTTATTTACAATCATCAGTAGCATATATTGGTTTGTTGACTTTCGCATCGATTATTAAAAAATCTTGTTTCTTATTGAATCAAAATATTTCTGTATTGTGAGCGTACAATTGGTGGCGCCATCTTATGTTACACAAAAGTACCAAATTTGATAGAATATCTGATAAGAAAATCTACATACACAGGCAGACAATTCCTATTGCACAATTTGGTATAATTTTTCAAAAATTTTGATTTTTTTTGCCGAAAATGTAATTGAAAGGTTTTTAAATATTTTGTATCAAATTATAATAGCGATTTCTCCCGTTAGATTAGACAGGGACAAAAGTTCTACCCAAAAAGGATAGAAGACATACATACACTCCCACTTCCACCCAACCAAACAAATTCTATATTTGGTCTTTGTTAAAAAAATATAATATTTACTTGGCCGGGCGAAAAGTGTAACTATATTATTTTTATTAAAGAAATTACTGGCGCCATCTAAATTTTAGTAGAATTATCTTATTCTACAGATTCACATTAGCTATTTTCGTTCGTGCCGCTCAGTGCTACACTTTCCGGCCAACCGAATAAATACTGTAGTTGTTGTATGAAAAACAAATACAGTATTTATTTGGTTGGCTGGAAAGTGTAGCACAAATGAGAAAGAGATAGGGTAGACGTCTTTTGTTTCATAATTCTAGTTGTAGAGAGCTCCATTGGGATGCCCCAAAATAAAGTATCGCGCGCACGGTCCTGCATTTAGATTATCAAAATTTACTAATTGGCTAACTGGGACCCCCTTCCCTTACATCCACGTCCTTAGAATAACACATTACAAAATGTCTGAAAAGTAATATTTTCATAGCATCCTGAAAAAACAAGAGCAGCCAAAGGATTACGTATGGGCATCACGCCTAAAACAGGGGGCGGTCTGCCATACAGGGACTATAGGCGAAAACTGTCAAAAATATTAGTAAGAAAACAGATAAAATCTATTTTTCAGAAGCCATCATAAAAAAATATGCTTTAGCCCAATGGAGTGTATCGCGATATATAGGTTTTTGGGCTAAACGCTTAAAATGAAAAGGTTTTACACACATAAAGTAATAAAAATACTTTTCAGTTCTTCAAATTGCCCGGAACATACTTTTTTTTTAATAAAATCTTGTGTTGAGTGTTGCGCTGCTGCCAAATTTGCGAAACGTTTTGAAGAATTTCTACTTATTTTATCAATATATTACATAAATAAAACCTAGAAATCAGTTTTTCGTCCTTTCTTTTTATCATTTTGCATTTTTAAAGATTTCCTATCGTAGTATCTAGAAAAAATTACAAAACCTTAAATAATTGAATGTAGAAATGCTAGTTTCTACCAAATAAAAAAGGTAAAAAAAGGAATTTATTAAAAAGAGTTACCGCCTACAGTCTTCTAGCGGCACTGATAGAGTTGGGGCAACGGGGGAAAAAAAGGGGAAGATAACATTACCCCAGTCACGTGAAGGACCTTGCTAGTTTCAAAGGCACGAGACTGTGAAATTGGAAAATCTCCAAAATACTTTCTCTTTTGCCACCTTTTCCAAAAGCCCAGGGAAACTTTCTTAAAAGTGATGATAAGATCCTTAAATTATTTTAATGAGTATTGATTATGTAAGCTTTGCCTTAAATAGGACAATCCTATGGCCTTAAAATGGAACAGAATATTTAAGACATTTAATTTAACTTATAGGCCCAGGAATAAAAGAGAAATGGAAATTCGACAAGTGACATCATGCTAGGCCCACAAAAAAAAAGTTCAATTACTATAAAATATATACCTAGTACGGATAAAAATTCCGACTTTAAACAGAATTCTGTCTTTAAACTCAGAATTCTGACTTTAAACTCAGAATTCTGACTTTAAACTCAGTCATTTGACTTTAAACTCGGAATTCTGACTTTAAAGTCAGAATTCTGACTTTAAACTCGGAATTCTGACTTTATACTCAGAATTCTGACTTTAAACTCAGAATTCTGACTTTAAACTCAGAATTCTGACTTTAAAGTCAGAATTCCGACTTTAAACTCAGAATTTGTACTTTAAACTCGGAATTCTGACTTTAAACTCAGAATTCTGACTTTAAAGTCAGAATTCTGACTTTAAAGACAGAATTCTGTGTTTAAAGTCGGAGTTTCAAAAAAAATATTGTTGTGGATCTTCAACGCCTTCGTATTTCGTGTTTGATAAATTATTTTTTTTAAGTCACTTTGAAAGTTAAGAGTTGATGAATAGAAAATAAATTTTAAGAAATGGTGAAAGTCTGTTTATATTTATCTAAAACATTTTCATGATAAAATCATATAAATCCTAGTTGCATATAATAAAGGATATTAAACTAATTGAAAAAGGTAAATAATATGTTTTATAAATAAGGGTACGGTTACCATAAATAGCTGTATTTTGAGAACAAAATATTTGATAGCATGCCTTAAACCACATAAATACCTAAAAAAGCGGAAAATAAGAAGAAAAGAAATATACAATGCGTACAAAAAGAATAGGGACACGGAGAAAAGTATTGTGATACTTGTTTTGAGTATAAAAATACTTGGAATAGATATGTTTAACTAATTTGTTTTAATTGAGCAAAATATTTAACATGCAATCCATTACCACGTGTCTAAACACGACAGTAAAAATTCTTTTTTCACTGCTAGCTTTAGAACATACCACTATTTATCATGTGTTCAGACTGTGAAATCAATTTTCTTCACCTATAGAAATAATAATTTTTTCTCTCCTAGTAGGAGTAAATTTTATAAATGCAAAGACATGTAATTGCTTATAATTTTTAATGGACAAAATGCAACAATATTTTGCCATTGGATAAAAAATGAGCATGGCAAATATTATAAATGAATTAATTATAATAGAATATAAAATATTGTTCAGTAAATAAACAACTTACCGATGTTTTCACACGTTTTAAAAATATCAAAATGCCACCCACTAGAACTGTCAAGTTTCAGTGAATAAATCAATTTATTCATTTGTTTTCAGAAATGGCGATTTTAAAGGCTACTTGTTTTAGGGCGGTTAATTAAGATCCAGCAAACATTTTAGTTTATTATTGATATAAAAATGTTATATAATATGAATAAATGCGCTAGTAGTGAAAAACATAATATATAAACCAAGATAGAGAAGACTATTATAGCCTCGCCGTGAAAGCTTAAAATTTAAAAACTGCTCTAAATATTACGTACTTGATTTTAGTAAGAATTTTTCTGTGAGTGTAAAACGAACGCCGTAAAAAACAAAAAGGTGCACGACAATAAATAATGGTTTTTGATTAAGAAATGGCTTTTGTACATGTTTTTCAAATATCCTTTTAGTATCAGTGCGTGCGAAACAATATCGGATAAGGTACATATTTGTTCTTGTTGCACAAATTTTAAATTTAACTGCAGGTATAAATAACTAATTATTAATACTTTAAACGCGATATACAGAAAAATTAAAATATACACGGAAAAAATAATCTCTTAAAAATCCAAATGAATATCATTAAAAAAAACATATTTTTTATACTTCCAGTATTTTAAACCCAAAGGATTTACTATTTTTTTTTGTAGCATACCTTAAAAAAACTTTTGTGACATACTCTCGTATTACTGAATTACAATTTACAGAAATGATTTCGTAGAAATAACAGACTTGTCCTTTAATTTAATAAAGACGTAGTATAAGGGAGCGTTCAAGTAAAGTTTACGTAACGCAAAATTTAGCCATTTTTGACCCCCCCCCCATGTAACGCGGCGTAATATTTTCCATCTCTAATTGTTTTTGTTTAGAGGTGTTAGTTAACTGTTAACCACGCCGTGTGCAATACAATTTGCAAGGAATCCGTCTCTTTAGGTCTAGATCATTGTTAAAAAAGTGATCCAATAAACATTTTATAAGTTTATAATTTTTTAAGTGTTAAGTAACTTTTTTACTGACACCCACCCCCCCTTTGTAACGCGGCTTAACGTTTTCGTTAAAAGGGAACGTTCAAGTATTACGTAACGCTTCTAGGGGGGAGGAGGGTGGGGGTCATTTTGGAGTGTTACGCCCATTTTAATGGTATAGGAAAATACCGTTACAGGGGGAGGGGTCCAAAATTATCAAAATTTACGTTACGTAATACTTGAACGTTCCCAAAGACCTAAATCATTTATTCTATAAATATATTTATATAATAATGAGAAAATTTAAAAAAATCCTTAAATTTTATTTGATGGGAGTGTCAGTTATGAGTTTATATTATAAAGTATTTATATACTTAAAATATTTACATGTATTTAAAATAAATGGATAACTTTATAGGGGATTTTCTTTTCTGAAGAGTGAAAATGTCGTTTTTATGCTAACCAGCATATGAATAACTTGTTAAGGATTTGAGCCCTTTAGACAATATATGTTGGGGACTGTCAAAATCAGAGCTTGCTATAAAAATAAAAAATATAAAATTGCCACCATTGCACACCGGGTAATATATGCACCGTGTGCACTTTTTGGGAGTATGAAAAATAATGTAATATAAGATATTTGGTGCATCGTTTACCTAAGTCTACTACTCGCAGCCTCTAGTATATATCAGACAGGCTTTTTAGTGAAATTTGAGGATTTTTAAAGCTTATTTGTTTATTAAAACCGATAAGATATTTGGTTTATAAATTATTTTGTGTTTTCTTTTTTTAATATGGATTTTTAAGCACGAAGATAAAAGAACAATAAAGAAAAACTAGGAAGAAGAACCAGAAGGACAAGATAAAGAAGAAATAGAAAATAAAAAAAGAAGGAGAATAGGGAAAGGAACAAAAGAAACACATGAATAAGGAGAAAAAAAAGAAAATTAAAGAACTAGAAGAATAAAAAGGGGAAGAAGAAGAAGAAGACGAAGGAGGAGGAGGAGGAGGAGGAGGAGGAGGAGGAGGAGGAGGAGGAGGAGGAGGAGGAGGAGGAGGAGGAGGAGGAGGAGGAGGAGGAGGAGGAGGAGGAGGAGGAGGAGGAGAAGAAGAAGAAGAAGAAGAAGAAGAAGAAGAAGAAGAAGAAGAAGAAGAAGAAGAAGAAGAAGAATAAGATTTATTAAAAGAAGAAAGTGACAAAAATGAAAACAGAAGTAAAAAATTTGATAAAGAAAAACAAAATTTTTTGAAGAAGTAGAATGAAAATAAGAATGAGAAGGTCGAATTTTGAAAAGCACTTATTTACGGAGAGTCGATGGGCATAATAATGGGAAATAAGAAATAGGCTCAGGATTTAAAAAGACGCACTTTGCATTGAGGAAAGACATTCGAAACCTGGTGGCTATAAATCATACCAGCTGTTCCTGAAACGCACCCCCGGTTCAGTTCGTGCGGCCCCTGTTTCTTTTAGTTTCAGCGTTTTCCAGTTTTTGATTTATTGAAACAGTGTGTTTACACAATTATAACGTAAAATATTGAACTGTTGAATGAAACCGTTTTTTTTTTCGAGTTGAAAAATTATTTTATTTCGAATCCGTTTCTTTTAAAGCATCTGGATTTCTAAATATTAGACTGGAAGAAAATAAAACCAAGAAAAAAACATAGAACTGCAAAATTACTAAATTAGCACAATTTAATTGCTTAAAAGAGCCATCTAGTTTGCAAATTTTAAACTATGTGTTTTGTTTGATTTTAAATTCTGTATCTTTAAAACATTATATTCTAGCAAAAAACTGTATATAACTTTTTTTATAGGGCTTAAAAAGAGCTTTTATTTGAAATATAATTTTTTGAAATCGGGTTATAAATATGTGAGATATGCTAAAAAAACCTTTCACTGCTTTAAACGCCAATATCTCGAAAACAATGCGTTTTAGGAAAACGTTGTTTATAACATTTTTTGACCAATTTAATATTATTTTTTATATAAGTGCTAAATTAACCAGATACAATAATAATTTCCTTAATTATAAACAAAAAACGCTAAAAATAGGAGTTTTACCCTATTTTTACCCCAATCGTTTACCCTCAAAATCTAATCAGCTCTTTGGAATACGATAAGAAACAATATGCAAAAAACCGCAAGTCGATATCTCATGTAGAAATGGAGTTAGAGAGTTTACACCAAAACAGACAGACAGACAGACAGACAGACAGACAGACAGAAGGACGCAAAAATTTACCGGTTTCGACTCAGAATGGTCTAAAATGTCGAGACATGTGAAAAAACGTGTTCAAAGATTTTGACTTTTCGGCGAAGATTTCAATACATCGGCACTTAGTAGCACTAAGTGCCGATGTAATTTGAGATGTGTGTACGACTCCCAAAACTCCTGCATGTAGGCTAGTCAATAATTAGATTAGGTATTTTTGATTATGCTGAATCAAAAATAAACTCCATTTTATGTATGTCTTAACTATAGTATTTATCCAATAAATAGAGATAATAAGACAACTACTAGCTTTATTTTAAATAAATAAACTCAACAATAACGCACACGTGGCTTTTAATTTATAGGTTGGACAATTATTTATTTTACCCACTCAACTGTCACTTGTCAAATTATTTTCTTGTAAGTGTCATTAAAATTTTTAATAAAAATATGAATTTCTAAGCTATTTATTGGATAAAACTTTGTATGTTACTCGTGAGTAAACTAATATTGCCCTGTCTAAAATTAACCCACTCGGCCTCCAGCCTCATGTGCAATATCCTGGTTTCCTCATAACATAAATAATTAATATTTTAACCTATAAAAGACCTACTAAAAAATAATTGCAACACTTTCCTGGGATTTCGCTTCATCTTGCAAGCTTATAGCTTTTATTAATAAAAGTTATTTTCCGCCCAGTCTATTTCTTATCGTCGGAAAAATAATAAAACTGTAATTCAAACAATCTTTAATTAAAAAGGCATTTTAATTAAAAAATACTATTTTCCTTTTTAATAAAGCTTTTTCCGCAGTAAAGGAAATTAACTTACATTGTTTTCCTTATTGTCACAAATATGGTGCTTTTATGATTTTATTATTAAGAAAATTATTACATTAATAATAAAATTGTACACTGAGAATTTGGTAACTTTATTAAATACTAAAAAAAAATTATACTGGGTGAGTTTCAATCCATGTACACCGCCTAAAATGGGATTGTTTTCAGCCCGATCAAACAAATTTTGTGTAGATTATATTTCTTAACAAGGGCTACAAAGTGGCGTGCTAAATTATTTTTTGCACTCCCGGTTTCGCCGGAAACTAAATTAATTTTATTTTTTTAGTTTACAACTCCTGTATATTTTTGCATTTTTAAATTTAGAAAACAATTTTACATCTAAAAAAATCATTTAATTATTTTTTTATTATTAAAAAAAATCCTAAACTGGCAAGAGTGGAAGTGAAAAAAAAAAGTAAGCCATTTTGTAGCACTTAAAATAGAGCACCAAAAAGTTAAGACCGTCCAAGAGGGTTTCCATTTGAAAAAATGAAGTTATGAAGGAAAATCCGTTTTAAAAAATTACAAAAATACAACAAAAATACCAAATTTTGGTTTTTGCATAAAATTTGTATTTTTCTATCATTTAGCAAATAAATTATTTATAAAAAAATAAATCTTGTATCTTAATAAAAAAAATAAATAAAAAACGTACTAAAAAAATAAAAACGTTTTAAATTATTTTTTTTTAATGTAAATTTGTTTTCTGGATCCAAAAAAGCAAAAATATACAGGTGTCATTTAAATAAAAATAATTTAACTTAGTTTCCGGCAAAACCGGAAGTGCGAAAAAGAAATTTGTACGCCATTTTGTAGCCCTTGTTAGAAAATATAAGCTACAAAACATTTTCTTTGATAAACTCACCGAGTATACGGAACCCCAAGCAACTTTAGTTGTTAAATACAAATTGTTACAGTATCAATGACAGAAAACCTTTATATTTTACTGTAACAACTTGTAAGTATTCAGTACACTGAGATTTCGTTACCGTTGTAAATACTAAACGTTTTTGCTTATATGGAACCCCACAAATGTTTAGTAAACATTCTCTGGTTTGTTACAGTAAACGTTGTTGAAGTTCTGGTAATTGTAAAAACCAGTTATTTTTAACTAAACTTTCGTGGCCTTCCATAAAAGCAAAAACGTTTAGTATTGACTACGGTAACAAGCTCTCAGTGTAACTAAAGTTAAGGTTTTTAAATAAAAAATAAAAAAAGACAGTTTTCATCTTCAAAGAATTATTTAAGCATCGTTTTTCCTTTGTTTTTTGAAAAAAAAACTCTAAATATTTATTCAAGCCATAAACATATTATTTAAAATTAAAAAAAGGACTGAAGTTTCCCCCTTGGAATTTTGTAATATGTTCAGAGCGAGTTAATATTCAAAATGACAATGATCTTGTCATAACGGGTAGAGTCTCCCGTTGTAGCACATTCCTGTCACCCTTATCTTATCAACTATTCAAATTCACTGTAAACAAAATGTCGACGAGAAACGGCCGAAAAGCGGCTATTACGATGTTAGCAGTCAGCTTATTTCGACTCTTCGTATTTCTATAGCTAGAAGAGTTATAATAGTTATCTTTAGACGGCAATACCAAATCTAAAACAAAATATATATGAAACGGGTACCTTTACTAGACGGGTGGAAAATGAGGAAGATATTAAATTAACTTCAATTTTCCTGTATTTTTGGACCATATCCTTTGGTTTTTTCTTTGTAGCTTTATTGGATTGTTTTTTGGCTGCACAATTATCAGAAATTTATTAAAAAAAAAATTAATTGAATTTAATTTTACCTATGATTAAATTTTTTCTACATTTACATCTAATTAAAAATGTAAAAATTTATCAAAATTTATTAAGTTATATCTCGGATCTAGTAGTAGTAGTAGTAAAAGGTGGGTAGGCTCCGACGCCTGACAAGTAGGCCCAATGGCCCTTTTTGTCTGCCCCAAGATTACCTACCCAACCTGCTGCCTATCCTCCCTCTTCCTGAATCTGCCAGACCTTCTGATGAAGTTCATAACATCTGACCAGGCTAGGAGGCTCATCTCTTCCTTCGCTAGTGTTACCACTCCAAAGACGTCTTGTCTAAGCCTGCCCAGAGCCTCACACTCCCCTATGAAGTGGTAGGGCGTTTCCTCGTCCATCCCACACCCAGGGCAGGTCGGATCGTTTACCGTCCGCATGAGGCTTAGGTGTCGCATAAACCCACAGTGGCCCGTAAGGACCCCTGTAAGGAGGCTTATGGTTGCTCGGCCCCTTCCTAGTAGCCAGACCGACCTAGCTTTGCTTGGCCTGGTCAGGAATTCCTTTGCCTGCCTCGGATCTAAATTAGTATATTAAAAAGTCCTACGATAAAAATGATCAAATATTTTTTTTAGGGAATTATACATTATTTTCATTTATGCAAACAAAATTGTCCTACTTTAAATAATAAGTGAGATATCGCAAAGCTTTTATTCATGTTGCCCCTCTTGCCCTACCATATTTAATGTGACGCAAACAGAAAAGGTTTCGAATCGTTTGGTGAAAGAATTTTTCAAATAGGACATTCCTTTCAAAAGTTATAAACTTTGCATAAAGACAGACAGATAGACATCATTGCATAATTGTATAAAGACAGATAGATAACGTTTATAGCATGACACTAAACTTGAGTAATACAATAGCAGTATATTAAGAAATTTTGTAGTCGAAGAAAAAGTATAGCCTGAAACACGTTTGGAATGTATATTATACACTCGTAGAACCGCCATAACACGCCAGCAGCTCGCATGTCAACATTTTCATTTGTATGTGTTATTTCAAACTTTTACAGAATATACTAGTTTGATTTTTCTTTTAAGACGAATGTTTTAACTACAATTTTTTGAAATAAAAGAGTATACTAAAAACCGCTACGCATTATTTATCTTAGGGCTTATTTCGTTTCCCATTTAGTTTTTAAAAAGGCGGTAAAATGATGAAAAAAAACTCACTTCAAGTTAATATTTTTCTTTGCTTGTTTATCTTTATTTTAGTGCATCAGTTTAATGTGTTAAGGCCAGGAAAATATGTAGGGAGGAACTTTACATTTTTAGTACGGCTTATTCAGTTATCTTTGATACAGATTCTGATTTAGAAACAAATTCTCTAAGAAGATGATTTTATCCAATACATACAGATAATAAGACAATTACCAGCTTTATTTTAAATAGATAAACGCAATAATAACCCCCGCGTGGCTTTTACTTTATTGAGTGGATAATTATTTATTTTACCCACTCAACTGTCACTTGTCAAATTATTTTCTTGTAAATGTCATTAAAATTTTTAATAAAAATATGAATTCCTAAGCTATTTATTGGATAAAACCTTGTACGGCACTCATGGGTAAACCGATATTGCCCTCTCGAAAATTAATCTACTAGTACCATAAATAACTATTATCGGCTCACAAAAAAATACTGCTGCCATAATACTTTCCCGTATATATAGGCTTAGGTTCATTAAAATCAAAAACAAAAAAAAGTTTACATAAAGACAGACAGACATTTTTTTAACACCCACTTTTTTCACATTTTCTGGACGTTTCATAGTAAAAAGCCGAAAATGCAAAAAAAATAATTTTTCACAATACAAATTTTTCGATTTTTTTTTCCTAAGGCAAGACTTTCCTTGGGGAAAGTAATTATGTGAGTTACCCTTAACCAGACCTTATTTTTCTTACATATTTTTGGGCATTGAAAACGAATTTAACAATAAAAATGCACGATAGCCCCCAAAGGGCCTTGCTCCCTTCTTATGTAACGGTGTTTTTAGTCTTATTTGGCTGAAATTTGGGTATGTTATACTTTAATAAATTTTGATCAAAAGGCAACAACTCCCAAAAACCAATGGTTTAGGTGCTAGAGCACTTTGACCATCTAGAAAACCGTATAGTGGTATACCTGTGTCGCTAATTTCAAGTGGAATAAAAAACTGTTTCATCTTGTTTCATCTTTAATACTATGGTCTGTTCCTTCAAGCAAGATAGTAAATTAAAAATCGCACAGTGAATATTTTCAAAACAGATTCGAATATTGGATGTGCGAATATACTGCGTAGTTTATTTTATAAAACATAACTATATTCTATACACAAACATATAATATTTAAACCTGTTGTAAAAATATTTACTGTGCGATTTTTAATTTACGAGCTTGCTTGTAAAACAGACCATATTCAAAATAGAAGTCATCTGATGACACTTATTAACTCATTTAAAATAATAATCGCATGCATACCAACTTCCAAACAACAAGATCTTTCCCTGATGCGTCTATTGCCCTATGGGTCAAAATAGGTGTCATAAAAATAATTTATTTAAAAAGAAAATTTAAAACCATTTTCCGAAGAAAATCTACCATAGATGCATATAACGATAAGTTTAGTATACAATCCTTGTATAAAGTTGTCCCCTGAGATAATATATTTATAAACTTTGTCAAATTGGGAAAGTTTCAGTATAATTTTTTGCTTTTCAAACGAAAAAAATCTTTTCCAACAGTTGCAATATTTATAGAGTAATATATTATTGAGTTGGTAATGGGGCAAGTTATAAATCGCCCAAAGTGTTAAAGAAGTTGGTACGCCTGAGAAAGTGTTTTACGTGACTTTACTCTCTCATAAAGCGGCTTTCCACTTTTGTATTTATAATCTAATAAAGCGGCTTCATAGATCATGAATTTCACAGAATACTTGTCAGGAGGAACGATTTTAGGGTACATTAGGATTACCTTAAAGGTGCTTCCCCTAGTTACACTAAGAAAAACTCTTTACTTTTACTTTTCAATTCGCTATATCTGCTTTTCCTTCCATCGCACAGAATTTAAAAACTAAAGATTCGGTTTCCTCCAAAAGTCCAGTCGCTGACGACTGCGACCGGGTAGCCGCGAACAGGTCATCACGACCCTACATGTTTTCCTCGGTCTCGCCAGTCGCCATTCTGTTAGCTGGCCAGTTTATAAACAGCTGTTTTTTTGTTTGCGAGTTTATGCCTTTCAACCAGTATTAATATCTCTAAAAAGTCGGTTCTTCTAATGTTGCTGAATTATCAAGCGGATGAGGAGAATCTCCTCCTCTTATTCTACCGTGCTAAGCTGAAAGGTCCTATTTAAATAGGTTTAACCTACCCAGATAGGACCTTTCAGCTTAGGAAGGCAGTATTAACATTAACATCATGAAGAAAAAAGGGTAAATGTTGATGAGATGTTTCGGCTGAGAGAGGTGGATAGATTTAAAGCAATTCTAATTGAGTGAAACAGTGAAAGACACTTGTCACAGCGCAAACACACCTGTTTCAACGTCAAATTCGTGACAAAATAGTCGTGCGACCAAACGAACGGCGACCGGTAGTTAGTAGTAACTACTCGGCAGCAGCTAGGAAAACAGGGACATGTAAAATGCATTGGAGATGTCTCAACGACTCGGTCGCGGCTACTCGACCGCAGTCGTTAGCGACTGCGACTTCTGGAGGAAACCAAAGCTTTAAGCTTAAATAAATTTTAAACTTCTTACTCCTAATTGTTTTCTTCGTTTACTTTTTTCTTTCTACTTTTTCTCTTCTTCTTCTCTTCTTTTCTTCTTCTTCTCTTTTATATTAGGTGTTCATGAAGAATAAACATGGTACCTTTTCTTTTGTTCGTGTGCATATAATTGCTACTTTATTAACACCTAAATTATTATTATATAATAAAGTCGAAATTTCATGCCCTTATTTGGTATAAAGCCGGTATACCGGTTGAGAAAAAAACGGTTTAATATATCACTTATAAATCCAGATTGATTACAATTTATGGTATTATTTATAGGCAATTTAAGTTTTATGCCACAGTTTCCAATATAAGCAAGAACATTAACTAAACAAGTCGTGAAAATATGTAATGCTACGCATTAAATTATATACTATTCACAGTATATTGCATTTTCAAAAAGAAAATATTGCTGCCAACAAAAAAATACTTCCCTCTAGCCATAGTCTAGTCATAGTCTAGACATAGCGTCGTATCAGAACAACAATGTTTCAACTGACATTTTGTAACCCCCTTCCTTTAAAAACTTATTTCGGAAAAACTTATTTTTTCAAAAAGACGAAAAGTTTTTGAAAAATATTTTTTTAAAGTTTTTCGATTTTTTAAACAGTTTAATCTGCCATAACTTTTTTGCTAAGGGAGGAGGTTACTTTTAAAAACAATAGGGATCACCCTCCCATGACTTTTTCCTAAAATTTCGATCGGATTAGTCGTTTTTGAGTTATCTTGTCCACAAAAAACATGACATCGGACGGACACAGATAGCCAGAAAAACAGACAGACATTTTCAAAGTTTCTTTTATTTTTCATGAGATACATTTGTATCCAAGAATTTTTTGTCTAAGACGTTTTTTGGCGATTTTGGGAAATTCGGAGCTACCGTATTATACTATTCTAGCGCTTGAGTGCTGTGAATAGTATAATAACAGTACTGTATGCCCATTATTTAAAACTTTACGTCGTTTATCAGCCTCAGGCTATAGGTCGTATGTGAACGAAAAATTGGTCGCAATTTGCCAGTAGGTAGCTGTGAAAATTCACGATTCAATTATAAAACAATACGTGTGCATTATTAAAACATAATTTCTCAAGACAAAAAGAAATAAATAAATAAATAAATAAGAAAACATTTTTTAAAAATACTATTTTTTTATTCGCTGTCTTTTATTCCCTCGTCCTATCCCTATTTATGCCAAAAATAATACAATAAGCAAACTTTGGATAAGGAATCTTTGGTCTAAATTTTAAGTCTTTAGCTCAAAGCGTTTTCAAATTATCGTGGTCATAAATGTATACCAATCATCAACAATTTTTTATCGAAATAAGTTTAATACTAAATAAAAGAAACCTAGATTTTGCTAAAATTTAACAGCGATTAAACCGAACCTAGATTTAACATTTTATTTGATTTATTAAAACTTAATTTTTTTAAATTTTATTATTTTTACAAAAAAAAGAATCAGGCTTCTAATTAAATCAAATACATTAGTGTTGTTGAATATTTTCAAATAATTTTTATGCAAAAAGGTCTTTGCTTATTCCTACGTAAAAAATATAAAATAAGTTACCTTTTTATTGATATTTGTATAATTATTTTCGACGTATAAAAGCGTAAAATTCTTTAGCATCACTGTAAATTTTAATTAAAATTATAATTTTAATAATATTTCTTTAAAATAAAAAGCTCCTAGTTAAAATAAGTAATAACATATGTTTGCTCAACTCTCATCGGTTAAAAATAATATAATTTTCATTTACCTACGTAGTAATTAAAAATATGTTCAAGCATTGACTGTATTTATAAAAAAAATATCGTATACTATACGATAAAGAAGAATAAAATTTGCATAAAATAACTAACTTTGAAATAGTAAAAGAAAAAACTAAAAAAATATTTAGTAGTTGTAGAGTAAAGGCTCCTTTGTTTGTATAACCTTAGTTTACACCATGGGGACTATATTTTAAGTTCATGTACTATTTATATATCTATCTCTGTTTGCAGAACGCAATAAACAGAGATAGGTAGATAAAAAGTAACTAAACTTAAAAATTTTATATTTAATATAGTTCCTATGGTGTAAACTAAGCTCCTTTGTTTGTATAACCTTAGTTTACACCATGGGGACTATATTTTAAGTTCATGTACTATTTATATATCTATCTCTGTTTGCAGAACGCAATAAACAGGGATAGGTAGATAAAAAGTAACTAAACTTAAAAATTTTATATTTAATATAGTTCCTATGGTGTAAACTAAGCTCCTTTGTTTGTATAACCTTAGTTTACACCATGGGGACTATATTTTAAGTTCATGTACTATTTATATATCTATCTCTGTTTGCAGAACGCGATAAACAGAGATAGGTAGATAAAAAGTAACTGAACTTAAAAATTTTATATTTAATATAGTTCCTATGGTGTAAACTAAGCTCCTTTGTTTGTATAACCTTAGTTTACACCATGGGGACTATATTTTAAGTTCATGTACTATTTATATATCTATCTCTGTTTGCAGAACGCGATAAACAGAGATAGGTAGATAAAAAGTAACTGAACTTAAAAATTTTATATTTAATATAGTTCCTATGGTGTAAACTAAGCTCCTTTGTTTGTATAACCTTAGTTTACACCATGGGGACTTTATTTTAAGTTCATGTACTATTTATATATCTATTTCTGTTTGCAGAACGCGATAAACAGAGATAGGTAGATAAAAAGTAACTGAACTTAAAAATTTTATATTTAATATAGTTCCTATGGTGTAAACTAAGCTCCTTTGTTTGTATAACCTTAGTTTACACCATGGGGACTATATTTTAAGTTCATGTACTATTTTTGTATCTATCTCTGTTTACAGAACGCAATAAACAGAGATAGGTAGATAAAAAGTAACTGAACTTAAAAATTTTATACTTAATATAGTTCCTATGGTGTAAACTATAGCCATAGTGCTTATAACACTCGTTAGTATTTTACACTGTCAAATATTATTTTTCTGCTGTTTTTAATATAATGGAATAAAAATAAAATAAAAAATACTAATCCTTCGGAAGTCTTTCAAAAATCTCAAATATTTCAGCAAAAATTTTAGAAATATCATAAATCCTACCAAAAATCTCGAAAATTTTTTGTGTCTAAAATATCATTCAAAAATCTCAGAAAGTGCGAATAATTTATATTGGTGGTCTAAATCTCTCTTCTTTCTTGATAGCACAAAAATAATAATCCAAGCAATTTCATCTGTAAGTATTCTTTCCTTCTTCTGATGTTTTAAGAATATTCCTAGAACAAAGCGTGTTATTACAGTTGAAAAGCAGTGTCATTTCACGCACAAATAGGCAACTATTGTAGATTCTTACAACCATATTATGCTTAAACGACTCAAACCAATAATATAATTGTATATGCATGGATTACACGTATTACTTTCGACTGAATGGCTTTGTAGTACTGTAATGTTCGTATTACATATACTATACAGGGGGGTACAAAAATAGTAAACCACTTTTATTCACAACTGTATATGTAATACATTTTTTTTTTAACCTCGTACTATTCTACTTAATCAAGCATCCCCTAAGTCCAGGACTTATGTGGGCTAGTAGTAGAGGGAACCACCGGCTTTAATTGACTTTCGAACCAATTTATAGGGAGTGTCCGCTTCACGTACGCCTTCGCCAAATTTCTATTATTAATTAACTGAAAAAGGCAAATCGGCGCCGGTGAGAAACGAACTCACGCTATTTGTGTAGTAAACTCGCCAAGTACGACGCGGTAGTCCACTACACCAATCCTCCCAATGACTACACCAATCCTCCCAATAATACATACATTACAAGTATTAATAGAGCTCGGGAAGTAAGTGATTACAGGTCTAGACCTGTAAACTAAATATTACTGGCCTGCATCATAAATCAATAATTTCGCTAGATGGAGCCACCGTGAAACAAGATAGCTGAACTGCGTTTGTCATTATAAACACGAATATATTCTAATACATTTTGTTTAAAAGAACTAAATTGTACAGTTTTAATCAATGTTTTTTTACTTTTGACACCGAAAAGAATAATAAATGTTATAAACGGTGCCTTGTGAACAATCAACAAACGTTTTTTTGTGGTTGTTTCTTTGGGTGTTATAAACGGTGCCTTGTGAGCTATCCACAAATGTTTTTTTGGTTATAGTATGATAAAAAAATGACCACTAAAATAAAATAACCCCTCTTCTCCCCAAACGATTTTGCTCAAATACAAATTTTCCTAGATAATATAAAAATAAATCTGCATACTAAATTTCAAGTCGCTAGCTCAAAGCGTTCTTAAGTTATTGTGGATACAGGCATACAAACAGACCAACCGACACGTAAAGACATTTTTACTTTGCTTATTTTAATTTTTCTTGACGTTTCAGGAAAAATAAGATGATTTAAGCAAAAACAATTTTTTTTTCACAATATATTGATAGAAAAAATAATACTTTCTTCGTGAGAAAGTAAAAATGGTGTAGTATTTAATACGGTAAGAAATTCTTAGTGCACTCTGTTGACTATAATAAGCATATTGTTCGAATATCGGCGAGACCGTAAAATTTCCGGTATAGCAGATACAATTTCAGGTATTTCAGGTCGGGCAAACGGTAAGAACATTAACAACCACAGACATGTGTATGTGGAACACTATAAAACAGGACAAATGGCGTCATAAACTAGCACCATCACTAATTACTAATGCAATAGAACAATGCGTTTTAGAGATATAGCCTTTATGTAGTTACACATTAGTTGTCAATGAAAAATTGCATTACGAAGTGTAAGCTAAACGCCGTGACTTGTAGTACCATATTTGGTTCAATTTTTTTAATTGTTATTCCTTGTTTATTGCTAATTTACGAGTTTTAATTACCTACCTAATATTCTTATTAATTACATTCAGAAAAAATAATAATTTCTACTTAATAAAGCACAGAAAGGTGTAAAAAGCAACCTACATAAGTGTGTGGTTAAAAAATCAAGCAACATAGGAATGGAGTAGCTTAGGGCTCCAGGTTCTATGTTGAATAAAATTAATTACGAGATGGGTTGGTTGGATGGCTCAGGCAGTTAAAACCAAAAAACCGCGACGAAGAAAAAAAACAGACAAAAAAAAGAAAAAGAATCTGCTAAAAAAATGTCGGTCTGTGTATTTGTCTTTAAAACTAATAACTTTTGAACGGACAGTCCGATTTTAAAAATCTTTCACCAAAAGATTTAGAACCTTTGTTATTTATGACCAGTTAAATATGGTTAACATTTGTGTAAGGTAAGAAGCACAAAGCGGACAAAAACGGTTATTTTTGGCCATTAATCGGTTATTATAGATCGTAGGGCAAAAATTCTTAAACCAAACGACTTAGTACCTTTGTAGCTTGCGAAACGTGAAATATGGTTAACATTGGGGTAGGGCAAGGAGAAAATATAGTGCAAAAACAAATACTTTTGGAGATAATTCGCTTATTATAGGTCGTAGTTTAAATCAAAGATCGAATTTAACATTTCCCAACAAAAATGGGACTATAAGTTTTAGATAGACAGCTGTTTTAAAATATTTTCACCAGAATTGCAAGGGTATTAGTTTCAGCTTGTTTTAATAACAGACTATTTCTGATAATAATAGTAATAATAATTATAATTCTAAGGGACAGTCTTTAGAGTCTCTAATTAGTAAAATTATAAAATAAAAATACCGTTTAAAACAAATAATAATCTTTAGAGCCTGGTTTAGTGTTTTGTTGAATAAAAAATTGCGTTACACGGAGCTGGTCGTGAATTTTACGATTCGGGAGTAATGTACGATTCGTGACTTTTTAATGTTTATTGGATTGTACGGTTGCATTAGGGTAATTCCATGAAATTAAGGAAAAACAGAAAAAATACTGCTGCCAAAAAACAATACCCTATAAATATTTAAAAAATAAAAAATCGTTTAATTTTTACTTTTATTTCTGTAAGAAATAGTAAGGGAACGTTCAAGTATTACCTTACGCAAAATGTAATAAAATTCATACACTTCATACCTTGGTTCTCGCGTTATTCAAGGCTGTAGAGATTTAATATTTTGGCTACCCCCCCTAACACACCTCCTATTAGGGACCCCCAAAATATGAAATCTCTATAATCTATAATAATGCGAGAACCAGGGTATGAAGTGTATGAAAATTCGTGTTACGTAATACTTGAACATTCCATAACTTGTGTTATAATGGAACGACCCATCAGGTAATTTCGTAATGGTACAAAAGCTCTAAAATTTAATACCAGTATTGGCAACGTTTGCAACTTATTAAGTAGGTATCGATCTTGGTTAAATGTATTGCAATGACATTGTAACTATTTGCTTTAAATTAACATGTATGTTAAACTATGTATATATCGAGAGCTTATGCTAATTAGTAGCGCATACATAATCAAGATATATTTTAATTATAATATTAATATTTAAATGTTAATAAATATTTATTTATAATTAATGCTAATTGTTAATTTTTTTATAACAATGTATCTAGAAAAATTTACATAACCTCAAATAATTATAGGAGGCTGTTGCTGGTTATAAAATATGCAGTAAATTTAGAGGTATTTTGTTATTTTTACTTATGTTATTAAAATCGACCGAAAAATCATTTTTTTTACATTTTAAGAATGTTATAAAACGTAGAGAAAATGTGAAAAAAATGGGTGTTAAAAAATATCTGTCTGTCGGTCTGTATGTAAACCTTATAACTTTTGAACGGAATGTTTGATTTGAAAATTTCTTTCACCAAACGATTCAGGACCTTTTGTGTTTGCATCAAATATGGTTAACATTAGCATAGGGCAAGGGGGAGAAAATGGACAAAAACTATAATTTTTAATTCCCTGCGAAAACATATGTGATCATTTTTATCGTAGGACTATTAGTTTCCGAGATATAGGCATTTTAATAAATTTTGTTATTTTTACATTTTTAATTATATGTCAAATTTTGACACTAGTAAAATTTAAATCATTTTTCTTTTAATAAATTTCTGATAATGGTGCTGCCAGAAAAACAATCCGATAAAGCTACAAAGAGAAAACAAAAGGATATTGTCCAAAAATACAGGAAAAGTGAAGTCAATTTGACATCTTTTTTTATAAACTTCCTCATTTTTCCACCGGTCTAGAAAAGGTACCCGTTTCACATTTCTACAAGTTGTCAGAAGTTTATCTAGAATTTATAGGAATTGTGTATTTTTTTCCCCTTGTACTAGCGCCTCCACCAAAACTGCAAATTTTATACATTTTTTAGATCAGCAACGAAAAGAACAGTATAATAAGCGGTTTTAAGCTAGGTAAGGGTGTAATATCAAAAACGAATAAAATTACAGCTATTCGGACTGAAGTTATCACAAAATATACCTAAATACAGTGTATTTTGCATTTAACTTAACTAAAACCTTAAAGGACATTTTGATAAGATACTCCTCATTTACAAAAATATGTATTTTATCTTTTATCGTAGAAGAAAATTTTAACAAAGCTATGATACTTGAAATTTTAAAGGAGATTTAAAAAACTTTTCCTTACGTTCCGTTTTCCATGTCTTTTTTTACCTTTTTTGCTCGCTCTTATCTCCTTATCATTAGCCGAAGGATAATATCCGTGTTACCTGCATAAGCAAACGAATGTTCTTTTCTAAAAATTTTCTTATCCTTTTACACTTTTAGTTACCGAGTTTTTTTACTATTCCTAAAACCCTCGTCTTGTTAACTTTATTTTACAGCATTTATTTTACATACAAAAAAATTAATAGGGGAAACAAGAACACGTTTTTAGTTTTTAGACCCACCATACAATTTATTAAATATAATGGGCCTAAAAAAATTAATCTATCTATATTTTTCGCCATTAGAGCACTTTTTAATACTTATATCGCTACAAAGCAATAATATAAAGCTGTTTATAAAACATAAAGATTTTTCCTGAATTTTCATAGAATTTTTTCGAGTCCAACTTGCAGGATATATTTTCCAAGAATTAGAATGAATGTTTTAGAACGACGTTTATATAAAAGATTTGTATTCACACATACACCTGACATTTTTCTATCTGTGAAGCTTATATTTCATTTTTATATACCATATTTATTTTCGTTAATAAGATTATCTTCCTTTGGATGTTTACTTTTCACAGTTTTCGAGTTAAAGGAGTGTACACGACGGTTTTGAAGTAAAAAAATCTATAAAAATTAACCTAGAACAATTTTTTTCTACGACTGGTTTAGAATGTAAATACACACACTTTTCAAACACAGAATGAATCAATTCTAGCTTAGAATGACTACATGTGCTGCCATGTCTTGTCTTTAAAATTAAAGAAAACTGTAGCAAAATTAGAAAAAATATATATAGTTTATCATGAAATATTGAATAAATTAATTGTAGTTTAAAGTTTTGCTTTAATAGAATAGAATAGAATAGAATAGAATAATATTTATTTCCAGAAAATGCTTAATACAATGCAACAAAGATAAAAAGACACTTAAAAGAAATGTTGTCAGAATTAACAATATTATAATTACAGATTAAAATAAATAAATAAAATTACACAATGACTAATTAATTTAAAATAAATCTTTGGTTTAAAATATATTGTTGGTTAGCGTTTTTATATTCACTAATTGTGTACGGTTCCATATCACATATATAATTAAATAATTGTCTTTTGAATACACCTATTTTATTTTTATTATTTTTCAACAGCGAAGGTAAACTATTAAAAAAATATACACTTGAATAGTGGGAACCTTTTTCAAATGTTGCAAGCCTATGCTTGGGAACAGTATAGTCTGTTACTCTTTTAGAGGTGGGCAACAGATCTTTAAATAAAATATTGTTTTTGACTAAAAACATTATAGTCTCGAATATGTACAAACCCACAACTGTCATAATTCTGTTAGAACGGAATACTCCCCTACAGGATTCTTTATAGGGTAACTTTAGGATTGTTCGCAATGCTCTCTTTTGACTTACAAAAACTGAATCAATATCCTTGGACTGTCCCCAGAAAATTACACCATAACGTAAGTAACTATGAAAATTTGAGAAGTAAACAATCTTAAGCGTATGTGCATCTAAACACCTCCCCAACACACGGAGTGAGTAGGTCACAGTGTCAAGTTTTTTTCGCAAATAATACTACATAAAGTTTATTAGATTTTCTTAATATTTGAGCAGTTTTTAATCGATTTAGTTCAAAAAAATAAAACTGACCATGATATCTGTTACAAAAATAACCTTCAATAAATCGGCGTTGCCAAGCCAATTTCATTGACAAGCGGTGTGTGACCTGCCGGGTCGCGGCTATCGCGATCGCTTGCTAGCACATAATACCGATTCTTGCTCTCCCTGGCCACAAGGCAATGTGCGTCTTTGGAAATACTGTCACTCTTAAATACCATAGAAAATGTCGAATTGGGTGTGTATCCCTCATATAATAATGGAATAACACTATATCCTGATTTTTTAGAGACATGAACGAAGTTTTTTATATTTTATACAGGGTTATTCAAAAATAAGTTTGAAAAATTTAAGAGGTGATTCTAAGTTGGTCCGCAAATAACCCCTAAGAGAGCTGCGGCCCTTCGAAGATGGACATATTGAAGCGGGAACAAAAAAGCACCAATAAATTTTAATATTTCAGGGCGATTCTTCATTTAAAACTAAGCAAAAAAGTATTCTTCATCAAAATACTTAAATTTAATATTAAAGGAGTTATAGCCTTCCAAAAAGTAACATTTTTAGTGGCACAAAATATTACTTAAATGCATTGTTTTAAACGGTTGATCCTACAGTGTTTAACTATATGAAATTTTTTATGTATTTTTTTTTTTTTTTTTTGAAGAAATCTATATTTATCAAAAAAAATCAAAAAAAATATACATAAGAAAGTTTGGGGCAAAAATGTGTTAAGCCTCACATATTTTGTCCGTCTAGGCACGCCTCTGGATAAATTCAAAAAAATAAAATAACATAAACTTATTGCTCTTATTAATTCTAGTATACATGCAAAAGCTCGTCGCTCTAGCTTAAAGGGTATAAGAGTTATTAATTAAAACCCTTACTTTTATTACAATTTTAAAGAGCCGTAGCTCCCTTAAGACTCATTTTTGGACCAACCTTTATAGAAACATTGTTTCATATTTTTTAACGTAGAATCCCTTCTTAAATTATTCGAACTTATTTCTGAATAACCCTGTATATTTTTGGTATATTTTTACTATTGTACTTTTACTAAAAACAATCTCAGTGTGAACTGAATTCTTTAGTTAAGAAAATAAACTAAATGTATAAAGTATAGTTTAAAGTTAGGATGCTTGAAAAACATAAATTTAAGGTTAAATGGCCCGGGGCAAAACGTAATAATGTCGAATCAGCGAATTGTTTTCTACAGGTACGGATTTAGGAATTAATGCTTATAAATTAAAAATAAACTATCAATTAAAAAAAAATCCAAAGTAATATTATATTCTTGTCCTTGTGATGGAATAAAAACATGTGAAGACATCACGTTGCATTTATGGCTAGATACTAGACTATCCTATAATTATTTAAAATTTTGTAGTGGCAGAAAAAGTATAGTTTGGAACATGTTTGGAATGTCTATTCTACACTCGTCAAACCGTCAAAATCAAAAGTTTTACTCGTGTACAATATGAGTTATTCCAAAACTTGTTTGAGCTTGTACTATTTCTTTTTGTCTAAAATTTCAAGGTAAAGAATGGATTTACATTTCCATTAGTTTTTAATTTCTTGAGAAAGTTTTCATATTTACGTTCTGGAAAATACACTTGAGCATAAAAAGGTTATACCCTTTAGCTATTTATAATATCAAAGGTCAAACAAACCGACAGGCGGGTGGGTTGTGTTAAGAATCCGTTGTTATAATAAGACTTCTTCAGAAACCGCCAAAGAAAAGAAAAATCAAGTGTTAAAATACAATGCTTCAATTTATGTAAAATACTCTTAACCTGACTCTAAGCTTTATCCAAATAAAGAGTATTTTTGTAACAAAAAGTTGAACAGTCAGATGACGACAATTTGACACACTAGCTGCAGTCGAGTGTGACGCTTTTACGAGTGTAGAATATTTATTCCAAACATGTTTTAGACTATACTACAACATTTCTTAATAATTTTATCTATTTTTCATTCAATAGCTTAAGTCCACATTTAAGTCTAGTGTCATGCTTTAAATGTCAGTGTCATTTTTGATTATTTATTCATTATAATTTGGTAGTTAATAAGCATTGACATCTCGCCACATGTGCTTAATCTATCACTAACGCGAGAATATAATGCACAGAATAATAAATAATTTTGTCATTGAAAATTATTTAAAAATTATACTTTTATAAAGTCGTGGAAATAGTTATTTGCGCTCCTAGTAGAGGTAGAGATCGTATTTTGTGGACCGAAGCGGAGCTGAGTTTCATAAACACGACCGAAGATAGAAAAAACGTACCTACAAGTAGCGCATTACGTTTTTCTCAATAGCAAGGAGTTAAAATTTTATTGTATTAATAATAATTTTGACATTTATATGTGTGACATTTCAAAAAATAATTTTTTTATGGAATCATTCTATAAAATTAAAAATAGTAGTCTTGTGTCTAGATATCCCCCTGCGGTAAATGTCGCACACTTAGTGCCCTTGCGCGGTAAATCGTTTTTTCTATCTTAGTTACGGTTTTGTTTGTATTAACTTGATGTATCACTAAGTGTGCTCGATATAGTACTTTCCATTATTATCGACTTTTTGATTAGGTAATGTCAACTTACCTAGTTGGTAGTAAGAAAAAATAATTTTCTAGAGATACGTGAAGAGTGTAAAAACTTAGTACAATACACAACAGTTGTTATGATATTTCTAATGTATATTTGTTTTTCCACATTCTTTTTGAAAGTTTTTCTAGCCTAAGTATACGGAAAGGTTTTTGTATCCTGTGTTTGTTTTAATTTTGCTTTCTCCTTTTTTAACTCAATCCGGAAAGATTTCTGTAAATAAAAATAAACTAAAAATTCCATCTTTAATATATTTTTTTCCGAAAAAAAAAAGATTTTTGTTTTGTTTCATACAACTTTTGTTAATGTGGAATACCTACTTACTTTTATGAGAAGGCTCAAAAGAAAGCCTTTACGGGACGAGTCCGATTTGCGAAACTAGGTACGAGGTTCGTAAAAAAACGAGACCAGCAGAGTAGTTTAGATGTAGGTACCTAAGGTATTTACATTTATTATTCCATCAATCTATTTTCTAATCATCGTACAGTGTGATATTGGTAGACTGACAGTTTCGGACTGCTGGCCCTACCAAGAGTCAACTCTGCACGCTGATTAAGAAAACGTTTTTAGACTTTACTCGCAGAAGGAATATAGCCATTAGATTGATGTAGACTTGTGCGCCATCTATTTCTAGATGTAGACAACAACTCATACCTCTCCTAATCTGGAGACTTTGAATGGTAGCAAGTTGAAGACTTGTGTGTCCCAAGCACATAACCACTAACGGATGGTTAGATTTGTTATGCTCAAAATATCAAATGTAAACAAGTAGATGTCAATTTTAGTCTAATAGCAAAAAAACCCTAGAATTAGGTATTTTTTCAGAAAAAATACTTTTCTAAGCGTCGCCACGCCTATACCATGGGCCGTCTTGGAGTTTAGTTTATGACAAAATATAGTCAAAGATTATATCTATACCATGATTTTTATATATCCTAAATATATCTTTTTGTTTTTGATTAATCGGTTCTGGGATTTTAAAGTGAAACACCCTGTATCGTTCCTTATTTGGCAGTCTAAAAAATAGTTAAAAAAAAAATAGCCATGAATGTCTATTTTCATGTGCGTTAAGAAGTGTTTGTCTGTTTACACGACATTTACATTGAAACGAACTTTCGCTTGAATTAATGTAAATTTTGTTTTATTTTCCGAAAACATGTCTTTGCTTTATTTCGCTGCATCGTGGCTATTTTGAAATTTTAATTCGTATGACAACTAGTGGAGCTGAAACAACAACACCAACCAGACGCTAATCAAATAAATCAAATTGTGAGAAGTGAGCTGTGGTTTTTAGGGTTCCGTAGCTTCAAAACGAACAAGGAACCCTCAAAGGGTCGTTCAGTTTTTCGACCGTGTGCTTCTGTCTCAGCTATTTATCTCAGAAACTTTACACAGAAAAAAAGGATTCCTTGAAACGAGGACACGTGTCTTTCGATATTTCCAAAGCCATTCTCTTAGGAGAAGACTAACCTTATGGGAACTTTTTCATATTTTTGTATGTAGAATCAACTCTAAATTTTTTTTCTGTGAGTTCTGAAACACATTGTATAAGCTTAATTTGCTTAAGTAAATGCCATATTTATTTAGTAAAAAAAATCTGTTTTTTAAGTGTTTTTATATGGCTGTATATAAAAAAAAACAAATCCTGAAACATTTCGGTTTTCACTATATAAATTAAAGTACACTAAAAAAAATGACGTTCTTGGCTCAAAGTAGTCAACACTCTTGGCAGTTATTCTTTTAGCTTAAAAGATGCGTATCTTCAAACAAAAGTATTTATATTGTTCCAAGAAAAGTGTCGCTTTTGAAATATTTTTAAAATTCTCTTGGACCTGGGGTATTTGAGGCAAAAACCATTTATCTTGTTTTAAGATTGTTAAAAATTAAATAATTTTAAATACTTTGGCCCAAAAATGTTTCTTTTGAGACAAGACCACTTGCATTTTACACAAAATCAGAGAATTTTAAGTTAAAGAATCAGGAAGATCTTGGCAAGTGAATTATATTTTCATGTTAAGAGATGGCGCTTTTGGACGTATTCAAGTGCGAAGCATTTAGCCTAATTTCATATGCCATTACCGCAAAGGATCCTTTTTTTCAGTGTAGATTTAACTACATAATAAGTAACTAATAGAATTAGCCCCAATAGAAAACAAATGTTATTTCAAAAAGTAGTATAGCCAGTCGTTTTTTGTATTCACCCTTTCAATTGGCACTTTTTCCTTCTTTTGCACTTAACATCCCTCTTTTCCACACCTTTTTTTTCAGCTGAAATTCAGCGCCTGAAACTTGTGTCTGTTCCATTTTAACTCTCAAACTTTGAGTTATAGGCTCTTACAAGGTTTTACTTTTATTGCACAAACGGAATTTTTAAGATACGAATCATGTAAATCCACTTTATCAACTTGATGTTTAAAACTATAGATATATAACGAAAAAAGAATGTATGTGAAAGCGAAGTTATTTTAAAACAAGCCGTGAAGAAAACTTATGAATTTTTGTTTTGGCCAATAGGAAAAAAAATTAAGACCACCAAAAAAGTAAATAAAAATTACACGAAAAATGTTATCACCAGTTATGCAAGATAGTAAGGGACGCGGCCTGTTTTACACCACAGAGCGCATAAATAGCATAATTATGCATAAATCGTAGTATCAAAAATTTAACATATGTCGGTACTGTTTTCCTGGAAAGGGCCTATCCAAAGATTCGCATAACAAACATAGTACATAAGAATGTGATGCCAGGATTGGCTTGATGTGTCGTCATGTATCTTGTAATGGTTGTTATGCGAGCCTCTGGATAGGCCTTAAGTTGTAATTGTAACCTAAAAATTTTACGTTTTTCTTGTGTTCAATATAATTTACGTTTGTACAATATGTAGAATATGCTAATTTAGTGTGAGTGTATGAAGAATAAACAAAAAAAGTACCTTTTTCAATACTATACAAAATAACATTAAGTATAACCATTTTTTTATGTAACTTTCTCTTCTTTTATTAGCTTTAACGACCGTCAATCATTGTCATAGACAATATGTTAAAAGTTACGAGTTTTTAACCAATGATGTAGCTTAAATATCGCGGGAATTTTAAACTACTATCTTGCATAATTGGACGGAATATAGTAGGTAATGATTAATTTCTAGAGCAGCATACTGGACGTTAAAGGTTAGAAATAGATTACTTGCAGCTGTAGGAAGGAAAAAAAAAAGGAAAAGAAGACAAATAAGAAGAAGAAAAGGAAGAGAAAGAAGAAGAAGAGGAAAAAGAAAAAAACAGAAAAATAAGAAGAACTGATATTTTTTCTTGACTGCTAATTTTATCATAAATTTAACGAAGTGTGTTTCAAACCTTGTTGTTATCTATTTTTGTATAAAAAAGTATTGTTTTATCTTTAGGCTTTTATTTATGTTTGAATACAAGTCACAAATTACATTTAAAACATAAAATATACCACCTCATTCATCAGGCAATTATACACAATCCAAAACAAACTGAATAATTGCCATTATGTAGGAGTTTCTCGCTTAGAAAATGTATAATGTGACATTCCTCGTCAAAAGGGACTATACAAATAAATACATAAATTATGTGAAGCTAATTTTGGCTAATTTTGGCTAATTTTGACCCACTTTTCCCTCATCTTGCTTTTTTACACCTTCATTATTCTGAAAGATTTAGTGCTCTCCCGCTCCCACTCCCACTCCCACTCCCGCTCCCACTCCCACTCCCACCTCCGTTCCTAAGATGAAACTTCAAAAAACAGTTTTGCAATAAAACTAGGCAACAAATCGCAACTTTTTCTTGATGAGATAAGATTTCCGTAAAAAATTATTTCTGTCGGTATGTCTGTCTGTCTGTCAGTCTATATGTCTGTCAGTCTGTCAGTTCAGAAAATTTGTGACCACGTTAACTCAAAAACGCTTTGATATAAGGGGGTAAGGGGGTAAAATAGACTAAAAACAATCAAAAAATAAGGTTAAAAAAAATGTTTTTTCTTTGTTTTTTTAATTTTTTTTATATTTTTTAATTAATTTTTTTTTTCGTTTTTGATTTTAATGAACCTTTGCCTATAGGGAAAACTATAATTTTGTTGGCAGCAGAATTTTTCTTGGAATGTCACAATCGTATAAACTCCCCCTGAGAGGTCCTGCAGATCCACGTGTCAAAGATTCAGGTGGCGATAGTGTCTCCTGATGTGATGGATCACTTACTCGACTGGTGTCGCAACATAATGCTTTCGTTTTCGCCTTTTTTACATTTGCTTTCAGTTTGGCTGTGTTTGGATTTTTAAGTTGGTATCAATTTAAGTAAATAAGAAATAAGAAATCCAAATAAATATGGCTTTCAGAGGAAAGGTATAAACAAAAATATTTTTTCTACGACTATCTTTGTAAATGCAGGTTTCTACACTCTTTTGTAAAAAAGGGTTTATTCGCAGCATGCGTAATATTGCCAATGTCACGGTTAGGGGATTTTGTTAATTCTAAAAATTTATGTAGGTACTTAAAATACTTTTTTCATTTCTATTGCTAATAAATATATGTATAAAGAAAAACCTTTTTTAAGTTTTTTTGTCACTTTTTCTTAATTTTTGTATCTTTTTTTTATTTTGTATTTTTTATTGATATTTTTATAAATAAAAATGTAATTGTTTAAAGCTAACTTCATAGTCGTTGGATATAATTTTATTTAAAAGTTTTTAAAAACGGTTTTTGTATTTTAAAAACTATAAAAATATATTAATTCATTTTTATAAAAGATACGTATCTATAATGCTAGGTTTGGACGATTTTACCTAACATATGAATATTATTTTTTATCTTATATGGTATTCTGCCGCTACCTTCAATCTATATACAGCAAACTCTTTTGGAAATTCACAAAAATTTTGATAAATTTGAAAAATTTACAAACCAACATAGTTATCCAACTAGCTCAGCTAGAAATCATTACCTTTTAAAAAATCACAGTTTTAAATATTGCATTTCAACTAATAACAGTCCAAACATCAAAATTTTCAATAAACTGCCTGACAGCTTTAAGGGCCTAAAACACAAGGCTTTTAAAAGGGCGGTCAGTTCAATGCTGAAGAAATTCTGTTTTTATTCCGTTGCGGAATACTTGGACACCCTAGCGAGCTTATTGTAATTGTAAGTGTTTTTTTTTTTAATTATTATATGTTTTTTTAATGTATCTTGAACTTAGAGTATTTATATTTTGTCTGACATGTGTATAGATTATGTAATCTGGGAACACGAAATAAATCTTATCTTATCTTATCTTATTATTATTATTATTATTATTATTATATCAAGCAAAAGTGACGACCAATACACAAGTAGTTAAACAGAACAAGTTAGCACTGAATAATATTAAAATTTTCAACAATAAAGTCGAGCAAAAAAAAAAGGAATAAAAAAAGATTGAGGAAAAAATAATGAGCAAGTAAAATTTAGGCAATAAAAAACGAGCGAGAAAAACATTACCAAAAAAATAACTACAACCTGATAATTTTTAGAATTTTAAAAGTCCTATATCAAATTTTTTTATTTGCAGTTCTGTGTGATCGAAGTTTTTTCCAGTTTTTTCGATAAAAATAGAGAAAGCAATACTCCTCAGGTAAATGTTTGTTTTACATTTTTTGTTCGTGGAATTTCGACAACGCAACTAATTAAAACGAAACATTTTAATTAATTTTACTGCGTAAGTAAATATTGCCTTTTTTAGTTAGTATGTGGGTTTTTTAGATTTAAAAGCTTAGCCGTCGAAAGAGAAGCAATTTACTTTAAAATGGGCTTTCTTTATAATTGAATAAAATAAAAAATTCTATAAAAATCAGCTGTCAAAAAAACAGTAGTTTTTACTCTACGCAGTATCTATCTTTATGATCATTTGTTTATTGTTTTCTGGTTGGATGAATAATTTTAATTCCTTATTTATAGTTGACAATTTAATGTTTTAAATTCATTGTCAATCAACTCAATATTTTTACATTTAAAAAAAGTCAAAATAATTTTTGAAGTAGAAAATAGTAGAAAGAACCAAAAAGTCATAACAAGATAAAACTAAAGCATCAATCTACAAATATTTTGTTAAAATTAAGCAATAAGTGGATAAAAAACCTACTTTTATAATAATTTTAAAGAAACTTTTTTTAAAACATGTTCTTATAATTATTTGTACTATGTTAAATACATAAAATGATAGTCAATTAAACCTGTTAATGTCAAAAATTAGCACAGCGGGTAATAAAAACATCACTTGATCAAATTTTTTACTATTAGCGCCGAGTTTAGCGAATTTTTATAAGAACAAAAATTGTAAAGAATTATGAAAAAAAAATATAGATTTTTTTTTTTTTTGGAACCGTACTATTTTCTTATAGACAGTAAAAGTGTCTGTATTGTATTCTTACATAAAGGCCATCTATTGTTAGAAAAAAACCTAAATCGCATCCAGAAAAATGTCACGTGCCCTCCGAAAGAAAAAACCAATAAAATGCATAAACGTGATCACCTAAAAACGTAAAAAGTTGCAACTGGTTTCCATAAAGCATCACTTAAGAAGACTTAAAATAACATACAAGTCCACAACATAAATCATATTTAAGTCAGCTGTTGCTTTTAAAGCTTTCAACGATTATAAGTCCAGGCTTTGGAAATTTTATAATATTTTAATGAACATAAAAAAATGGTTTTCGGATAAAATATTCATACAGTTTGACGTGATTTTCTAAAAGTGGGAATAATAACCAAGAAGCACCTGATAACAATATACTGAGAGCTTGTTACCATAGTAAATACCAAACGTTTTTGCTTATATGGAACCCCACGAACGTTTAGTTAACATTCACTGGTTGGTACAATTACAAGAACTATAACAACGTTAAGTATTACTGTAACAACCAGTGAACGTTAACTAAACGTTCATGGGGTTTCATGTAAGCAAACACGTTTAGTATTTATTACGGTAACGAGCTTTCAGTGTAGTAAAATAATGTTGTTTATTTGAGGAAAATTGAGGAACAATAATTAAATAAGCAGGATTGTATAAATTTGAATAAAGTTGAGCAAAATTGAGTAAAATTAAATTAATTAAGTAATATGGAGTAAAAATAGGTAAAATTAAGCAAATTGAGTAAATTGAGTAAATTTTAGTAAAATACTCAATTTTACTAAAATTAAAGCTGGGTAAAAATAAGTTAAAAAAAAAATAGTAAAATTAGGGGCAATTTGGTAAAATTGAACAAAATTGTGAATGAGTAAAATTCAGTAAAATAACTTATTTTTAATTAACTAAAAATGAGTATTTGAATAAAATTGAATAAAATTGAATAAAATTGAATAAAATTGAGTAAAAAAGTAAAATTGAGTAAAATTAATCTAAATTAAGAACAAGTAAAGTAAAAATAAGTAAAATTAAATAAAGTTGAATAAAATTGAGTAAATTGAGTAAAATTAAGTAAAATTAAGTAAAATTAGGTAAAATTAAGTATAATTGTGTAAAATAGAGTAAAATTGATTTATCTTGAGTAAAATTAAGAAAAACTGAGTAAAACTAAGTATATAAAATTGGATAAAACAGAATAAATTCAATTAAAATTAATTTAAATTGAGTTAATATGAGTAAAATTAATTCAAATTAATTAAAATTAAGTAAAATTGAGTAAAGTTGAGTAAAATTAGTGAAGTTGAGTAAAATTGAATAAAATTATTAAAACTGCGCAAGAAAACTGTATCAGGCAAGACTGGATATACTAATTATGATCATAAAAATCTCTTCAGAGCCTGGCCTGTAATTAAATATGGACCGATTTTGTGCTTAGATAGGTTTACCTCATTACCTCTTCCTACGGGATGGCTTGGCGCTTCGTACTAATAATATAAAGCACCATTATAATATTATAAGATATTTTTAAATCTTTTCAAAGACACAAAGGATAATTTTTAAAAAGTAGATCTTTGTTAGATATTTTAAATTGGCATTTTATAAAATTATCTATGACCGCTTTAGATTAATACATTAAGGTTTCTTAAAGCAAGTTTCAGCTTTGCATGAAAATTTCTGTACCAGAAATTCTGTCGACCGAAAAAACGATCTGTTTGGGGAAACCAGATCAGTATTTAAATAGGGATCAACTATTTTCCTGGTACAACCAGAAATCTGGTAAGAGCAATAAAAAAAACTTGTAGTGGTTACCAGAAGATCCAAACCAAAACCGAAACTTAGATTTGAAGGATCTGGTATTTAACTATAGTTAATAGCTATTAACCCTCCAGGGTGTCACAATTGTGACTTTTTCGAAAAACGAAAAAAAAAAAAATAAAAACAAATATTTTTTCATGTTTTAAAAATGTTTAACCCCCCATAACTTTTTTTCTTTTTGAGGGGATTACTTTCAAAATTGGTAGAATTGATCCTTATAATAAACGTATTTTTTTCTGAAAAAGTTATGTTAATCGGAATTCTCTTTCAGCTTTTTCGATCGGATTATGCGTTCTTGAGTTATCGTATCTAAAAAAATCATGACATCGGGCAGACAGACAGACATACAGACAGACAGACAGACAGCCGGACAGGCATTTTCAAAGTTTCTTATTTTTTCATGAAACACATTTGTATCCAAGAATATTGGGTCTAGGACGTTTATTCGCGATTTTGGGAAACTCGAAACTACCGTATAACACTATTCTAGCGCTACGCGCCGGGAATAGTATAATAAAGCTTTTAAAGCAAAAAAAATATATATATTCTTGAAAAGATAGCTTTATTAAATAATTTAAAATGGCATTGTGATAATTACCTAAAATCTGCTTAGTTCTAATTAAATTAATTAAAGAAATCTCAGTTACGAGGACTATTAAACTTTTTTATAATCAGCTTAGAAATTTATGACTTAAAGCATTTTTTCTATTTTGTGACTCATAAGCTCATAATCACATGCATTTTGGGTGTTCTTATATGCCCATAAGATGTCTGCACTTTTTTTTCTTTTGGGTTGGCAACCAAAACAAAAATCCCTAAATCAGTCGTCAATTTAAATGTAAGTTTTATAAAATTTTAGAGCAAAATAGAAAAAATTGTATAAGGCACTCGTTTCATAACACGTTTTTAGAGCAACAGTAAAGCAAGCGGCTCGTTTTCTAAACTTGTACTTGCGCTAAAAACTTATGTTATGAAACTAGTACTTTAATATACTATAAAAATAGATTCTTAAGCTAAAAGCTATTTTGATGTCTCTTCAGTTCAAAGCGTTTTTTATTTATTATGCTTACGAGAAACTTCCGATTCGAATATTTCTGGTAAACACGATAAATAAAAAACGCTTTGAACTGTAGACAAACGGAAGTTCAGTATATACTGACTACAAGAAAAAATTATGATTTTCTCGGTTTTTATTAAAAATTTTACAAAAAAAATCATTTTACCTTATAGGTACTATAAAATATTTAAAAATAAAAATAAATAATAATTTTGGGTCCAATCATCGGTTTGCGATGGGACCTTTTTTTTGGAAGGGTAATACCTTTTATCTTTTTAGTGTAAAATATAATTTTTCGCGAGAATTTCTTGTAACTAACATTTTTAGAGGATTTTATTAATTTTTGGGACATGCTGTATTATTTTTAATTTTTGGGACACTGTGTATCAGATGTGTGATACAGCATATATTTATTTTTGGGACACTGTGTATCAGATTCCATATTTTTTCTCAAAGCTTCAGATAATTACCTTGTTTCTGAACTACATGTATCATTACCAGACGCCATGTCACGTTGTTTAAAACTTTCAAAAGTTTGTACAAACTTAATATATTACACGGTCCAACATTTCAAAAAATTTTCATTAAAACAACATTTTCATTAAAAAAAAAACATTTTAATTAAAAGAACATCAACTATGAATAACGTTTTTAACTTAATTTATCCAAACTTAACAAAAATTTTAACAAAAAAAAACTTTTTATGTTTATTTTTGCGTGTCAAATGTCATTTTGTACGAATTTTTCGTGATTTTCGCACGGTTTTCGATGCAGGGTTTAACATGTGGACGCGTATAGTGACGACGCGCAACTGGCGTCGCTGGTTGTGAGAAGCGTCGGTTTGGATATAGAGAAAACACTCTGCGCACCCGAAGACATCGGTGCATCTTCCTGTTTCTTTTGTTTTTATTTATTTTTTTCGGTAAAATTGAGGTTAAAATAATTTTAAAACAATACGTTTTTCTATTTTGACAGATAACAGCTGGAAAAGCTTTATATTGGTAAAATAAATCCATAAAAATTAGTATAAAAATATGAACAACAAATATACAGGGTCAAATAACTGGCTTACCAAAATTTAAGAGGCTATTCTACATCCAAAGATATAAAAAAAAGTTCCTTTAATTTTATTTATTTGTTAACGGGAAAACTCAAATACATAAGAAGTAAAAAATATGGTATAATTATAAATGCATAAGTATATAAATTTTTGATACCAATGATATCAAAGGTTAAGGTTATTTAAAGAAGTTTTAAAAGAATTTAAAGACATATTAAAAAAAATTAAATAATTGTTATGGCATCTTGAAAGAGCCGTAGCTCCCTTAGGGCTCATTTCCGGACCAACCCTTGTAGAAACTTTTTTTCATATTTTTGGATGTATAATCCCCTCTTAAATTTTGGCATGGCAGTTACTGATCACCCTGTATAAACTTTTTACTCAATTTACTCTCCTAAAAAGAAAGAATTAATTTTTGTTGTTGCTTAAATATCTACCAGAAGTTGTTTATATGAATGTTTCAACAGAGATTTTAAGTGGATAATATAAGGGACCACTTAGGTGGACTTTGGGCAGGGTGATAAAAAGTGTAAATTAGGTTTTTTCTGTATATTTTTCTAAAAAATGGTGCATGGGCATTTGAGGGGTTTCTACAGATTAAAACATTTAAATAAAAATTTATTTAGAATATTGAAAAAATTGAAAAATATGACAAGTGACAGTTTTTGTTGTGCGATATGCATATTCCAACTATAAAGTTTATATCTCATCCCGTTCAAAAGTTACGGTGGGTGTACCATTTAAAAGAATAATCCTGTATACATTACAAATCGTATGAATAAGGGGTTCACAGCTAGTAACATTGCGGTATTTATCTTTACTAGAACTGTAAGTGTATGTTATGTTGTTTGTGGCGAAATTTTCCCTAGAAATGGACTTCATTAAAATTTAGTCATCCCATGTCGGGTATTTACCTAGTTTTAATTAGACTTAATATGTGTTTTTCTTAATTACACTTCATTTAATTTATGCTTAATTACATTGAATGGTTGTTACATAAATATGCAATTAAATAATTTTAAAAGTTACTGTACACGCCATTCCCTTTTTCATGTGCTAAAGAAAAGTAACTTTTTATTACATCGGCACTTAGTGCCGATGTATTGAAATCTTGGCCGAAAAGTCAAAATCTTTGACCACGTTTTAGACCATTCGGATTCGAAATCAGTAAAAAATTAGATTAGATTTTGGGGGTAAGGGGGTAAAAATAGGGTAAAACTCCTATTTTTAGCGTTTTTTGTTTATAATTAAGGCAATTATTACTGTATTTGGTTAATTTAGCGCTTATATAAAAGATAATTTTAAATTTGTCAAAAAATGTTATAAACAACGTTTTCCTAAAACGCATTGTTTTCGAGATATTGGCGTTTAAAGCAGTTAATGGTTTTTTTAGCATATCTCACATATTTATAACCCGATTTTAAAAAATTATATTTTAAATAAAAGCTCTTTTTAAGCCCTATAAAAAATGTTATATATAGTTTTTTGCTAGAATATAATGTTTCAAAGACACAGAATTTAAAATCAAACAAAACACCTAGTTTGAAATTTGCAAACTAGATGGCTCTAGTGTACAATAGTGCCGATATTTTGACAGGGTACTTGCAACGTTTCATCTAGTTTTAGGATTAGTGTATTTGAATTTAAAATCGATATTTTCATCAAAACAGAAGTTTTTAATTGTCTTCGTTCGAAAAAAAAAACTGTAGTTTACGTCCTTGTATAATAAATAAATATTTTTGCAATACAAAAAAATAAATTTATAAAAAAAAAATAGATGAAAAATACTTATTTGCTACGAGAAGTATACCTACTCTATAAAATGCAAGCATACGTACTTTACGGACCGTTTTTAATGTCTAGACTGAAATTTTCACTTTTTTAGCCCTTTTAAAAATAATGAATTTGATTCAAGAGCTCTCAATCATTTAAAAACTTTTTTAAATGTAATTTTATTTATTAAGAGGATCGAACTGTCAATGAAGCTTTTTGACTTTATTTATTTATTTATTTAAACATTTGTTTTTTTTTCTTCGGCGAAAATTCCTTGGCCAAAAAATAACAAAATGGCAGACGTTTTTCTTGAAAATTATTTAAAATTTTTTGAAAAACATCCGCCATTTTGTTATTTTTTGACCATAATTTTTTCTTCTATAGCGACTGAAAATAATGAATATTATCCCGTTTTTTTCTGGCAATCACCGTTTTTTGATGTTTTTTTTTAATTATGACAAAAAAATGGTACTTTAAAAATCTATTCTTTTTTTTGTTTTCTTTAAATATAAATAAACATATCTAAAAAATTTTACAATGATATCTTTTTTCTTTCTATACAAAAAAAGTGTTTAAAAACAAAATATTATTAAAATTTGAAGGTAGAAAGACACCTTAAGTCAACCAACTCTTCAAAATGTAGAGTCTTAAGATTAACCTGCTTATTGTCTTGAAAATCAAGACTTGACTCGAAATTCCGTTTCAAGACTCCCGTAAAATCCTAAAACTAATGTCCCAGCAGCCTGGCAACAAAAGGCTTTCTTTTATTTTTGTTTATTTATCAAATAATTATCCCATGCCTTACTGAGAAAACAAATTTTAGTTTAATTAAAGTACGACATTTCTAATAAATCCAGAAAATGAAATCCGCTAAATATTTAACTAAAATTTAATAAAAGCACATTTTGCATATAGCAAAGCTTCCAGATTTAGCTATGGCATAATAAATCCGACTAATACATTAAAGCAACACTACTATAATATACACAGAAAAAAATATGATGAGAATTTAGAGTTGGAGCGAGCTCTCCATCTTACTCCATTTAATTTTTTTTCATTTCCATCAAATTTCTATCAAATCTATAATTAATAAACAAATATCGGGACTAGGACTTTAAATAAAAACACTAAGTTTTATGCACTAGCGACGTTTCGTCTTTAATCAAGACTTTATCAAGCTAAAAGAGAGAAAAAGACCTTATGTAATAACGCAAAAAAAATATATAACTTAAAAAAAAATTAAAAAAGTCTAAGAAGTGCGTACCGTAGAATTTATTAAACTGAATGTGTGGGGAATATAGACAGTTGATTTATACGTCCAGATACAGCGTGGCCTTTGAAAGGGACGGGTGTAGCCTTCTTGGCACCTGAATTCAGTCCATCGAATTCGCCATCTTTTATGATGTGCCTTGTTTATTTTTGTTTTGCCATCTTTTATGATGTGCCTAGAGTATTTTTATGTTAATGTTTTATGTACAAGTTAAAGTGAATCATAGATATGGTTATTATTCGTGTGAACTGTCGAATTTTAAGCTGATATTAATGGTCGTTTTAAGATAATTTTTTTTGTGTGTTTTTAATAAAAAAAATTATACTAGCGTAGAAGTTACTACAACAGTAATCTGTCAGTGACAGTGTGCAAGTCAGGATACATATCCGATTAGTACTTGGGCACTGGAAACAAATAACAAGAGAGCAGCGAGCTGGCCAATTGACAAAGGCAAATGCCAAAAATAAAGAGAGAGAGAGAGAGAGAGAGAGATTTACACGTCATTCTTTTTTGTGTGTACAAGTGTCTGAGCTTGTAGTGAGAGACAAGAATTCATATATAGGACTATTATCATCTTTTACTCGTCCCTTTTCAGGCTCGGGCCGTATAAGCTGAAAATACTACTGCAATAACGTGTAATAAAAGGTCTGTGTGTCTTTCGCCGTACGTCATATAAGAAACCCGCCAAACCCTAACCCGGGCTTAAATCATACTTAGCGGGAAAGCCCGTAGACAGTGAACTATTAAGCCAGGTTAAATGTGTCTTTTTCGCCCAGACGGTCAATTGATTTTTACCTTTTGGTATATAAATTCAATAATCTATCTATATAGTAAAATCGATGAGGTTTCTGTCCGTCTGTCCTTTCAGAAGTTTTTTTCTTCCCAAATATAAGAGCTGGAAATCTAAAACTTGGGAACCTGGATCTGGCGAAGGCGCCATCACGCAAAAATTTTCGGGCTTAATTATGAAGTTTTCTGTTGAAAAATAGGCTAAGTTTATCATATAAAAGGCCAGCGTTGCTCGTGAATAAAATATTAGGAAAATTCTTATCTTAGGTTAAGAGTTGTAAACATTATTAACAAGTTATTTTATCCCATTTTTTGAATAACCAGATTTTAGATCTATTTTTTTTTGGGGGTTTGTACACGGAAAAAAAAATATAGCTAGGAGCGCTATAACACACATACCAAACAAATTATAATCTCTTATTATATAAATACAAGGCTTTCTCTTACAATTATGGCAGTCAGTGTAAAAATTTATATGAAATACTTTAATTGTTTAGTGAATAATAAAATATAACAAATAGTATGGCATTTATAGCTTAAATAGATTTAATTATTGTCCGTGCTAATAATTTTTATAATATAATAAAATTTCTGTAAATTTATAATAGTGCCTGTAATAAATATAATCTTGTCTGTAATATATATAATCGTTTCCAATTTATTTTTAACATTATTAGTTATTGTGTCCCTTATAATCTATAGCTTAAATCACTATAATTTGCCACTGTTACCAAATATCTTATAATGTATAGCGCAGAGCCCACTAATTTCTTTCCGTGTAGACCATAAAAGGTGTTAAAACGGGGTACTCTATAAACATAGGGCCAATAAGCAAAAAAAGTCCTTAAAAAGTTGATTTGGCATATAGCAGACCTAAGTTTTTGAAACATGTCTCCTTTATTCAAAAATATATTTTATAAATACTTGTTCAATCAAAAACTTACATCTGTCATATGTCAAATGCACTTTTTAAAGACTGTTTTTTGTATACTAGCACCCAAATGAACCGGATCCAAAACCTGGAGATTTGGAAATAGTTTTATTAAAATGCACTTGTGCCTTAAATGAGATTTGTTTTGGTTTCAAGTTTTGAATCGTAAGAATCGGTCCTGACCAATTCAGCTTCAAGTTTCTTGCACCACGTGATCAACAATTGATTCTTTTTTTATTCGGACGGTATAGAACTTTAAACCGAAACAAACCTATGGAAAATATTCATCCGGGAGAAAATGACTAGTTCAATAATTGATTCTTTTTTTATTCGGACGGTATAGAACTTTAAACCGAAACAAACCTATGTAGAATATTCATCCGGGAGAAAATTACTAGTTAAAAATAAAGTTTTTATTTAATTTTCCACTGTTTTATCAAATATTTTTTTAGTCCACTGCTGATTTGCCATTTTCGAGGTTTTCCACTAATTGTGATTGTCACAGTGATCTTTTGTGTGTCCTGCTTGCCGGCAGTTTATTTTAATTGTCAAACTCAATTAGGAGAGGAGAAATAAAATGGCAAAGGGGGATCCATCAGAAATAAAAGTTTACTATCATTTTTACGAGTGGATTTAATGAGTTTTACTCCACTGAAACGCTGAAAGACGAAAATTTCAGTAATTAAAGGAGAATGTTATCTTAAAACCGAAAGCACTTCCTTTTCAGCAAATATATTTACATCGGCACAACTACTACGAATGCCGAGGTATTAAAACCTTTTCCTACCAGCATGCGGAAAGCCTTTTCCGCACGCATAAATCGATACCCCCAAGCAACAAAGCCGTAACTCATAATTGTTATTTTTCACGACAGCTAAATTTCTAAAATATTTTTTTTTGTTATTTAAGGGTGGGGAACTCATTGAAGTAGAAAAGGAAGCCATATGATACATCATTTGAAAGCTTATAAAATTATCTATTTAACTGTATATGTATTTATTGTTAATTTATTTTTTGTTTCTGATAATATTCAAGTTTAGAATTTCTTACTTTGGTGTTTTTAGGTAAACTTTTGGTTAAAATGGCCTAAGGAGAAATCTGAGTAGTACCACCTTGTGTGTCTTTTTTCAAGGTATTTACCTATGAGTATAACTCAAAATGGGTCTAACTTGAGTTACTTGTTGCATGGGAGTGTCGAAATATTGTTTAATTTCTTAACTCCTGGATCGAAATCTGTAAAAATTGTTTTCCTACAACTACCACCCAGGAAACCAAAAGACGTGAATTATTAGGCACTAACTGACCTACGTAACGTCATATTAGGACGTTCAAGTATTACGTAACGCAAATTTTAATCATTTTGGACGTAACTGCTGTCAGAAAATTAGTAAACGTCAAACACATAAGCTTTAATTGACTAACTAATATTAAGATAATTTATGCGTTTTTTTATGTTTAGGTGTTAGGTTGTAGAAAAAATAGTATACGCACCGAACCATTTCAATGCACTCTAGTGCACTAAAAGCTGGGTTCGCGTACTCGGTGCATAATATAATATTTTCCAAAATGTCACTTTTTTATTAGCAAAATTAAATGAACAGAAAATAATATTTAGTAGTAGTAAGGGTGGGGAGGCTACAAGCCAGGCAACTAGGTCATTATGGCCCTTTTTGCCAGCCCCGAGCTGTCCCAGACGAAAAAATAATATTTATTTTAAATAATATTATTTTTTATATATTTATTTTAAATAATATTATTTTTGGGGTACGACCCAGTTCGTAGGAAAAATAGTGTACATAACTTGTCGGAAAGTATCTTTCTTGAATTCGCGATGTTTCCGCATTTGCCGCTGCGCGGTTCGTGCTAAAAATTCCTTCATTCGAAATAAATCACTTTCGTTTGGACTGTATGTTAACTCTATCTCCATTTTTTTCCTATTTACATAAAACAGTGTGGATATTGTGGTAACATGCTTGCAACTATTCACCTAGTTTTATACTAAAACAATAACAGATTCTTAATTACTCTTTAAAATGACAACGAATTAAAAAAATATAAAACTTTTCAAGTGTAAAAGGTTCGTTAACTAAAAATGCAACTAAATATACCACAACAGTAAAAGAACAATTGTAACACTACAGTGTATACCAAAAGTTTGTAGTTCTGTTGAAATTTAAATAATAAATATATCCGCATACCTGTAATTTGGACCAAAACTTTCAGTAAATAAAATGTACTTTCTTTTCTGCAGAAATATTTTTAATTTTAGGCAACAATTTTTCCTGTTTTTACGGGTGGAAACACCCGTTATTAAAAGCGACCCAAAAATCATTTTTTTTGCATTTTTGGGTTTAGACTTTCATGAAATGTCGAGAAAATGTGAAAAAAGTGAATGGTAAAAAAATGTCTGTCTGTCTGTAAACCTTATAATTTTTGAACGAAAAGTCCTACTTGAAAAATTCTTTCAACAAAGGATTTATAACCTTTTCCATTTGTGTCACGTCAAATATTGTTATTATTAGCGTAGGGCAAGGGGGAAAAATGGACAAAAACTAAAATTTTTAGCGACTTATTATTTATATTTTGACACTAGTAACATTTCAATCATAGGTAAAATAAAATTTTGATGTTTTTAAATGAATTTATATCTGACAATGGCCTCGTCAAAAAACAATCATGTAAAACTGGAAAGAAAAAACAAAAGAAAATGGTCAAGAAATACAGAAAAAGTAAGGAATCCGTGAAAAACGAAAACAAGAAAATTGCTGATAGACTTAAACTTTTACGATTAGTTTAAAATAGAAAACGTACCCGTTTTACATTTTTTCTTATTGTTATACTACAAAGTATAAAATTTATTTTAATATAATTTATATTTAATATATTTTACAAGTAAGAAACTTGTAAAATTAATCTAAAAGATGAGCTATGTTAGTCTGCATGTCAACATTAGAAATCCACAAATACTTCTTTCCCTATGGACTCAAACTTTAAGGAGGTAAACCAAAGTATTACACAACGAGTTATATAAAATTGGTCACGAAAAGTTTATGTAGGTACAATATTCGACCTGCATAAAAAAAATAAATTGCTTTTATTATATTTTTCGATATTTTGTATGTAAAAAAGCTTGTGACTTTGCTACCATAATAACTCAAGAAAGCTTTAAACTAAAGACATTTTTATTTGGAACAGGCTATTTATACGTCCGACGTATATGAACTTAAGTGTACGTCCTGTTTTCTTATTGGCTGATTTTTACTGTTTTAAAAGCTTTTAAGCGTATATTTTTCGTCAGAATTCTATTTTACCCGGTGGCCATACCAAACCCCATTTGCATAAAAACCCCAAACAGTAAAAAAAACAGAACTAAACCAATTGACATATAGACTTCAAATGTGAACCAAAGATTATCTATGTGGTAAAAAACCTTTAGTTCAAATTTTGAGCTTTTATCTCAAATCATCTTGCTATATCGTAGTGTAAAGTTGATTAGCAAAGGACTTTCAGCTTTGTACATACTATAAGCCCTACTTAATAAGTAGTTCTTATCTAGAAAGTTAAATCTGCTGATGTTCCATGCTTGTTTTCTTTAAACTGAAATGCGTAAGACCTAGTTTTAGGGGTAATAAAGTTTTAAATTGAAGATCAGATTTATAAACTAGATGTTACCCTCACTATTCTTATCCGCGTTAAATCTTATGGGGTGAAACTGACTTGGAAACATGGGGATTTTCGAAAATGGGGCATAATTAAGTCTTTTCTTTCCAAAACCAGCCACATTTATTTTTTTATAAAATTTTTAAACTACACAAAGAAAAAAATCTTATATGTAGTATTTTTGATTATATTATATATATATATATATATATATATATATATATATATATATATATATATATATATTATATATTGATATAAAAAAACCAAACTAATTTAAAAAAATTAAATAATTTGTTCAGTTAGTATACAAACAAGTATATTTGTTTCCAAGAAACTAGGTATTACCATATATTTCCCATGTAAGTTTCTATAAAACTTATAACAAGGAATTTTATTATTTAGACCAAGAACGTTATTCAAGTTTTAACCTATTGGTAACATACGTACACTGATAAAAAGGATTTATTTGTATATGGCCAATTAAATTATTTCCAAAATTATTTATTAACGGGAACAAAATAGTTTATTTGACAGAAATAAAATTTATTTGTCACAACCAAATAATTCAATTGGCCATATCCAACCAAATATTTTGTTGACATCAATAAACTGTTTTATCAGTGTATTCAACTTTAATCAAGCAAAATACTTGACTTAAGTAAGTACTTTACATTAATGTACTGGAAGAGCCACAAAAGTGAACAACTTCAGTCTAAAAATAATTTATTTAAAATACACGTATAAAAAAATATTAAAATAAATTGTTTGCTTTTGGAATTAAGGTACCTAACTTAAATATTTACTTGCTTTTTCTACATGAGTTAGTCGATTTAACACATTATTTTATAGGGTGGTAGTGAAGCTTAAAAATACTTACAATAAAATTGGTATGACTGTTTTTTTGTATCAAGATTTTATGGTTTACTAACAATAAATTAGTAGGAGGGTCGCAAAGAAAAAAATTGAGGGAAGAAGACTCAGACTAGAAAAAAAGCTAGGGGGCCCCCCCTTTGGTACACCCCTGGAAGTTATGCAGAATATAGAAAGTCGCTAACCCAAGGATAAATGATATAATAGTTAAAATTTTGTCTAGATTCTTTGTAAGATTGAAACTTGTAAGTAGCAAAATCTTGGCTTTAATCTTTTTGTAAGAATTATACTACAGTTATAATAAAGAACCTCATATCTATAAAGTAATTTGGCAGTAGAATGTCATCTTACTTCGTCTGAGATTACTTACTTTTTCCCTTTAAGCTCATTCGAAAACCATTTGGTATTGGTACCTGTGTTGCTAATTTCAACTGTTTATAAAAGTTTATAAAATGACGTTTTTGTTTGACATTTGATAATTAATTTAAATTTTGAGGTTATCCATTGATTATCTATTGACAGACAATTATAACTGTCAACAGATGTAACCTCAAAAGTAAAATAAAGAGTCATCTGTTGACAATTCTTCACTAATTTAAACTAGTCTGTGGATATCCTCCAACTTATAAACAACAAATATGAATTGTAACCCTGAGGCATCTACTGCCCTATTAAAATACAATATTATTTGCAATAAAATATTTAAAAAATACCGTGCGATTATAAAGTGCCGAACACTTTTTAATGCAAAACTGGCATTAGCGATGAGTAAAATGCAAGAAAGCTGTGTGCGTTTTACTGGCCACCGAGCTGTTGTACGAAGCAATCACATGGGCATGTCGCGCACAACTCTAACAGAGAGGTGGCTTCAAACGAAGAGTATTTTCTTTTCAAACTGTTCGGCACTTTATAATCGCACTGTCATCAAAAGCAACTTTAGTAGTGTGGCAAATGAGTGATCTGTACTTCTTTTTTAGGCTATGAAGAATCAAAAAAGGGTCTCAGAACCCTATTGTTCCACTGATGAATTTTTACATTTTTTATCAATTAAAATAACAGTTTTAACCTCCTTTTACAAGCTTTCTAAAGTTCTTCTTTGCAAAATAAATACAATATTGTCTTTAATGATTTCGAAAAAAATACCACATATAGGGTTCTTTTTTTATTAAGCAGTATGATAGCTCGCTAATATGAATTTAATGTGGAGCTAAATTTAAACTTAAACTGAGTATTTAATATCTCTTGTCTTTTATGGAACAAGATAAGTACTGCTTTAATGTTGTATACCGTAGTTCAAAAGAATGTTACGTACAGTGCTTATACTTATAATATAGTCAGCTAAGAGTCTTATATGCTAAAATCTGATTATACAGTATGTACTTTTTATAATCTGCGACTAAACAGGTCCACGTTAACAAAATGAAAAAGTTTTACAAGGTAAAAATTCTAGAAAATCCAGTAAATTTAAGTTTTCTGTACCCTACATAGGGAACGTTCAAGTATTACGTAACGCAAATTTTATTTATTTTGGACCCCCATTAACATGGGCGTAACACTCTAACATGACATCCCCCCCCCTCCCATGAGCGTTACGTAATACTTGAACGTTCCCATACATTATAATTTGAGAGCAGATTTTCATTTTAAATTTGACTACATTATATACATGAATAACTAGCCCCTTCCATAAGATACGGTTTTCTCTAATTCTGTCCAAAATGCTCTCATTTTTAACTTTATCTGACCATTTTATCTTAAATACTGTTTACTGTATTAAAAAAGTTATTTATAATACTGTTTCTAGGACGATAACGTAGATTGCCAACCGAGTTCGGAGACCAAAAATTTTGATGTTTCAAATTTTTCAATGCCAGTCAACCAATCAAAGCGTTGCAACGTCAACTATTTTGCTTTGTGCTCTATCAGTCAAAATTTCGTACATATTTATTTTCAAAGAACTTTTATCTCAAGAAGGAGCATGATGAAATCTACCGTATGCTTTGTCTGAAGCGTGAACCAACTACGGTGAGGGGCTGGTGGGGAGTGACTATTGTTTACACTTAGTACGCGTAAAGAGAGAGAAAGAATGTGTAAACTCACAGTCTAATGCCGTAAAATGACTGACAGGGGTACAGTGTTGCCGATTGGAAACATATACTTTGGATATTTTATTGTAAATTTTAAGAAACATTAGTTCTGTATGAGTTTTATATGAACTAGTAGTTTAATTTTAATAGATTTAAATATACTATATTATTAAACATAATTATAGTATACACAATAAAGTTTTTTACATTTTTAATTTAAGTATAATGATTTGAATTCATGATAAGGTGGAAACTAGCTACTAGGTAGCCTGAAAATCGACATTTTACACCACAAAGCTGTATCGCGTTTCTGTTAGTAAATAAACAAACAAAAGGATGACACCTTCATAAACATTGGTCTGAAATTACTTCTTAGGTAAAAGTTCTTTGTTTATTTAAAAAAAAAAGTGGCATTTTTAGATATATTATCTTGTTTTTTTCATAAAATAAAACATTAATAAAATTATTAAAGATTAAAGATAATATTTATACATAAATATTCTTTTAAAAACAGTCGGCTACCTGTAAATTAAATGAAAACACATGTTTTCGCATTTTGAAAGGTGTAACTAAATAAATTTCGAGATAACATATTTGTTTTAATTAGAAAGTTAATGAGTAACGCCCCCCAATCTATTTTCAACAAATTTGTTATGCATGTAAAAATATTTTCTTGCTATTTATAAGTATGTAGATATATCTTTTACATTTGTTTTATTTTTATCAAAAGACAAGGGAAATAAGTCTACCCTTTAATTACCCACTGGGTAAATTCGTGGTAACTCACCAAAGGCGTAGATGAGGGGGGGGGGTAATGGAGGTAATTACCCCCCCCCATAGGCGTGGGCGCCAATTTTGTTTGCAGGGCGCCAAGTTTGGTAGAAACCGTTAGGGACACAGTTTTTTTCTTGTTTGGACTTTTTGGTATTTTTTTGGGCGCCAAGTTTGGTAGAAACCGTCAGGGACAAAGCTTTTGTCTTAGGGTATTTTTTTGGGCGCCGTCATTTTTTTTGTAGGGGCGCCACGTTTGGTAGAACCGTCAGGGACAAAGCTTTTTTTCTTGATGGCATTTTTTGGGGAGCATTTTTTTTTTGTAGGCGCACAAAGCTTTATTTTAGGGTGTTTTCCTTTGCTAGGGGCGCCAAATTTGAGGCTTGAAAGGCCGGCCCTGGGTATTACCACCCCCCCATAGAAGAAAAAGATCTACGCCCTTGTAACTCACGTAACAAAAATGTTGTAAATCTGTGTTATAATTTTAAATTCTTTAATTTTAAAGTTATGCAACAAATGTAATAAAAAGTATTAAATTTTCTGCATTTTTTTAAATTTTATTTTCAAACCTAACCAGTTTTATGCATTTTTGTGCTTTTAATAAGACTAAAGCAGGGAGGTTTCTGGTTTGCAGGAATGCGGTAAGGATATGTATTTCGCTATTTTGCTACGGTGTACCGTAGAGAATAAGTGACGTTTCAGATAAAAAGGTAATAGAGTCAAACCCACAACTATTCGGATAATACCCAGGGGTAAACAGCTGAAAAAAGTTCTGCACCTAAATTCTTTTTATGAGATAATATCCTAAAATTTCCTCGGAATTCCCTTCAAGATTACCTAGAAAAATATTTAAAATTATTTAATAAAAGTGGATACCGCCGTATTTTGCATTTCACCATGGTAATTTGCTCCTGTATATGATCTTTAATATCAAATTACCATGGTAAAATGCATATTATTTAAAATATGACGGTGTTTAGGTGCTATCTTGTGAAGACGGTAGTCCGAATAGCTATGAATTTGACTCTAGAATTGACATCGTATCAATAGCGTTTTCGTCATGTCCATTTTCTTAGGAATGAAATGGGTTTCATTTTTTAAGCAATCTTATTTTCAGATTTATAGTTAACAGATGTGTTCCTCATAAAAAAAATTATTGGTTTTTCGCGATTTAAGGCGATTACATTTGCCAACCTCGCTCTTCGAGCTCGGGTTTCATCTCCGTAATCACCCTTAAAACAGTATTTTTCGTCCTTGTATTAAAAACTACTATTTTTTACCTGTTCATCCTAGATTCCTTTCAAGGAGGAACTTCACATTTTGCTATTTACTACGGTATGCCTTTCCTGACAGATTGCAGGTTTTATTTCTAAATTCAGTGGTTCTACAATGTACATGATCCTACCTCTAATTGAAAACAGACAAAGTAATTACATTGCTAAATGGGATGTCGCAAAATATTAGCAGTTACTATAATTACTAGGTAAATTTTGTTTTTCCTGCTAGATATATGTTTCCTATAAATATTCCAACAATCCATGTTCTAATCATCGTACAGAGTCATATTGGTAGACTGACAGTTTCGGGCTACTGGCCCTCTTAAGTGCCAAGAATCAACCCTGCACGCTGATTAAGAAAACATTCTTCGATATTATTTACGAAAAAATAATGCCATGAGATTGATGTACCTAATACTTAAAATCGTATCTGTCTGTCTATTGACCAGCTAATTTTTGAGTTTAGAATGCGCAAAAATTATATAGTCATCTGTCAACTTTTTGGAAAGCTTTTTTGAAAGATAATTTAAGACAAAACCAAAGAATATCGTAGGAAATTGTCCAAATCCGAGGGTATTATTAGATTGTAACTAACAAAAAGGTGAACCCCAATCTCTGTGAAAGTTCTATTTTGACACTTTGGTGGTAAAATATCAAGATCTGAAATCCGGCATAAGTAATAAGATCCGTTTTCACCCTTAGTCACTAGATGGGAGAGAAAATTTAGTTTTCGTGAATCTGTAATGAGCTTAAAGGATCAGACTGTATCAAATACAATATTTTTATATTAATTATTTTTATGTAAGAAAACTAAACAAGCATGTGCTAACTAGCAACTATACGTCATTTCAAAAAGATAGATTTATTGTAGAGTTGCTAGATAAGCAAGATTTGATGCACATTGCGGGATTGGTATGGATTTTCTATTCAGAAGAGTCCAGATAAGGATAAAACATCAACATCAACAGCATTACCATGGTGGTAGGATGTGTGGAAAGCGGTTGAAGAATTTGCGGTAAGCAATGAAGGAAAAGCGAAAAAGCACTTACATTTGGTGTGTGTGTGACATTTCTTCTATCTAGGTAGATTCCGGCTACATTCATCTTGCCTGTTGTGGCATGGATGAGGGTAGGAATGAAGAAAAAGAACTATCTCGAGGAATATTACAAGAAAAGCGGTATATCTATTTAATGCGGTAATCTAGAACGCCGGTAACACACGTTAAACTGGTGAACTGTCATTGCTTGTGACAGACTGTACTGTTTAGATAATTTTGTAGCGTTCCGCATAGTATAGGTGGCAGCACCTTAAAGGAGGCAAAATTCGCCCTTAAGGTATGAGTACACAACAGGATGCAAGCTATATGGGAGGATTGGTGCAGTGGTCTACCGCGTCTGTACAAAAAGTCTACTAGCCAACTAGCGTGAGTTCGGTTCTCACTGGCGCCGATTTGCCTTTTTCAGTTAATTAATAATTAAAATGTGGCGAAGGCGTAAGTGAAGCGGACACTCCCTATAAACAGGTTCGAAAGTCAGTATAAGCCGGTGGTTCCCTCAACTACTAACCCACACAAGTCCTGGACTTAGGGGATGATTAATTAAGTAGAATAGTACGAGGTTAAACAAACATGTAATGTAATGTAATTTAAAAGCTTTATTACTGGCTGTCAACCAATGTTTCTATTTCTCGGACCTACCACGAGAAAACTTTTAGTTATTAAATTGCAAATAAGAAATATTTGTTGTCAAAACATTTTTTGATGCCACCCAAATAATTCCTTACCCTTACATACACTGTAAATAAGTTTCAATCATGGAATTGGACTAAAGCAGGATACAAAGTGTAAATCCCTTACCATCAAAATTTCGGCATGAATAAATAATGAGGATTTTTGGTTTAAGCGTTTTACGACCTTGCAATAATAAGAAAACACACTATAGCTATAGTGTGTTTTTATGTGGGGTCAAAATGGAATAAATATCATATTTGAATTTATATAATCTGATTTACATTCTATTATTTTTCTTTCAGTGATTTTCTTAACCCAAATTGAAGTTGATTTAACGCATTTTTTTAAATATGATTTTATATACAGGTAATCGATTTAATTTAGTATACACTTGAAAGAAGAATTCGTATCTTTTGCACACCCTGGCGTCTTAAAAGAAGAACTATTACACAGGCCCACAAAAGAAAAAAAGTGGGCTGTGCTGGGGTTGAGACCTAACTATTCTTATGTATTTTGGGATGCTGAATACGAATCTGTCATAAAAAAGGCACTTCGTGGGCTTACTTTGTTTCTACACTGAAAAAACTGTCTGGACCCACAAAAAAAGTGGTCTGTGCTGTGGTTAAGACCCACGGATTCTTATGTATATTGGGATGCTGAACACAAATCTGCCATAAAAAAGGGCACTTCATGGGCTTATTTTGTATCTACTCTGAAAAAACTGGGCCCACAAAAAAAAAGTGGTCTGTGCTGGGGTTGAGATCCACTTATTCTTATGTATTTTGGGATGCTGAACACGAATCTGTCATAAAAAAGGCACTTCATCATCTCATTTTTTTTCTACACTGAAATAATATGAGATTTTTACCATTTTAGACAATTTTTTCAGTGTAGCAAAGAAATGAGCTCATGAAGTGCCTTTTTTTATGACAGATTCCTGTTCAGCATCCCAAAATATATAAGAGTAGGTGGGTCTCAACCACAGCACAGACCACTTTTTTTATATTGTGGTCCTGTGTTATTAATGATTTCATCCGAGAGTAGTCCAGCAGGCCCACAAGAGAATACACACAGAAAAATATTGTCTTAAATCAAGAATATGGTGATTTGTATATAACGAAGAGAATATATTCTTCTTTTATGCATACCATATTCTAATCCTTTCATATTTGAGAATATATTCTTCTTTCAATGTCATATTCTTATCCTCATATTTGGAGCAAAATTTTGCTTTAAAGGAGGTTATATTCTCTTCGTTATATTAAAATCACACATTCTTGATTTAAGACATTTTTTTTCTGTGTGCAAACTCTACTTTGAAGTGTATGCCAAACAGATGGATGATCTGTGTAAAATATATTAATAAAAACTGCTGGCCTTTAAATTCACATAAAAATAAAGAAAATATGTGTTATTTGATCTTCTAACTCTATTTATTCACTCTTATGATAATATTTGTAAATAATAAAACAATTTTAATACTTTTTGGTGCAAATGTAACGTGAAGACTCGTGAAAATATATTAAAACCGCAATAGAAAATCAGGTCAAGTATCAATTTTAGAAACTCAAATAAAATTTATATATTTTTTGAGAATACTTTTTTTCTACGACTGCTTTAGAATGTAAGCAAATACACACACTTTTCAAGCACAGAATGAGCACATGTAGTGCCATCTCTTGTTTATAAAAGTAAAGAAAACTAAAGCAAAATTGGCAAAAATATGAATAATTTAATGCAATTTAAAGTTTTGCGTTAAAATTACATAAAGTTTATTAGTTTATCTTAATATTTGACCAGTTTCTTATCAATTTAGTTAAAAAAATTAAAATTGCTCCATATATTGTTAAATATTTAAACCTGATATATGTCACAACAGTCTGACATAACCTTCAATTTTTGCATTATAATTTGTTAATATGTGCTAAAATTAAATAAAATCTTTTTTAAATACTGATTTAATAAAATTATTAAATAAAATTAATTGCTTCATTTAAAAATATGTGTTTTGTTGCATTCACAATGTCGAGTCACAAAAAACATTGTTTTTAACCTTGTCCGCAGTTCGAGCCGCAGTTTAAGGCATACAGTGTTTCATATTTGCAGTCGAAGAAAAAGTATAGTCTACAAAACGTATGGAATAGTCATTCCGCGCTCGTGGGACCGTCATACTCGCTTGCCGGCTCGTATGACAAACTTTCCGCTCGCGCAGAATATTGTCTATTCCATACTAGTTACAGAATATACTATTACTTTACACCATTTGGTAATATTTACCCTAAAAATGGATTTAGCGTGTTTTTCCTTCTAGTGTTTATGTTTATATGGTTTTCAAACCGTCATCGCTCTTCATAAATGTAGCATAGCGAGTTTTCCAATCTTTCAGAGCACATGTTGCCGAAACTTGCGGTGTCGAATATAATAGTAACTAATTTAAAATTTATGACTACTTAGGCAACACGTGTTAACAAATTGAAATTATAGGTTATAAATAAGCGTTGAAAAGAATCTTTGCGAAACAAGAAACAATGCTTTAAATTTGAAATAGAAACTGTGAGAAATTTGATAAAGGAATTTTTTAAATAAATATTTATTTTTAGAGAAATTTTTGAAACAAGTGGATTTTTAGTGTATTACATAGTGAGGTGGATAAGGTTTTATTCCAGCAAGGGAAGCTAAGACTATAAAAAATTTCTGCCAGTATTTATACTATTTTGATTTTAAGTTAGTAGCCATAAACTAAAATCTTTAAAACTGATCGCCATTTAGTAGTAGTATGCACCTTATTTTTTTTTTCTCTATTTCTAAACTAGATGAAACCTGTCAAAACATCGGCACTATTGTACACTAAAGCCATCTAGTTTGCAAATTTCAAACTAGGTTTGGACTTTGATTTTAAATTCTGTATCTCTAAAGCATTATATTCTAGCAAAAAACTGTATATAACATTTTTTATATGGCTTAAAACGAGCTTTTATTTAAAATATAATTTTTTGAAAACGGGTTATAAATATGTGAGATATGCTAAAAAAACCTTTTACTGCTTTAAACGCCAATATCTCGAAAACAATGCGTTTTAGGAAAACGTTGTTTATAACATTTTTTGACCAATTTAAAACTATCTTTTATATAAGTGCTAAATTAACCAAATACAATAATAATTGCCTTAATTATAAACAAAAAACGCTAAAAATAGGAGTTTTACCCTATTTTTACTATTTTTACCCCAATCGTTTACCCCAAAATCTAATCAGCTCTTCGGAATACGATAACAAACAAAATACAAAAAACCGCAAGTCGATATCTCATGTAGAAATGGAGTTAGAGAGTTTACACCCAGACAGACAGACGGAAGCAAAAAATTTTTTTACTGATTTCGACTCAAAATGGTCTAAAACGATGAGAAATGTGAAAAAAACGTGGTCAAAGATTTTGACTTTCCGGCAAAGATTTCAATACATCGGCACTCTTAGTAGCACTAAGTGCCGATGTAATATATTAATAATTTAACAATATTTTAGTAAAGTAATACCTTTTCTATATTGTTAAAATATGTATTGTTTCAAAGTTAACGTTTAAGAATAATTGGCTTGTATTCAGGTTTAATTAAGCCCGCTTCTAAGACCAACAACAAAAGGAGTGTACATTGCAAAGAATGCCCTATGCAAAGTAGTGTACAAATTGAAAATTGAGAAGCTGCAGATTAAAGAAACAATGAAGAAGGTTCACTGAAAATCTTAGCTCAATTACTAGGTGCTCTTATTAACGAACGAGGAGGAATATTTCAGTAACAAAGACGGCTTTGGCGGCGGGATTATGTAAGAAGAAGAGGCGGTAGCGATCCTCGAAGTTTCAGTGGAATTAGCTATATATAACAACCGCGTGGAGAAAGAACCCTGTTACACTCTACGTTACTATACAGTCAGAAATGTACATAGTGGTCCAAGTTAAGGCCTATCCAGAAGCTTGCATAAGAACATAAAACATAAGAATTCAATGCCGTGATTGGCTTATAAGATACATGGCGGCACATCAAGCCAATCACGGCCTCGCATTGTTATGTACTATGTTATTATGCGAGCCTGTGTATATGCCCTTTTCACACAAGCATTGGCACAGAGAGAAAATAAGTGTTACAAATTTAAGGAACACTTATTATCAGCAGGGGCGGATCCGGAAAGTGGTCCTGGGGGGGGAGAGGGGTAAAATCCAAAAACTTAACTTTTATATTCTTAAATTAAGAAATAACGTAAGAAAGCCCTAGCACCGCAGGTGAAGTTATGTATGTTTTAAAAATCTATTAAAGTAACGGCCAAAAATAGGTTTTTATTGTTGCCGATAAAACAAATCGCTGCCAAACTTTTCATAGATAACCTTGCTTTTCGTGTTTTCGGTATAACAGATGGCTGACAAAAAGTGAGAGTCAAATGTTAATTTTTGATATTTTTTATGGTCCGTTTCATCAAGCAAGATGGTATATGTTTGTGTATAGAATATAGTTATGTTTTATAAAATAAAGTAAGCAGTATATTCGCACATCCAATATTCGAATCTGTTTTGAAAATATTCACTGTGCGATTTTTAATTTACTATCTTGCTTGATGAAACAGACCATAAAAAATATCAAAAATCAACATTTGACTCTTACTTTTTGTCAGCCATCTGTTACACTGAAAACACGAAAAGCAAGGTTATGTATGAAAAGTTTGGCAGCGATCTGTTATATCGGCAACAATAAAAACCTATTTTTGGCCGTTACTTTAGTAGACTTTTAAAACATACATGAAACCTTTTGCAACTTAAAGAGGACATTCATTAGGTGGTCCCGTTTTAATTTGATGATCAGATAATGCCGGGCAAGCCGGATAATTAAGATAAATCTAATCGTTTAAACGCTAGGTTTGGACAATTGCGAAGTAAAGTTCTACCTATGTGAAAGTGAAAGTGTCAAAGAGTGATAATTTTTAAAATTTCGTGCAGATTTGTGATTATTTTTCTGACTGGTACAAAGTTTGCTAGCAAAGGCTTGCAAGAAGAGAAGTCCAAACCGTTTGAATCTAGTATGTACTGCTTTAAAATAGTGGCTGTAATTTGGTAGCATGATAAGAGTATACTTTGAATTAAAAAGCAATATCATATCTATGGAGCTTGTTTAAATTAGCGACCAAAAAGCGGCTAAAGTGATAAACTGCCAAATTAATAGATTGTTCACTGTCTTTGCCCGCGATTTACTACCAACCTACTAATGTATTTTGTGTACACAAATAAAGCAACTTCATTCAAATTGTACTGAATTTGATTATCTTTGAGCACTTTAATTATGTATAGTATTGTCGATTTAATTAAAACACTCTACCTAATCAAAGACGAAGATTTACTACGTGCATTAACACTATACTACCTATTGTGTCAAAGTTTGTTTACAAACTTTTACCTGTACCGTATAGTGTACACTGCAAATATAATAACTTAAGAACGCTTTGAGCTAATGACTTAAAATTGGGTTTGTACTTTCATATTATTTTGGAAAAGTTCGTATTTGAGAAAAATCGGTTGGGGGTGAGGGGGGTAAAAGGGGGTTTTAGTTTTTGTTTTGGCTATAACTTTATTATTCACAGTAAAAGAAAACCACCTAAAAGGTAAATAAAAAGTACACAAAACATTTTGTTACCATTTTATGTTTTTTTTTCCTCCAAAATGCGACTCGTGAAAAATGCACTCTCGTGCACTGAAATGATTTACGTCAAGGTCAGCATGCTATTTTTCCTACGACCTAAACCTAAAAAAAAACTCAAAAATTTTCTTAAAATTAGTTTGTCAATTTGAGGTTTTGTGTTTGACTTTTACTAATTTTCTGACAGCAGGTATGTAAAATCTTTTATTCAATACATATGGATAATAAGACAATTACCAGCTTTATTTTAAATAGATTAACTCAATAATAACCCCCGCGTGGCTTTTACTTTATTGAGTGGATAATTATTTATTTTACCCACTCAACTGTCACTTGTCAAATTATTTTCTTGTAAATGTCATTAAAATTTTTAATAAAAACATGAATTCCTAAGCTATTTTTTGGATAAAACCTTGTATGGGACTCATGGGTAAACCGATATTGCCCTCTCGAGAATTAACCTGCTTGGCTGACGCCTCGCAGGTTAATTTTCTCATGAGCAATATCCTACTTTACCCACTAGTACCATAAATAACTATATAATTGTTTTCCATGAGATGGAGGAGGGGCCCCAGTAAAAAATTTTTTACAGCCATTGAAAATAAAATCACATAACCTATTTATTACATTAATCCTTTTTATTCTTTTATTAGAAAGTACTCTCGCTCAGTCAAGCGATTTTTTTATTATTAATAAAAAAATATTTAAAAATATCTAGACTAGTCGACATTTTGATTTCGTCGCATAAATTATGAACGGTTTGTATCGACTTTCCTGCTATTCCTGAGGCGACAGGAGCATCCAGCAGGAGACTCCGGCTAATATAAACATGACAGCAGAAGTGACACGTCCCGCGGGAAAATGTGCAGTTCGGGAAACGTTCAGCGGTAACTCGATTTACGCGCCCGGCAAACCGGCTTATCAGGCGGACACAGTGGTCAAAAATCGGAGTTTAGCGGCTAAAATTTGAAGACTTTTCATAACTATTCATAAATATTCATGAAAAATACTTGTTTGCTTTTCCTTTAATTTATACACCCTACATCCTTTTTATTTGTGAGCAGTATTTCTTTCTAAACATGTTTAAATTTTTTACTTTCGAGCTAACTCGTAGAAAATAAAGTATTTTTATGGAAAAAAGATAGGTTTATCATATTTTGATGTATTTATCCGTTTTAAGGTCTATACATTTCGAAAAACGGATTTTTGGCCTAAAAGCCATACCGTTCATCAAATCAAAACCAAACTTTGTCCCTAAGGTTCTTAGCGAATAGCTTTTTCACATCTTAAGGTGCTTTTTATAAGAATTTTTATTAAAAACATATAGATAGCAGCAAATTTATTCTATTTTTAATAAATTGGTACCCTAAAATTTTAAAAACAGCTTCAAGAAAAAACCGGTCCCATTATAGTTTTATTCCACCCAGAGATGTTATAACCTCTCTATAAAGAAGACGTAAGTTCTCACTGTCAAAAGTCTGGATACAGGGAAAAGCGCGTCTGCTTTAAATTTCCTAATTTGGAGGATAAAAATCAAGTTAGATTTTTTCAAATATTTTTTTATAATCTAGAGGCAAAAAACCTTCTATTTTATTTTTTTTACATTTTTTTTTTAAATTGCGAACTTAAGGGTTAATAAAATCTTTTATCCAATACATACAGTCACTTGTCAAATTATTTTCTAATAAATGTCATTAAAATTTTTAATAAAAATATGAATTCCTAAGCTATTTATTGGATAAAACCGTGTATGGCACTCATGGGTAAACCGATATTGCCCTCTCGAAAATTAACCTGCTTGGCTGACGCCTCGCAGGTTAATTTTCTTATGGACAATATCCTACTTTACCCACTAGTACCATAAATAACTGTTATCTATGTATGTTTAATTTTGGTCCACTGTGCGTTACCGCCTCATCGGGCTAGCCTTGGCGAAGTTAATCATGTTGAGGCCGCAGTTTGTATTTTATTTAGCCAAACCGAAATTGATTTAGGACTCTAATTAAAACAAGACTGCCAACTTTATCACAAACTTCAAATTTGAAAACAAAATAACAAATTCAATGTATGCAAAGTTTTTAGAAGTGTAATTTATTAAAAAAAAACTTATCCAACTGACTAAAACCAGTTCTGGGCATTATGCGCTTTTTTTCAAATTTCAATCATTTTCCAGATAAAAAGTACGGTAGGTATCATCAGCAAGACTGTTTCTTCTTTAAAATCTATGTTATTTAAGTAAATAATAACAATTAAAGGTCCCAAAAATGTACCTTGTACCCCATATTCACGTGAATATTAACCTGCTTGGCTGACGCCTCGCAGGTTAATTTTCTCATGGGCAATATCTTACTTTACCCACTAGTACCATAAATAACTATTATTTTTATCTTTGTCTTTAAATTATCTTTATCCTTAAATAAAAGTAGGTTTCTGTTTACCTCTGTAGATAGGATCTTAGATACACGACTACCCGAAGTTAGGAAACCATCCGAAATTAGGCGTCTTTCCTATATACTCTATATTATAAATGAAAGTTGACCTCCTACAATGTAAAACTCATTTAAATTTTACATCATGGGCTAATGATAAATTTTATTATGCATTTCGCTTAAACCGATTCATTGAAAACGATAAATGTAAATCTCCGTATTCAATTTACACTATTGCAGTATGAAAAAAAAAAAACCTGTTTCTTTCGTAATAAAAATGAAAATAAAAATGAAAATAAAAATGAAAATAAAGCGTACACTTAGAAACGTAATGGCTTTTGCTGTAAATTGGCCATTGCACGGCCAATGCAGCCAACTGAAAATTGGAATGGGATATACCATAAAATTAAAGAAAAATAAAAACACTGTTGCAGATACACAAACAATGTAAATGTTTTTTAGAAATAATAAAGAATTACAAAACAATTATATAAACTAATGGAAAAAGTACTTAATGATAATGGTTATTTACCTTATTAAAGGTAGCTATATATAGTTATAAATGGAGCATGTAATTTTTTTTTTCTACCACTGCTTTAGATTATAATTCCATCCATTCTAGCTCTAGATACGGTATGAATATTCCGTATCAAGTGTTAGAATAAGCACATGTAGTGCCATCTCTTATTTATAAAGGTAAAGAAAACTGTAGCAAAATTAGCAAAAATATATATATTTTACCATGAAATATTGAATAATTTAATGCAATTTAAAGTTTTGCGTTAAAATTACATAAAGTTTATTAGTTTTTCTTAATATTTGACCAGTTTTTTATCAATTTAGTTCAAAAAAATAAAACTGCTACATCTATTGTTAAATATTTAAACCTGATATCTGTCACAACAATCTGAAATAACCTTCAATTTTTGCATTATAATTTGTAAATATGTGCTAAAATTAAATAAAAATTCTTTTTAATTACTGATTTGATAAAATTATTAAATAACATAAATTAATTTATTTAAAAATATGTTTTTTGTTGCATTTACAATGTCGAGTCACAAAAAACATTGTTTTTAACCCGCTCGCGCGGAATATTGTCTATTCCGTACTAGTTATAGAATATACTATTCTACTACCTAAACTAGTAACTCGAAAATCATTAAAAAAAGTTTAATAATTATTTTCACATGGTTGTCAGTTTGACAAGTAAGTCGAAAAAAGTTAGTAGTTGTCATATTTTTTTTTATAATTGGCCGTCGTTAATAAATATTGCTTAACAACGGTCAATAATAAATGAGTTAATTCATTTTATTGGTTGTCAAAGTAAACAATCATTGTCAATGGTTTAAAATGTAAGTAAGCTAACACTTAATTAGGTATGAGAAAAAACATCGTACTAGATTTTTCTGCTTTTTAATTCTTAATGCAGAAAAAAAGAATAATTCTTTGTCAAAAAATAAAATAAAAAAATAAAAAAATAAATAAATAAAAGATTAATATTGAGAGGTTATGACACCAAATGTAACAAGATCATCTTACAATGGAACGACCCCGGTCGAAAATCGAATTGCACTTAATACATAACAATAACATTGTCGCTTAAGAGTCAAAAACAAAGAAGAATCTGACAGTTTAAGGTTTAAAAATCACGAGGCTCTTCTAAAAAGAGGAACAGCTTCATTCATGAGCGTACATAGATTTTCTCTATTTTTTTGATAAAATCGTTCCAAATATTAAGATTTTGATAAAACTACAAAATAATTAACAGATTTTGTAACTTATTATGACAAAATACCGGTATTTTAAGAAGGCATACCCTCTTAAATGGAACTAATCTCTTGCATTTTTATCAAATGTTAACTGTTTTTGTTTTTTTAAAATACGAAAAATTTTGAACGAGTAATTGGTACGTGTTAACCAGAAACGACATTTTAAAAGTAAAATAAAGATTCGCAGAAAAATAAATCTTAAAAAAAATTTTTTGAACTATGCAGTAAACATGTTTGCTGAAAAAAGGGCAAACCGTCAACCGGGGTAAAGTGAATGACTGAGAGCAAAGTGAATCAAAGGTTCATGCACCAGAAGTTTCTCGTGCAGGCTCGAAGCCAATGATCAGCAAGCGGCCAGATCACTGCCGATAGTCTGAGTGGTACTCATTAAATCAAGCCCGCTCACAAAAATTTTTGTGTACTATCTTTTCATTCACTTTACCCCCAGTTGGTGGTCAACTTAACCCCAGTTGGCGGTATTTTATATTAAATAACAAGATGGGGAGACGGTTTTCCCCCGTGTCCACCCTTATGGACGCCAATGCCCTCCATAGAGAGCAGAAAAATTGGTTTCTTAAGTACAACGAGCAAAATGAAGCGCGTAGTCTTGAGAAAGTCTGGAAATGAATTTTACTAATAGCCTTCTTATCGCTTTTATTGAAGTAACCTTACAAGGAAATTAAACGAATAAAATTATACAAGGTGTACCATCAAGGAACAATCTGTGTTTTGTTTTGACGTAAGTAATCTGTAAAACAATCTCTAACTTATTTTACTTTGCAGATTTTATGAAAATTAAATAACGCTGGAAAATTGCAGCTTATGCTTCTCTCTCTCTCTCTCTCTCGATCTCTTTCTTCCTCTCTTTATTTCTCTCTCTACCTCTATCTCTAGATCTCTTTCTCTGTCTCTCTTTTTCTTTCTATCTCTCCTTTTCTTTCTCTCCCTCTCTTCCTCTCCTTTTCTTTCCATTTTTGATTATTTTTGTTTTTAGCTGGTACTCTAACCAATTTCACTCGGCTACAAAGCACCACCTGGTTTGTGCCTCTGACAAAAGAATGATAGATAGACTAGTATTATCTATACTAGTACGAAGAGTTTGTTTACGTCTAACATACCTAGTGTGCATTTAAAATTCCCATGAGTCGGAGTGACGTAAACATAAATATTATTGTTTAGAGTGAGAAGAGTATATAATATTTTTGCGACACACACACACACAATGCCAGTCTATTACTTCTTTCGTCTGAGGTTTGCACGCTTGTTACGACAAAAAGTCCAAAAACTGCAGTTTATTTACGTGTAACTAAATAAATTAACTGCTTCTAGGTTTCAGTTACTGAATTATCGGGAATTTTTAGGTATAATGTGAAAGATTAAATAATTAAAACAATATTATCCACATTCGACAATAAAAAGTTCCATTCCAAGTATTTAACTAAAAGTTATTTAACTAAATATTCGTCGAATTAACAAAGTTCAAGCATCTAAAAAGTATTAATATTGACCATGGAATTGCCGAAGTTAAATTGGTGCGCTTGAAGCACCATAAAACAGTGTAGATTCGGATTTGGTTGGTCGCCTTAATGAACACCAAGGTATTCGGTTTAAATTAAAATGCAGATTTGAGCCAGAAGAGATGTCATATATAGCGACACCCCTTCACTACTGCCGTAGCAATAAAATCATTGCAGGCAATGCAAATACCAAGAACCTAATAATTACGACCCTAGGGGAAATAAGTTAAGATTGTACCTATTACTAAAAAATATGTTTGGTCTAGCAGAGTAAAAGTAGCTTTAACCCTTAGCTACAGACACGGTGTAGATTTTACGACTGGATAATAATAATAATAATTTAGGGTTATTTGTGATAAACACTCGGAAATGAAGCAAATAAAAAATTTATTGCATTACATAATCATGCCAACGTTTCACCTAATATTTAGGCTTTTCAGGACTAAAAAGACATACAAATTATAAAACTTTTTGGACATTTGGAAAAAAAAATGTATATAAACCAAAATAAAAGAAATTAATAAATTAAAAACTTACCTAAATTATTAAATATAGACAGAGATGGGTTCAGTGAAACATAATTTAAAACGTATTAAAATTGTCTATGCCGTCTCCAATTCGAAACAGGAGAAGTCAAATTAATGCATATTCTAAGATTATAAATTTTACTCGTATACACTCAAATTCTGAACTCTAAAATCCTAAATAAACTTATAGCAAAGAACTTAAAGTATTTTTAAGCCCTCTTTATGTTTAATTTGACCTCAGTGTCCCCTAGGTATAAGACCAGCTCCTTTTAATGTCTAGGCTTCGTTAGTTTGGGTTTTCACGAAATAGGGATTTGTTAAATTAAAGCTCAAGACTTCAAGACTTACTGCCAGATGCGAATATTGCCATTATTAATTATGGGATACGAATGTCTGGAGAAAGTGAAAGGAAATACATCAAATTTCAGTATCTAAGCTGCTTTATTTTCTAAAAGATTTTTAATTTCACAGCCACACAAAATGAAAAAAGGTCCGGAAGTTTTTCGGAGACCATTGTATTTTGAGGCGCTGAATCCGAATTTAGTATAAAATCAGGTTTTGGTTATTATTGAGTTTCTTTATTTAAAATAAAGATAGTAATTGTCTTATTATAATAATATCAATAAAAAAAGTTAATATTTATTTATTATAATTATTATTATTATTAAAAAAATATATCCATGAATATATGAAAGGAATTCGCAAAGAAATAAAACAAAACCGGAGATATTAAGAGACGATGCTGAGAATATGATAGTGTTGTTGGGGGCATAGGGGACATTTGGGGGTGTAGGGGCTGAAGGGGAGGAGGCATCATGCGACGCGTATCAGATTAAATTCGTTTCAAGGAATACAAATGAGGAATTGTCACTTCTGCCTTATCTTACACATAGACTTTATGATGGAGTAAATGTGCTACTGGATATTAAATAAATTACACTTGTGATATGTTAATATATGGATAAATTATACAAGAAGAAAAAGTATTCTTTATAGGGAAAGGCGAAAAGGAACGCACAGAATATAAAAATATGAATTATATTATTATATTAATTTTAAAATTCAGAGTTATAACTATAATGATAGACATTTACTAAAAAAATATATAATTTATTATAGTTTAATAGTTATTTATGGTACTAGTGGGTAAAGTAAGATATTGCCCATGAGAAAATTAACCTGCGAGGCGTCAGCCAAGCAGGTTAATTTTCGAGAGAGCAATATCGGTTTACCCATGAGTGCCATACAAGGTTTTATCCAATAAATAGCTTAGGAATTCATATTTTTATTAAAAAGTTTAATGACATTTACAAGAAAATTATTTGACAAGTGACAGTTGAGTGGGTAAAATAAATAATTATCCACTCAATAAAGTAAAAGCCACGCGGGGGTTATTATTGAGTTTATCTATTTAAAATAAAGCTGGTAATTGTCTTATTATCTGTATGTATTGGATAAAATAAATTTATTTCAGTGTTTTTGTTGGTTTGGACTTAGTACTCTAAAAAATTCTGGATAATACGGACCCGCGGCTAGCCTTCAACGATTCGTTTTAGCTCCTCCCTAACACTTGTAGGCTCTTCGCATAAGTCTTGAAAAGTGACCTACACTTCCTAAATTTTTTGTAGAACTTAAAATTTTATGTAAATTTAAAAATGCGAGATATAAACCGAAGGTTTAAAGTTTAATTTCGAATTATATCGGCTAAACTCCATAAAATTTTAAATTTTATTTTATTTTTTTATTTTATTTATTATTTATTTAATTAGTGTCATGGAAATCAAATGTTTGAATAATAGGCAACTATATTTCTTATTGTTTCAAACTTTTGAATAGAAAAACAATGACATTAACAATGTTAATAATGTATAATGACCCAAAATTTCTCCACATATATAATTCAGTTGGTTATAATGGAGATTCCCTGTTTCTAATGCTAAGGGATAGTATGAAGGACGGATTTAACTGAATATTTGATATGCATTTTGTCTACTTAGTTAAAGTTACGAAGTATAACTCAATGTCAAACTAATTATGCACTTTTTTACAATGAATAAGAGCGGGTAACAGGAATTCTGTCTGACCAGTTGACAATTGTTACCCGTTAGGGTTTAAGTTTTTCTCACTAGATGGTGCGACATGGCAAAAATTTTCATTGGCAAATATGAAGGACGATCATTTTAAAATTGTTATTAAGTACTAATAAAAGTATCTATAGGATAAAGAAACTAAGAAAAACAAACCAATACCAGTAATTAACATATATCATATAATATATTGATTGCCCTAGCAGCTAAGACCAGTTACTTCAAAAGTAAACAGTACTACTAGAAAACACTACCAAGTTTAAATTCCTTATAAGTAACCAAATCTACCACTTACTGTAACAAAATTGAGCTGCTGAAAAAAGTGAACAGTATTACTAGAAATCACTCCCAAGACAAAATTCCCTATGAAGTTACCGAACCGCACCATCTAGTGCGAAAAATTTAAACCCTGAGGGGTATAAATGGCTGCCACTGTAGCTATGCATATTGCGACTACTTATTTTTATTGAAATTCTTTTCCCCCAACTCCATATTTTTATTTTTTACACCAACGATGTTAAAAAATGCACTAACCAAAATTTATTTTTTCTGAAAGGAAAAAGAGTCTACGAAAATAAGCTTTGGTTAGATTTTCGCACGGTCAATACGCTCTGTTTTTTCTTTGTTACTGTAACAAAAACTAATCCGATTATGTAAGTTATACAGTATATTCTTTATATGACGAACTCAATTTGTAGAAAAAATACAGCTTCAAACGAAAAAAAAAAAAAGGAAACCGGGAAAAGTTAGTAAAAAATACAAACAACACAAAGCTTGACAGTAATCTATTCAATTGGTCCGAACGCTCGTTAAAAGGGTCACTCCATACAATACGGCTAAAAAATGAAAAGCTATAGTCTCTAAAAGGGAAAATATATAAGATTATATACGAGTATTTATTTATTTATTTTATTGTTTACAATTATACTGTAGCATGAGGAGCTGGATTTCTCCATTAATTTTGAAACGAAATCAAAAATTTAGAATTTGCATATCTATTAGTTTCCTTCTTTTCCATATATTTTATTGGAATTTTTAGTTTGATTATTCTATTGCAGAATCTGATTTTTTATTTTGATATTCGGAAATATTTTTAACTTTTTTAACAAAAAATTCAAAAATAAAATAAAAATCCAAAAATATTTAAATAGCAAGATTTATTTAATATTTAGTTTAATTTGCAACGGACAGCAGTCTAATACGTTAGGCAACATAAATTTAGGTCTTTAATACCAACCCAAAAAGAAAATTTCCTAAAAATATTATATTTGGATTTTATCACAGTGCCACAAAAAATGTGCATTATATGCAAAATTATTAAAGAATACATAAAACAGCTTATTAAACACAAAAACAAGTACAAAATCTTTACACGCAACGGTGTATTATCAATGTACTGTCAAATTAAGGAGTAGGTCATAAGTACCCTAGGAAACTTTAGACCTACTGTACACATAATGTAATGTAATAGGCCAATAATATATATAAAAAAATTTCAATACAGTACAATATAAATAAAAATGAACACTTGTGCATAGTCCTTCGCTAGTTTTTTTATGTTATAATTATAAATATGTGCCTTATTTAAAATATAATCGGATATATTATGGAACGACCCAATGGTCAAAAACAAAGATACATTCGCTAAAACTCCGCTAGCATGAACCTAATAAATGAATAAAAAAAGAAAGGAAACCCTACTGACTGACTGGGTTTGTTTTATTTTTGTTTTCGTTTTTGCGGAGCCATTAAGAAGTTAGACACACGTCAATCAAACGTTTCATTCATAATTTACGACGTTTCATGATTTCGTTTAAACAATTTCGGCATTGTGAAAGATTTTTCATATTTCATTCAAAATCCTTGCCATTCAGAATGTAAACACATACATAAAATTTCATTTATAAATGAATAAAAATTTTATAAGGAATTTCTTTTCTTCTAGTGCCCATAGGATGAAGAAAAATTTAGAGAAAACGAAGAGAAATAATAATAATAATAATAATAATTCAATTCAATTCAATTCAATTCAATTTATTTAATAACTTGCCTTTACAAAATTTTGATATAATATAATCTGCCTAAATTTGCATTTGTGTGCAGATCATTTACTAAATAATCTATTTTAATTAAGTTAAGTAAACTAAATAAGATATACATAAGATACACTAACAAAAAACACAAAAATGAGGATGCGGCGCAAGCGAAAGAGATGGAAAGCAAAAAACGACAAGGATATTAGAGAGTGGATTAGTCGATGTAAAGTTATTATTCTGTACTACAACATGGAGTGAATGAGTGAATTATTATTTATTACAAACGTTTTAAGTTCTCGTTTAAACCTATTTTTATTTAAACACCTAATTTCATTTGGAATTAGGTTATAAAATTTTGGTCCGTAAAAAAGAATTGACCTTTGAGTGTGAGCTTTAATAAATCGGGGTACAGATATACTATCATTACTAATCGATCTTGTTTTTTGATTATGAACTACTACTGGCAAGTTTTCTCTGTTATTATGAGTCCACAGTATAATTTGATATACATAAAGTTGTCTAATTGTAAATATATTATTTTCTTTATATAAAATATCAGTGGAAAACCTTCTTGATTTATTAAGAATAATTTTTAATAGCGTATTTTGGGTAACTGCCAAGCCATGAAGGGTATTATCCAGTAATCCACCCCAGATACAAATGCAATATCTAAGCAACGATTCGACCAAAGCTCTGTACACAATAAGTATAAGTTTATTAGAAAGTATATCTCGAAGCTGATAAAACTTGTAAATGAGCCTCCTCAGTCTAGTGTTTAGATAATTAATATGTTCATTCCATTTCAAGTGTTGATCCACAATGACTCCAAGGTATTTAATATAAGTTGTACGTTTAACATCGGAGCAGTTACATTGATCTCTGTTACAATTAAATGTATGAATTTTTAAAAAGTCACATACAGGTTGATCAGTGGAAGTCGCAGAAAAAGTTAAGAATTTAGTTTTGTGAACATTAAGACTGAGGAGGCTTGTATCTAGCCAGAGTTTTATCAGCGTAAGTCCGTGTTCTGCTTTTTTGTAGACAATATCCCATGAATCTCCTAGAAATACCAAGGCTGTATCATCTGCGTAGGAAAAGATTTCACCGGGAAAGTTAATTATATTATAAATGCTATTTATATAAATTAAAAATAGAATTGGGCCCATAACTGTTCCCTGAGGCACGCCCCTGATAACAAAAAGTGGATCGCTTAAAGAACCGTTTATTTTGACACGTTGGACCCGTTCAACTAAATAACTTTTAAAAATTGATAAAGCTAAACCTCTTATGCCAATTTTTTGTAGTCTTCTCAAAAGTATTTTGTGGTCCACCGTGTCAAAAGCCTTAGCTAGATCTAAGAAAACAGATAAGCATTTTTTTTTAGTATTTAAGTTATTGATAATAACTTTGTAAAAATCTAAAACAGCATTTTCCGTGCTAATTCCCTTCCTAAAGCCAAATTGTTTCTTACTGAGTAGGTTGTTATTTTCTAGAAAATCCATGAGACGACTTTTTAAGCATTGTTCATTGTTCATAATAATAATAATAATAATAATAATAATAATAATAATAATAATAATAATAATAATAATAATAATAAGAAGAAGAAGAAGAAGAAGAAGAAGAAGAAGAAGAAGAAAAGGAAGGAGAAGAAGAAATTAATACCATAGAGAAAAAAAGAGGACTAAAAGTCCAGCCTGCGCAAGATTATTTTGTGACAGAACGGGGCAGCGAAATGACGTAACGCAATATATCTGACCTTGCGCAGTACGCATCTCTATCAGCTGTGAAATGCTGTCAGTCGTAAAACAATTCGTCACCCCAGTATTCATTTGTCTTATCTCCAAAAATCCCCCAGTAAAAATCTTAAAATGTCCGAAAATAGAGATATGGCAAACCAATACGGGGGTGACGAATTATTAGTAGATTGTTTATACTGTCAGATCGTCGTTTGTTTCTGTTAATTTCTACTGTTTTAATTGTTTTTTTTTGCTTTAAACATGACCTGTATTGTTGCTTTATGAAGAGCAAAGGGGCAATCCCTGGTGTACTCAAAGTAGATGTACAAAATCGCGAAATTCAAACACACCTCGAAAAATTCTTATAAAATAATAAAAAAAAAACTATTTGGACGTTTCTTCGTAGATATTTATAGTTTTTTGTTGAATTTTTTACAATTTTTATTTGACACGTAAAACTAAGGTTAAAAATACATGTCAAAAACAACAATAGTAGTGAGCATGTGCAAGTTTATCTCAGATGCGCTAGGCACATTTGGACTTTTTCACAACGGCTTTGGAGGTCTTTCCTTGTCTATGATTAATACGAAGAGGAAGTAGAAGTAAATTTTTTTGAAGGGAGGGCAAAGGTTGTGATTAGTTTATTTCAAACATCTATAAAACATGTGAGATAATCTCATATTTAGCGAATTTGCTCCAAGTTCCTTTGCAGGGTAAAACATCCCTTATCTTTTATCTCTGAAAACCAAAATACTAAAAGAGAAAACAGTGAATTTCCAAGTCAATATGTGATATGTGTATTTATACAAAGCGTAAGATGTCTACGGCAGTACAATAGAATGTTCTGATAGAGTCCCTTTATTATGGAAATTTGCGTACTCACGTCAAAAAGTACCTTAGTTGCGGTATGTTGAATGCTGGAAGAAAAAGGTTGGTTCAGCTGTACATTAACATTACATTTTTTTGTTTAACCTCGTACTATTCTACTTAATTAAGCATCCCCTAAGTCCAGGACTTGTGTGAGCTAGTAGTAGAGGGAACCACCGGCTTTAATTGACTTTCGAACCAATTTATAGAGAGTGTCCGCTTCACTTACGCCTTCGCCAAATTACAATTATTAATTAACTGAAAAAGGAGCGCTGGGCTCTTAACCTGAAAGCTAGAGGCTCGGGTTTGATCCTCGATTTCTTAAATATCAAAAACAAGAAAAACACTTGCACGAGACTAAAAAAAGCATTTTCGTCTCCTAAACTAAACAATAGAAAAGGTCCTCTTTTGCCATAAGTCTGCCCTTTATTATGGAAATTCGGTCTTTGATATGCTTCTTGCCTCCTACTCCTTTTACATCCACTTCTATAGTTCCGGTGAAAAATACGCAAAATTTATCAGGTTATAACGATAGGTGATATTGATTTATTTTCAATACTGTATACATTTATATTTGCTCAAAAGATTTCAAATGTATATTCTAGATCAAGGAATATCATTTACAAAAGTTATAAAGTTACTTTAATTTATTTTTGACCTTAGAAGTATCTCAGACAGAGTAGTTTTCAACAGTTTGGTTGTTAATATCAAGAATTTGAATTTTGCGTTTGCAACTCTGTCGACTCTAGTTTACAACAGTACGAGGCTCGCAAAACAAGTCTAGCAAACAAGAGGTTTTAGCCCTGGCGTACACTATGTTTTTTTGACAGCCACGACAAAAATAATATGCAAAAATTTAGAACAAAAGTAATTTCTTATTCTTTTGAGGTTATGTTATTATCTGCCAAGTTATTAATAAAATGGCTATTGTACAGAAAGTACCTTTCACGAACCGAAAGTGTTTTTGCAGGAAAGAGGTGTCTTTTGTTTTAGTTTTGTTAAATGTGAATTCTGTTGGTTTCAGGTTTAAGTTTTTTCTGTAAGTTTCGTTTCTTATCTTGTCTAGTTTATTTTTACCTTTAATTTTTCTTAGAAATCTTAGATATTTCTTATGTTGCTGCGGTGTTTTTCCGACGTGTTCCAAGATTCTGAGCCAAAAGTTATTATTGAGGAAGGATAGCTAAGGTGGTTCGGACATATGAAAGAATGAGCGACGAGAAGACAGAAGGGTGTACGAAGCTAAAGCAAGCAAAAAGAGGACAAAAGTCCAAACCAAGAAAAACCTAGTTCCAGGAAGGAAAACAAGAAGCGGAAAAAGGGAAATAAAATGGGACGTAGTAAACAACTTGGTACTGGACAGGACAAACTGGAGAAATCATGGAAAGCGACACCAAAAGAAGTGACATAAAACAATTTGCCTTACACCCGAAAGGGTACAGAATGCGTATGGATTTAGTAAGTAAATGTGAATTAAATTGATTTCTTTTTAAAAAAAATTGTATTTTTTTCTGAGTGGAGGAGTTGTCTTGTGGCTTGGGAAAGTTAACATAATTTAAACCACAAACGGGTGATGATAATAAATAAAAAATAAAACAGAAATAAATCTATCCAATCTAGTTAAGATAATAAATTACATAAGGCTTGAGCGAAAAAAAAAAGAGTAAAATAAAAAAAGATTAAAATACAAACATATCTCGTGTTCTGTAAAGCAGAACTGAAGAGTGTTGAATAATTGTCGCATATATACGGGGTGTACGCTTTAAGATAAACACTTCTTTGGAATATAATTTTTTTGCCAAAAAACATCGGCTGATATTGGGGTGGAGTTATTGTAATAAAGCCTTTAAGATTTTTTTGTTTATTATCTATTTTTATACAATTTTTTGTTTACTATTTGATATCTAGAGTCAAAATTATTTTTTTTATATTATGTTTGTTATAGTTTGTGGGGTTCCCGCCAATATTTTAATTATACCAATATAATAATAATAATAATAATAATAATAATAATATACTAGTTAAAAGGAAGGAACGATTGCTACAATACCTAACTTTATAAGCTCGAAACATTTTTTATTTTACATGAAAACAAAATGGATAGATTTTGCATGTAAGCAAGGAATTTTTATATTTTTAGATTAAAGTGGTGAAGTGCAAACGCAAACGTTAAAAATAAATCAAGTAAGTACGAACTTAGATGGTCGTAACCACATGCTCCGAGGGAGAGGGGAAGTTAAGTTAGGTTAGAATTTCAAAAGGAATGCCAAAAGTAGTAAGGTGGCTTACTATACACTTAGTTCTCAGTTGATTTGAAGGTAGGTCTAGCAGCGTGGTACTCATTATCTGCGCGCTAAACTTTTGGTGAATAATCCTTTGGTTCACTTTACCCCAGTGGACGGTATTGAAAAAATTATCCCGTAGAATTTTTATTTTATGTTTGATTTAAATCAGTGACATTTGTTTATATACAACACTTGTATAGTCTTTTAAAAATATCCGCTGAAAAACGGCACAATGCGCAAAATAACATTTCAACGCTCACTTTTTACTCTCTGACAGGTTTAAAAACACACTCATTTGTCTTGTACAATACACCATATTTCACGGCAAAACAGTTGAGCATCGGTTACGTATTATTAAAGCGAAATTAAAGAGCACCAATAGGTTTGGACGTTAACAAACAACGCTCCGCTGGCTGCTTGTCACTGAAAAACTAATTTAGTTTTAACTCTATTTTAACTTTATTTTAACTCGAGTTTTCGCAAACCCGAAAACAAAACAACTTCTTCATCATCAAGTTATCAGTCCAATTTATTAATTTCTCAAAAGTTTCTCTACACCCTACATTCTTTATTATTTGTGAGCAGTTTTCCATTCTAGGCCTGTCTGTCTTCCTTTAAGTCCCAGCTCGTAGTACAAGATATTCTAAAACATCGAAATAAGCTAAGAAAACAATTACGTCTCTCTGTCTGTATCCATTTAATGGATTCCATTACAACTTAATAATACTTTGATCTAGAGACTTGAAATTTTGTACATAGATATGTTTTATATGATTTTGAACAAGTTGGTATTTGAGCAAAATTGGTTCTGGGGACATAACTTAAAGAAATAAAATAAAATAAAAATTTAAAAACCACCTAAAAGGTAAACACAAAAATGTATAATATACATTGTATATATCATCATATTTTGCTATGACTTTTATATATTGATTTAAATTAAGTCTAAAGAAACACCTACCTCTTATTTATGATATTCAAAATTGTACCGAAGAATTTCAATCATAATAAAATGATTAGACTGTATCAAATTTGATTAGGATCTTACCGAAAATTTCTATATTTAATTAAAACGGATTATGTTTTGATTTGAAATTGAAGCAAGTTATAATTAAAGGGCATGTGACCCATACCATAGGGTTTCGAAAGGGTATTTGCTTCTATAATGTAGCCATAAATGAAAATGCTTTCGTCTTTAAAGCTTAATTTGTGTCTTAGTTGCGGCTGCAGCTTGCAGAAATTAACCATTTCTTGTAAGTAAAGGCTAATTTCTGCTTATGATTTTGCCTTTGTACAATTAAAGGTTTAATAAGAATTTCTTTTTATACTTTTAAAATTATTAACAGTAGTCGGCGTAAACTCAGTTATGACTCATCAGCGTTGAAAATAAACACAGAAACATAGGCTTACGGAATAATTTTTGCCGAATTATGAGGGTAATTTTTATAAATCGAAACATTTGACGACTAATTTGTTACCCACAACAAAATTAACTATACATATTAACTATACATATGTATATTAGCTAGCTAAAAAAGGCTGTTTAATATCAAAATAGAACCACATTTCTACCATAAATAATATTTATATTATTTATATCGTGGTAAAACAAAATAAAAATAAAAAATATGAAACAAGTAACGTTGCTCTTGTTCGGAATTCTTAGATAAATATTATTAAAATACCTCATTAAAATTTATACGAATTCGTGCGGCGAAAAAAATTCAAACTGCACGACTAAATGACGTTCGTGTTCAAATGTTGTAAATATTAAAACAGCGGTGGGTAAATTTTTTAATACCTCATCAAGAATATTTTTTACTTATTAAACAGGAACCCCGTATATACCGGGAGAATTTCAGTCCATGGACCTAAAATGGAATTGTTTTCAATCCGATCAAAACTATTGTTTTGTAGATTATATTTCTTAATAAGGGCTATAAAATGGCTTAAAAAATTATTGTTTTGCACTTCTAGTTTCCCTCCCTGTATATTTTTGCATTTTTGAATTCAGAAAACAATTTTACATCTAAAAAAAAATATTTAGTTAATTTTTTATTTATTAAAAAAAAATAATTGACTTAATTTCCGGCAAAAAAAGGAAGTGAAAGAACAAAAAAGTACTCCATTTTGTAGCTCTTACAATAGCGTACCAAAAAGTTAATAATGTCAAATGGGGTTGCCATTTGAAACTAATAAGTTATAAAGGAAAAACGGTTTTAAAAAATGTAAGGTACATTTAGCAAATTTTGTTTATAAAAAAATAAATGTTTTATGAAATAAAAAGATATAAAAAGGTTTTAAATGATATTTTTTTAATGTAGATTTTTTTTTGGATCCAAAACATGCAAAAATATATAGGGGGTGTCATTTAAAAAAATATATATAATAACTTAGTTTCCGACGAAATCGGAAATACAAAAAAAGTAATTTTGTATGCTATTTTTTAGCATTGTTGTAAAAAAAATGCTTTGATCGGATTGAAAACAACCTAATTTTAAGGGGTGTCAATGGACTGAAACTCACCCAGTATACGTATATGTATACATATCCCCGTATTAAATAACTAGCCGTTAAGCCTATTTTTCAACATGTAGGTTCATATTCAAGCCGGGGCAGTTTTAAATGGTAACGCATTCGCCAATTTTGTAAATTATATTTTTTATTTTTTGGTCCCAAAGGCCCCTCTTAAATTTTTTTGGGGTTTCATACTTTTCTTATCAGCGGACGAAAGTTCCTGATAGCCTATATCAAGCACCTAATCAAGGCGAATCTTTTGACACTTCGATCGTCCTACAAACATACATACAAACACGTTAATAACAAATCCTACTTTCACGTTTCTGTAGTAGAGTAATTATTATTTTTGTAAAAAACAGAGGTTAAAATATAAAAATCTGGAACAAAATGAGATACGGGGTGCTTTTGACTAGGGGAAATCTTTTACAAACTATAAAACATAAAATCATTTAGTTAGTCGGCAACTTTTTAGTGTTTTACGACGAATTTAATTGACAGAACGTCAACGGCTAGGGCTTTTCAGGTACTCTGCACCTGAAAAGGTCGTAAAAGTCCCTTTCAGTTTATATTTTCATGCACTTAGGCTGATTAGGGAATGGGGAACGATATTGTTTACGAGCCTTACTAAACAGGCTGTTTAAAATACGCCATTTTCACAAAAATAACATTTAAAACAAGGGAAAGACTTGTTTTAAAATCGCAATCAAATAAATTACTTATTCGTATATAAAATTTACATAAATAAAAATCTTTTTTAAGTACTGATTTGATAAAATTATTAAATAACATTGTTGCATTTAAAATGTCACAAAAAACATTTTTTTTAACCTTGTACGCAGCAAAAGCCATACAGTGTTTCATATTTGCAGTCGAATAAAAGTATAGTGTACAACACTTATGGAATAGTCATTCCGCGCTGGCGGGATCGTCAAACTCGCCTGCCGGCTCGTATGACACATAATGTTATTTGTTCACTGGGCACAAAAAAGTCATACTTTTAAATATAAGCGCATATCCACACGCTCGCATAAGAACGTAATACATAAGAATGCGATGCCGTGATTGGCTTGATGTGCCGCCATGTATCTTGTAAGCCAATCACGGAATCGCATTCTTATGTTTTATGTTCTTATGCAAGCTTCTGGATAGGCCTTAAGTTATTCTCATTTTGGGATTTTAATTTAATTTTCTTCTTACGGTAAATCTCAAGACTGCTAAATGTTAAACTATAAAATACGCTAAATGACATTAAGTTAATGTTGTGGTATATCATATGATATACCGTATACAGCATATATGTCATTGAAATATTTACGCCGAATTTTGAAAAGTTACACCATTAAAATTGTTTTTTTTTTACTGCTGTTTTATGGTTTGTGACAGAAATGAACACAGATTATGATCTTAAAATGCGTTTTTTATTATCATGGATGGTTTTAAGTTTTAGTATATTTTCTTATGGGATTTATAAGTGTTTTTTTAATGTTCTTTTTACATCGTTTAACTATACATACATGTGTGTAAAAAAGCCATATAAAATAATATTGAAAGATACCTATATCAAAAAATACTACTGAAACTGGAAAGGTGGATTATGTAATACATCATTTTAAAGCTTATTAAATTTTATTTTTGGTCATAAAATTTTTAATTTTTTTTTTTCAAGTGCTAAATTTTCAATTTTTTTATTAAAAAGTGCGATTTTCTTAGATTTTCGTTAAAGTTTTTATTTATATCATTAATTTACGTTTTCTCATCATGAAATTAATTTTCATACATTTTTGACCCCCTCAATTAAAAAATTAAAAATATAATGTTATTAACTTTAAAATATGTTATCACACGACCCCTGTTTTTATAAAAAAAAATTATTCCTCCTGCCGCCCTACCTCCATTGTGCCTCCTAAACATATCAAATATACACCATTTTGTGCTCCCATTAAGCTCTTTTAATTTTTGTTTAAAACTTTTTTTGATATATCAGTTATTAGAATATAAAGGATTGTCATAACAAATGGACTACCCTGTATTAATATAATCTTAACAATTAATTGTATGTGATATGAAAGGAGCAATATCCAAATTTCAATTAAATCGAACCAGAAATACTAGCATGTTACGTCATGATGACCCCAAATACCCAAATCATAGGAATAGTCTTGATCAAATCAGGACAGTTGGATTGAATCTTACCGTCTAAGCCTAAAAAAAGTAAACATTCCCCCAAATGTCAGCCAGGACCTCCCACTGACCTTTATGTGGGTGGATTGTGTGCGTAAAATCATTAAAATTAGCGTAACTCCTATTCAGCGGCGCGTTATCGAAGCAGATAAGATACACGTGCGTGGCCACGTGACACGTGACAACCATGGCTTTCTCCGAATGATGGATGGACCACGTGGACCATGTTCACTATTACTTATTAAGTATTCGGTTAAATTGTATACAATAGTCACGCACTGCACAAAGGGTGAAGAAATAGTTATTTATCCAATACATACAGATAATAAGACAATTACCAGCTTTATTTTTAATTCAATTCAATTCAATTTATTTATTTAAATAAGTATACAGATTTTTACAATTTGTTAAGGCTGCCTAAACCAGAGTTTTGTGTTGCAGCGTATGAAATAGATAAACTCAATAATAACCCCCGCGTGGCTTTTACTTTATTGAGTGGATAATTATTTATTTTACCCACTCAACTGTCACTTGTCAAATTATTATCTTGTAAATGTCATTAAAAATTTTAATAAATAAAATTAACCTGCTTGGCTGACGCCTCGCAGGTTAATTTTCTCATGGGCAATATCTTACTTTACCCACTAGTACCATAAATAACTATTTCTTACGGTTAGTAGTTAGTGCCTATTTCCCACCCGTTGCCTATGACAACGGTTGGGAAGTGACAATCAGCTGATTTTACATATCTGTTGTCATAAAATTAGTAAAAGTCAAACACATAACCTCAAATTGACAAATTAATTTTAAGATAATTTTTGCGTTTTTTGGATGTTTAGGAATTAGGTCTTAAGAAAATAAGATATAATAATAGTATACGCATACGCACCTCGGCTCAAACCATTTCAGTGCACATCGATTGCTTTTTTTACTCGTAAAAAGAAACGAACCCTCGTGCTCTAAAAACTAGGTTCGCTTACTCGGTGCGTAATATACTATTGATGGTTTTGATGTTTGTTTTAATTTTAGATTTTAAGCTTTCACGGCCATTAAGATATAAAGAACTTTCACTTTCGGGTTTAGACCGTGTTAATGGATTTTCACTTTCCGACGTTTCGTTTGGACTTTGACAGATACCTAAACGCATTTTCACATCACCATCCCTCTCAAAAACGCTCGGTAGTTAATTCACTTGTTCATAGGGCTTTCATGATTTCAGACAAGAATTCCCTAGACACAGAACTCCTTAAACTAACCAAAGCCTTGACCATGAACGGTTATACCAAAAAAGACATTAATAAGACCATATACAAATACAGAAATCCCAGACCCAAACAACAGGACAATAGTGACAATGACAGACAGACACAAGTTATACTTCCCTATGTAAGCGGTATCACGGATAAAATAGGTAAACTTTTGAAGAAGTCAAATATTAAGCCTATATTTCGGTCCAACCAAAAATTAGGTCAATGTTTGACTTCAACAAAAGACAAAATACCCCTGAGTTCAGAAGGCGTATATAAAATACCCTGCTCCTGTGGTACGGTTTACATAGGTGAAACTAAGAGAAAAATTTCTACAAGACTTCAAGAGCATGAGCGCAATATAAGAAAGAAACAAATTTCCTTATCGGCAGTAGCCGAACATGTACATGAAACAGGTCATAAAATCAATTTGTCTGAAACAAAACAAATATTAACAGAAAATAGAAAAATGCCAAGGAAGATACGGGAATCGATAGAAATCATCAAGCATCCTAACAATATCAATCGGGACACTGGTTACCACTTACCTGCAATATGAAAGTCTTTGATAGGAAAAACCTCGTCACGGGTGAATAACCACAACTCGTCATAAATAGTGACACAAGTTGATTCGAAACTTAGTTTCAGATTAATCCCTGAAGATGTCTCTAGTAGTAAGAGACGAAACGTCGGAAAGTGAAAATCCATTAACACGGTCTAAACCCGAAAGTGAAAGTTCTTTATATCTTAATGGCCGTGAAAGCTTAAAATCTAAAATAGAAAATTGGGTAAATAATGGAGCTCTAGGTCACTAAATAAATATATTATGGCGCAGTTGGCTCTTAAGACCCGTCTATCGATCAAGTGTGTTTTAACCTAATTTCGGGACGCGAAAAACGAAACAAGGGAAAGAATTTGACAAATTACCGTCGTATAGGTGCGTGTCTAACCTAGCCGTCATGTGTGGTCTTCTAAAGGGCGCAGTGATGCCTTTTGTAGCTCAAGGGCCGTAAATAACAAATTATTGTACATTTTTAAAAATTTTACCATTATTTTACTTGCATGTATTTATTTAAATATTTTTTTAACGTTTTTTAAACATAAGTTATAGATGCAAAAGATACAGTGTGGATCGATTTGACAATACCACAAAATGACCATTTTTTTTAAATTAATTTTGATTTGGGACTTTGCCCTGCTAATTTTTGTTGAAATAAAATTTTTAAATATTGTAGGTGGCGCCAGATATCATTGTGAAGGTAAAAAGTTTTTAAGTAATCTTACCTTTCCGTAACAGATACAAATAAAAACTATAAGCATGTAAAGTCTTATCGTTGCAGAATCCAAAGGAGGGTATCGTATTTTGGGCTAAAAAGTTCAAAGTTTAGGGCTGGAATTGTTTTTGGTAAAAATCAAGTTGTGGTAAGGGGGTCAAAGGGATCAAAAACCTTTTAATTTATTTTTTTTTCGTGTTTGAAAAAAAAGGAACTTAGCATTTTCGCCCTTTGGCTTAAAGAAGGCATAGTGCATCGCGTTTCAGGCCCTGATAAGCTATCAAAAAGGAATTTGAAACACGTATTTCGGAAAATTAAATACGCACATACGGATGTGTTAAATCGGCTAATAAAAAATATAAAAAATAAATAAAAACGGTCGTATAAAGTTTATTACCGACCGGCAGATTGTTTTTAATAAAATAACACTTTTATTTGGTCTTTTATGATGTTTTATTCGGTTTTAATTAAACCTAATGGATGTAGGGTGGTTCGTAATTGATTTTTTTACGTTATACCTTTTTATTAAGGCTTATACGGGAAGCGAACCGAGATTAAAATTAATATAACTAAATTACTCTTTATGGATCATAAAAGAAGCTTTAATTTTGATTTAATTTATATTCAATTTAAGAAAAAGAGTTGGAAATCCAGATTTGTATCACTCTATAGATTTAGGTTTCTCAAAATGTTAATATTTATGTTGTAATTTTAATTCAAGGGGGTTATCCCGTTAATAAATAAATGAATAAATAAATAAAAATGGGATAGATTTAGTCTATTTTTGTCTATTTGAGTTTTACACCCGTTATTGACTAGTTAGTAGTTAGTGATTATGTTTTACCCGTTGCCATGACAGCAGTCGGAAAGTGGCACTCAGTTGATTTTACATATCTGCTGTCGGAGAACAAGTGCAAGTCAAACACAAAACGTCAAATTAATAAAATTAATTTTAACACAATTTTTGCGTTTTTTTGATATTTAGGTGTTAGGTCGTAGAAAAAATAGTGTACGCACCTCGCACCTATTTCAGTGCAAGCACTTTGGTGCACTAAAAACTGGGTTCGCGTACTCGGTGCGTAATATACTATTATCCAGGGCCGTTTTAAATTTTATTACATTGCTGCCTGGGTTCTAGCCAATTTTCTTACAAATTCTAACAGATTTTGTTTTCAGTGTACAATTTTCTTTGTGCTCTAAAGTATGATTTGATAAAGTGGATTGTTTTGATATAAAATGTGTGAAATTGTACGTAACAAACCATGTAATCGTATAATAATAAGACTGGCATCTGATTTATTCATACGCGTAGCTAACGACCCAAAAGGCCTATAGCTAAGGCAACCTGTTCTACATTTTATGCAGCAGATAAATCATTTAAAATGTCCATCAGATAAGGGACCCTTGTTAAAGGTCCAGTCTGTCTCAGGAGATCACTTTAAGACAAATGTCCCCAATTTTTAAAATTCATTTTGATCGTTTCCTTTTTTTTATTAAAAAAGTTAAAATCAGATAATTTTATAAATTTTATACATGAATAACACCCTAGAAAAAAACCTGATTTAATACAAAACATTTTGTGGTTTTTTTACATTTCTCGATATCGACAAAATATATGTTTTTTGCGAAAATAGTAGTTTATTCTACAAGGACGAAAAATAATGTTTTCAGGACGATTAATCGATTAGAAAGATTGCCATATGAGCGCAGAGTAAGGTTGTCAACCGTAATCAACGTCGACTATTTTACTTTCCGCACTAGTGCGAAAATCTTTTTCTGTCTTTTGCCCCCATGTCAAAATAGTATATTAAAATACTAGTTTCATAACATTACGTTATATATATTTTGATATATTTTATAGTTATCTCTTCTCTTTTTTACTGCAATTAACCAAGCCTCAATTTTAACATGGTAAAAATAACCTAAACACAAAATTTTGTAGAAAATTCAACTTTAAAGCGACATTGACATTTGCACGGAAAACGTCAAGCGATGCCAGGTCTGTTGCCAACCCAAAAGAACAAAAAGTACAGACCTCTTATGGGTCTATAAGAACACGCAAAATGCGTGTGATTATGAGCTTATAAGAGTCGCAAAATAGAAAAAATATTGTAAACAAATTGATTTTTTTATTTTTTTTTTTTTATTTTTTATGTTTATTTTTTTGTTTTTATTTTTTTATTTTTTTTTTTCTATTTTCGCAAATAAAACCTAGCTGAAAATGAGTACTCTTTCTTCTGGATGTCCAAAATTAAATACAGTGCACAGACTGAAACACCTACAATATGGCAGAGATATGAAATATAATTACACAGATTCATCCTTTCTTCGCACAATTATTTCATAATTTTCCACGTTATTTGCGGAAACCTCATTCGAGGTTAAAATTCGTGATCGAGTGATAAAATATATGAAAAACGTGAGAATTAAATAACAATATTGCAATATTGTGTATTATTTTGTGTAAAGATAAATAAAATTATTATTATTATTATTTAAAATTATTAGATCGATAAAAATTAAAAACTATTAAAAAATTACCAGCATTACACGGAAAAAAAAATTATAGCTAGGAGCGCTATAACACACATACCAAGCAAATTATAATCGCTTATTATATAAATACAAGGCTTTCTCTTACAATTATGGCAGTCAGTGTAAAAATTTATATGAAATACTTTAATTGTTTAGTGAATAATAAAATATAACAAATAGTATGGCATTTATAGCTTAAATAGATTTAATTATTGTCCGTGCTAATAATTTTTATAATATAATAAAATTTCTGTAAATTTATAATAGTGCCTGTAATAAATATAATCGTGTCTGTAATATATATAATCGTTTCCAATTTATTTTTAACATTATTAGTTATTGTGTCCCTTATAATCTATAGCTTAAATCACTATAATTTGCCACTGTTACCAAATATCTTATAATGTATAGCGCAGAGCCCACTAATTTCTTTCCGTGTACAGAAAAATAAATACTTAAGATTAAGTGGCTATTCACAGGCTCGCATAAGAACGTAATACATAACAATGCGATGCCGTGATTGGCTTGATGAGCCGCCATGAATCTTATGCAAGCTTCTGGATTGGCCTTTAGACGTAGAAATAAAAGTTAATTACCTATATAGAAAAAGCATATATTGTTTAAATTGCTGTTCAACTATAGTTAATTTTTTTAAGGTATAGTTATTTTAGACCTTCCCGCTTGTAAACAATCTCGAAATTACCATAGCAACGTAAGATACGCATGCGTCGTAAGCGAAATGACAAGGCCAAATTTACATAACCGTAAAACGTTGACGTGCCATTAACGAAAACAAAACAATGGTTTATTCCTCTATATTATTGGAATAAAAGCGATTTTATAAGCAAATTTTGTTTCTACAGGACTAAAAATGTGTTTTTAGCAACAGCTTTATCAATTTTTTTACATCAAAACATCATAAAAACAAAGTAAGTAAACAAAAATTATAAATTTTGGTTATGTTGACATTCTAATCAAGCCACATGCTTCAGTATAAATCGGACTTTGTGGAGTATTTAGCGGCAAATTTAAAATAACTATACCTTAAAAAAATAAACTTTAGAATCGGCATTTATTGATTTATTTGATCAAAAATATTAATAATATTATACACACAATGCATCCATATTGTTTATAATATAATAAACCACAAAATACCTACAGCAGAGAAACACACTAGTGTCATGAATTATTAAAATCTAGTATTTCATTCTGTTTTTGTAAAAACACAATAGATAATAAATAAATACTATTCTCCAACCAAATATACCACCTGCGGGCATTAATGTTAAATATTTAAATCATATTTTAGTAATATTTTATTTACTATTTATTAATTTTTGATATTTTGTTTATTGTTCTATTGTTGTTGATTTTATTGTCACTTACAAAAAAGTTATAAGGCTAAAATAATAATTATAATAATTATTATTATTATTATAAGCTTCGACACATTATTTACTTGTTGCACTACAGAGTGACTAAAATATGACTCCAATTTTGTTTTATGTACAACATCAAAAAATATAAAAAAACACGAGAAGCGCAGATCCTAAAATGGCTGCTTATGAGCTATATTTTAAGGGCTGTATCTTACTTAAGACCTATCTTGAGATAAATTAAAAAAATTTTGTTCATCAACAATAATTTTTCAATATATTATTATTTATTCATTATTTGTATTAAGATATTACAATACATATAATGTAATTACAACCTCTACATTTTTCGCACTAAATTTAAACACGCTACTTCGTGAATGTAAAACAATACCTAGTATTTACTTTCATTAATAACTTTAATAATGTATGCAATATAAAACTTATATTTCCAACATAAAATGTATATATTTTTTATTCTTATAGCTACTTAAAAATTATATGAAATAGAGAAGAAAATGTTGCATATTTCCACGAAACGCGGTGAAAGAAAAAAGCTTTTCCAGATAAAATATTTCACCAGAAGCGCTTTTAATACTTTCATATGACCGTAAAGTAAAATTTAATTCGCTGTTCCTTATTATTATAATAGAAATCATATTTTTTATGTAGCACTTTATTCGCAAAGTCGTAAACCGCTTCTACGTTTCGAGATGTCGGTATAAAACAAAAATGTACAATGGTGACACGGAAGTACATATGGTGAATTTATCAATGATTTAAAATCGAAGAATTAACTAGAATTTCTCCAATTTGTTAAAATTTTATGTCATTCAATTCCTAGTTTAAGTGTAATATCTTTAGTTTCCCATTAAGGCTTACATTCATTGTGTACTCCCAAATATTACATAATTATTTTAAGTTGGGTTAAATCTTCTTAACTGATATTTGGGATTTCTCATTGACTATAATCTTAACTGGAATAATAGTTTCATTTTAAACAAAAATCCAATAGTTATTTTTCTTAGTAACCAACCGAAGTCTAGTTAAAATTTCTCTCTCTCTCTCTCTCTCTCTCTCTCTCTCTCTCTCTCTCTCTCTCTCTTCTCTTCTGTTTACGACCCATAATAAATCCAAATTTTCGTTTGGACTTTCTCTCTCTCTCTCTCTCTCTCTCTCTCTCTCTCTCTCTCTCTCTCTCTCTCTCTCTCTCTCTCTCTCTCTCTCTCTCTCTCTCTCTATCTCTCTCTCTCTTTCTTTTCTGTTTACGACCCATAATAAATCCAAATTTTTCTATTATTGGCACATAATTTTCGCATTAAAGCAACGGAAAAAAAAATACTGAGTATATTTACAAGTAATAAATCTATTCAATTTTATTTAGTTTATTCCATTAATTTTGCATTTTAATTGGTTGACAATAATTGGAATAGGATTTTTACTAAAGATGCTAATTATTGGCACCTGTGCCAATAATTAGAATTAAGTTTAATTTTGTATACCAATTGTTGGCACCGTCGAAATTAAATAAAAATGTAAAGAAAAATAAAGTTTTTAAGGCTAATTAATAAGTAGAATGCATATACTTACTAAAATTATCGAGAAAAAATAGTAAGTCCGTCAGTAAAAGTCTTTTACTAACCTTCTATTTAAAGCACTTCCTTAGCACAAACCTTAAAAATTCACACTTACATAGTTCACACGAAACTAGTAAGACTCTACTGCCCGGGGGGGGGATATATATTTCGCATTTAAAGTATAATATTTAGCAATATTGCCACTTCATAAAAAAATAGTTAGATTAAGGTATCAATAAAAACTAGATTTAAAACATTTCTTTCTGTCGAGTCACATTCGACATAAATAAAATGATACAAATTCTTTCATCATGAGCAGTGAAAAATTCTTGGTATAGGATTTTTACTAAAGATGCTAATTATTGGCACCTGTGCCAATAATTAGAATTAAGTTTAATTTTGTATACCAATTGTTGGCACCGTCGAAATTAAATAAAAATGTAAAGAAAAATAAAGTTTTTAAGGCTAATTAATAAGTAGAATGCATATACTTACTAAAATTATCGAGAAAAAATAGTAAGTCCGTCAGTAAAAGTCTTTTACTAACCTTCTATTTAAAGCACTTCCTTAGCACAAACCTTAAAAATTCACACTTACATAGTTCACACGAAACTAGTAAGACTCTACTGCCCGGGGGGGGGATATATATTTCGCATTTAAAGTATAATATTTAGCAATATTGCCACTTCATAAAAAAATAGTTAGATTAAGGTATCAATAAAAACTAGATTTAAAACATTTCTTTCTGTCGAGTCACATTCGACATAAATAAAATGATACAAATTCTTTCATCATGAGCAGTGAAAAATTCTTGGTAATATTTTTGAAATTACGTGGTAGGTATTTTATCACCGTTATCATGTAATATTTTTTTATTTTTACATTTTTCGATAAAATAAAAACCTTTCGGGTTACTAATAAAACACTTTTATTATTATTATTTTAACTTTTAAGTCTTATTACTATTTAAAAATAATAATACGTTATATACCATTATCGTTAATCTTTAGTTTTTAAGTATTATTACAACTATTTAGTTATTATGTATTAGTATTAGTAAAATTATTTTACCTGGAAATTGATTTATCAACATTTTATGTTAACATTAAAATAGCCTAAGCTAATTTTTATCTTTATTTAAAAGGTTAATACTTCAATTTTTCATTAACACTTTATTTTTAAACTTTCATTTGGAATTTTTTTTTTACTTTACCAAATTTTAAAAGTCCAATTTTTGCAACGAAAACCTCTCAATAATTAATGGAAAATTCAGTGGAGATTCGGAAAAGCGAGAATGAAAGTTAAACAAGTATTGAATTTAGGTATTGCTTCGTTTTTCGTCGAGAACTATTGGTATATTTTCATATTTTTTTCTATTATTAAAACCCAAATTTACTTTTTTTTTACATTTATAACCCAGGCTTTTAATTCTTATTACGTCAAAGTTGGTTTACATAACATTTAGTAATAAATGAGCAGGAAAAAGTTTATTTACCTCCGAGTATAACATACAATTTTTTTTCAAGCTTTATAAATGTTAAATTTTACACTGGTTGCTAAATACACTTCGTTCGGTAAATTTTCCAAAAAAATATCAAATAATTTGGTTAAAACCTTTAACTTTTTAGCAATATATACCAAATACGTATAAAAATTTTCATCTTTCGTCCATTTATAAAACCTTTCATATGTTTTTTTTCTTGCTTATTATGACTTGGGTTCCACCAAAATCAATTCCAATGTGGACTTGGCTTTTTCAACTTATTTCATAGGGGAACGTTCAAGTATTACGTAACACAAAATTTGGCCATTTTTGCTGTCATACAGAAAAGTAGAAATACTAAGAAATAGGTTATTTTGAAGTCAAAAAACTTCATTTGTTTTTGTAGAAATGTTAACTTTTCTATTAGATCGTAGTAAAAATAGTTATTTATGGTACAAGTAGGTAAAGTAAGATATTACCCATGAGGCGTCAGCCAAGCAGGTTAATTTTCGAGAGGGCAATATCGGTTTACCCATGAGTGCCATACAAGGTTTTATCCAATAAATAGCTTAGGAATTCATATTTTTATTAAAAATTTTAATGACATTTACAAGAAAATCATTTGACAAGGGACAGTTGAGTGGGTAAAATAAATAATTATCCACTCAATAAAGTAAAAGCCACGCGGGGGTTATTATTGAGTTTATCTATTTAAAATAAAGCTGGTATTGTCTTATTATCTGTATGTATTGAATAAATATATTTTTACTACGATCTAATAGAAAAGTTAACATTTCTACAAAAATATATTTACAGTATATAAAAAACAATATAAACGCTAATTAAACAATCTGTTTTTTTTTGACAGGTCGTTTGACTGGCGCTGCCATCTATGTACATTTGTTTGTATTAAATTATTACCTTACTAGTAAGAAAATGTAGACATTTCTTGACTGTAAAATGTAAAGCAATAACGCACTTTAATATTGCATGTTCAGGAGTAAAATAAGGTTATTTCTTTACGCCTGAAGAAAAAAACTTTGTTATAAATACGATGTCATGTAACATTCTCTTTTAATGCAAATTATTACTCAATCAGTCTGTTTAAAGTAGATTAGTATTTTCAGTATTCATCGTTATTGCAAATTTCTTATTCTTGTCAATTAATTATTCATTAAAGGTTAAAAGCCAGCAGAGTATTAAATGAAGAGTAAACTTTCATAAGAAATCAAGCCCACATAGCACAGGTTTATACAATGGATATCCCCATAATATCCGTTTTGGGATTCACGACATCATCAGGATATACGATTTCGTCTATAGATATCCGTAGGACATCCTCAGCATATACTTTGTTACTAAACGAGAAGCCGAGCGACTTCCGAACCGTATATCCCAAGGATATCACGAAGGTATGTTCTGAGGATATGCTGTACGTCTGTCCTAAAGATAGCTGCTAATTATGTACACCTGTCCCTGACAAAAGTGGCTATCAAATAGTATTGCTTTTATTATTTTTTTTTTTTGTGAAATATTGCTTCCACCTAGGTGCAAGTTATTTAAAGTTAAGCTAATAATTTCACAAAAAAAGCAATACTATTTGTTAGCCACTTTTGTCGGGGACATTTGTATTGTAATTAGTAATTACTAAGGGGCATACCCCTCCCTGAGGGAAAAAGGAAATATATTTCGTGAGTATTATAATACTCACGAAATTTTCCAACAGAGAAAAACACAATATAAATATTTAATAATAAGTGTAAAAAAAACTTACACACATAAACAGACCACAAACACCAACAATAACATCTGGCATTAAAGTCACGAAAAAGGCGCTAAATTTAAAATAATTACGAAGGATATGCCGTATATCCTTGGGACGATAAAACGATTCTTTTCTTTTTTTTTATAAGCTTATTAGTTTTCAAGATATAGCAGACCAAACATTTTGTCTTTATTTTGACATTTGACATGTAAAAACCACATAGAATTTGACCCTTTATGAATGGTTCACTCTTCAAATGATGACCAACATTGCTTTTGTAATTTTCCCAGCATATACAGGGTTATTCAGAAATAATTTCGAGAAATTTAAGAGGTGATTCTACGTTAAAAAAATGAAAAAAGTTCTTGTCAAGGTTGGTCCGGAAATGAGTCCAAAGGAAGCTACATCTCTTTAAAATTATAATAAAAATAAGGTTTTTAATTAATAACTCTTGTACCCTTTAAGCTAGAGCGACGAACTTTTGCATGTAAACTAGTATTAATAAGGGCAATAAGTTTATGGTAATTTACTTTTTTAATTTATCCAGAGGCGTGCCTAGACAGACAAAATATGTGCCCCAAACTTTTTATGTATATTTTTTTTTGGATTTAAAAAACATACAAATATATACAAAAATATACATAAAAAATGTAATATAGTGTAGGAACAACCGTTTTAAAAAAAAATGCAATTAAGAGGAAGTACCATTTGTGCCACCAAAAACGTTACTTTTTAAAAGGCTAGTATTCCTTTAATATTAGATTTAGGTGTTTTGGTGAATAACACTTTTTTACTCAGTTTTAAATGAAGAATAGCCCTGTAGCATTAAAATTTTATTGGTGCTTTTTTTGTTCCCCATTCAATGTCCATCTTCGAAGGGCCGCAGCTCCCTAAGGTCTCATTTCCAGACCAACCTTTATAGAAACTTTTTTTTTATATTTTTGGATGTAGAATCACCTCTCATATTTGGGCATAGCAGTTACTGATCACCCTGTATAAATGTATATTAATGTGATTTACTTATGTGTCTTGTAAACTGTAATGGTTTCGGATAATTAGCTGAAGGACTTTTTTAGAGAATGTGTCAAACTATAAAAAAATGAGAGCTTACTTAACACGTTAAGCGCCAAGCCAAATTTTGGCATTTAGTCCCCAGGGCCAATGTCCAACGAGGCAAAATTTGAAACAGACACCGGTGTCTGCCATGGCCCTGTAAAAGGCATATGATACAGATCCAGAACGCTTTGACATAGAGACTTGAAATGTTGGCCAAAGTTTTTTGCCACGTTGAAACCCTAAAGCGTTTTTGAAATATCCTTTTAAACTGGCAATTCGTATAACTACGAAGAGTCATAAATGCAGGCCTGTTAATAGTAGACCCGCACTTGTTTCGCGGTTATAAGAGCCAATTTAAATGTATAGGATTACCAAAATCACTCCCGGAACATTGTCAACCCTTACATTGGACTCAACAGAGTGGTAAAATATTCGTCCCTCGGGACGATAGTTAATATTGAATTAAGAATTTTATTATGAGCAGGGCCCGGGAGTAGTGGGACCCAGATCCGTACTTTTTTTAATTTTTGCTTAAAATTTATTTTTAAAATTTTGCTTTTTAAAAAAAAATGTGTTTAAAACATAATTATTTAACAATTTATTATTCAAAAAATATCAAACTTCGCGCCATATTAGGTTCGTTATTTAATTTTTTTTTGTTTTCAATAATTGATTTAGTTTCAGTATTCTCACAATACACTAGATATAAATTTTTATCAAAATCCACAAAATTTACCACATTTTTCCGTCATATTGGAACCGCCTTTTTGATTTTAAATATATAGTTTAAAAAAATAAATTTATCCAATACATACAGATAATAAGACAATTACCAGCTTTATTTTAAATAGATAAACTCAATAATAACCCCCGCGTAGCTTTTACTTTATTGAATGGATAATTATTTATTTTACCCACTCAACTGTCACTTGTCAAATTATTTTCTTGTAAATGTCATTAAAATTTTTAATAAAAATATGAATTCCTAAGCTATTTATTGGATAAAACCTTGTATAGCACTCATGGGTAAACCGATATTGCCCTCTTATGGGCAATATCTTACTTTATCCACTAGTACCATAAATAACTATGATGCACTTATTTAATAGTGTATTACGCACCGAGTACGCGAACCTAGTTTTTAGTTTTTACGAGGCGCAGCCGAGTAAAAAAAGCACTCGATGTGCACTAAAATGCTTTGCGTCCAAAAAGCACAAAAATTATCTTAAAATTTGTTTTGAAATTGTCGTATAATTGTGTATTAAAAGCATTTTGCTTAAAAAAGTATATCGAGTACGGACCTGGGTCCCATGAATCTCGAGTCCTGATTATGAAGGATTACATTTAGTAGGAAGATCTGTTGTTAATATGCAAATAAAGTTTCATAGTCCACTGGTCTTGTTTTGCCTTTTAATGATCAAACAATCTGTCAATTTTGACTATGGGACATCCCATTTATAACATGACACCCAAAATTATAGCCAGCACTATAAATAATGTATTAAATACAAAAGAACTATACTGTGGTCATTAATACCTAAAAAAACGATACTACTATAATGAAGATTCTTGATTAGAAAGCTGAAAAAAAAACTAAATAAATTGAGGAAAGAACAAACGAGATATGACGAAAATTGTCCTACAAACTTGATATTTGCTTTATTGATTCATTTGAAATATTTACTAAATTTTAAAAATCGTAATTTTAGGACTTTTAGTTTTTTTTTATTTTAAATTAAAATATTCCGATAAATTTTAACCCTTCTTACTGCTTATTTGTATATCTACATGTTTCCAAATACAAAATACATTTGCTACGTTGTTATAACGTACTTTGGCCATAAAACCTCATGTTTTTTACAGGAATTGCTCGTTTCGCTAATTTTTAAGTGAAGAGTTTATGATCCTAGTAAAAATGTTTCGTTAATACCTAATAAAATGTAATAAACTTTTTATTCAAAAATTACCTAAAATTTAAGATTATTAAACCATTTTATAGTTTCATTTTCATATAACTGTAGCCCAATACAACTAATAGTCTGAAAGTTAGTGACTTTTTGGTCGTGATCAAGATGACTGGAGGAACTAGTTCCCTGGTGGCATTACTCAGTCAGTCTTTGAGGCTAGTAACCAGAGGCCGCCACGCTATAAGCAGCTGTCAAATTGAACTGAAAATTGCTAAAACGACCATATATATAATAGTATATATGATAATGTTGGTCAGTTAATAATATTGTTTACTTTTAAAATTAAGCATGTTTCGTTTGGACTGAAAATAATTTGCTACCATTCAAAGTCTCCAGATAAGGAGAGGTATGAGTAGTTGTCTACATCTAGAAATAGATGGCGCACAAGTCTACATCAATCTAATGGCTATATTCCTTTTGCGAGTAAAGTCTAAAAACGTTTTCTTAATCAGCGTGCAGAGTTGACTCTTGGTACTGAAGAGGGCCAGCAGCCCGAAACTGTCAGTCTACCAATATCACTCTGTACGATGATTGGAAAATAGATTGATGGAATAATAAATTAATATTTTTATAATTTTGTTTAAAATTAAAAATTTCTGTCCTTACTAATTTTACGTCTAACCACCCGTTAGTGGTACTATGTGCTTGAGACACACAAGTCTTCAACTTGCTACCATTCAAAGTCTCCAGATTAGGAGAGGTATGAGTAGTTGTCTACATCTAGAAATAGATGGCGCACAAGTCTACATCAATCTAATGGCTATATTCCTTTTGCGAGTAAAGTCTAAAAACGTTTTCTTAATCAGCGTGCAGAGTTGACTCTTGGTACTGAAGAGGGCCAGCAGCCCGAAACTTTCAGTCTACCAATATCACTCTGTACGATGATTGGAAAATAGATTGATGGAATAATAAATTAATATTTTTATAATTTTGTTTAAAATTAAAAATTTCTGTCCTTACTAATTTTACGTCTAACCACCCGTTAGTGGTACTATGTGCTTGAGACACACAAGTCTTCAACTTGCTACCATTCAAAGTCTCCAGATTAGGAGAGGTATGAGTAGTTGTCTACATCTAGAAATAGATGGCGCACAAGTCTACATCAATCTAATGGCTATATTCCTTTTGCGAGTAAAGTCTAAAAACGTTTTCTTAATCAGCGTGCAGAGTTGACTCTTGGTACTGAAGAGGGCCAGCAGCCCGAAACTGTCAGTCTACCAATATCACTCTGTACGATGATTGGAAAATAGATTGATGGAATAATAAATGAAAATAATTTTGCACCGATGAACACTTTATTGTATCAATGATTAAAATTCCTTGCCTTTATGCATAAATTTATTATAACAACGAATTTTTTTTATTAAATAAATTTTACATTAAGAAAACCAATATTAAGCACTGATATAATAAAAACGTACATAGGTGCAAAATCAATGTAATTTTATTGATATGACATTAATTTATATTGATATCACGTCAATTTTTGGTTCAGTGTGTAAGCATTACCTCCAGATATGGTCGTTTCAGCGATTTTCAATTGTATTTGATGGCCGCTTATGGCGTGGCGGCCTTTATTTACTAGCCTCAAAGACTGACTGAGTGCAGGTGCCAGGGCTAAAGCCTCCAGATATCTTGGTCGTGATATCCAGTCAGTCTATTAACAATTTTGACAAGGTTGTCAGAAGAAGCAAAATATCTTAACTTTTAAAGCTAATTATTAATAAAATCACCATGGTCAAAAAAGCAAATGACATGAAAAAGAAAAGTATCGATAGCACCTTTGATCTGCACGAAACATTCTTAAACTTAGACATACAGAAGTTCTGTTCTAAAAAGGGTTATGAACTTGTATTTATTAATCAAAGCTCTATAAATAATGTAAAAACAATACAGGAAATAGCAGAGGAAGGCAAAAAATATGAAGAAATAACTGGAATAAGTTTTATTTCCTACGAAGAGTTGTTGGAATTTTTGGATTTAGAAGTGGATACGCTTTTATTACCAACATACTTAAAACCAATATTATCAAAACTGAAGAAAAGCGTTAAAGATAAGAATACTGAAATTTTATCTGGTGAGATGTTAGCACAAGTCCTAAAAATTAAATTAATTTCGGTGTTATACGAAAAATATAAGAATGAAGTTATAAAAATGCAAAGAAGACATGCTTTAGATCAAGAATTAAATAATATATGTAATAATATAGGTTCTACGAAAGGTTCCAAGAAAGAAAATAAGAAAAGTGGAAAAACTAAAGATACTAAATCTACAAAAAGTAAACAACCAACAAAGGAAAATGTTGTACCATTTAAACAAGAAGTCGTTATTGATGATTACACTAAAATTCCTTTAGATAGCTCTTCTCTGATCAAAGATGAAAATATTTATAACCATATTCAGTTTTTCGTGATATCTGGAATACTAGACAGTGATATTTTTGAGTATTTAACCGATATTTTAAAAGTTCCTATTGCAGCTTTCGTAAAAATTAAAGATATTTCTGCAACAGATAATACAGAAGATATGTTTAGAAAGTTTTGGGGTACCATGGAATGGCAAATGTATGGAAGTCGTAGAAAACCAGCTTTTCAAGAAACTATACTCATGAAATTCAGACCTAAGGAAGATTCGGAAGCAATAGTTACCGATTTTTTTCAACTTCTGAGTTCGATTTTTGATTTTAGACTTATGCATCTGAAGTATATCCAGTCTTTAAAAATAGATTATTTACAAGAAAAACATAAAAGAAAAGATATAAGTTGTTACACACTGTACAACAAAATGTTAGAACCATTACCCAGCGAATTAGTTAACGTTAACATTATATTAAATGCTATTTTAGCCGATGTTAACCAGAATTATGATTCCAAAGAAAGTTTCGTATATTTGGTTCCAAAATTGCGCAAAAGTGAGCCACATTTTCCGAATTTTGAGATACAGTTAGATACAAAAAGTTCAACAAACATTCTATGCACTTGTCCTTTTAGTATTCAAGCATTTTTCGAAAATAAAAAACGTGAAAATACAGAGAAAAAGAAACGCAAAAATCAACATACTTATACTTTAAACGATAGGGATACTTGGGGGAAGGTTTTTGAAACATATAGGTATTTTGGAGGACACTATATGGAGGTTAATATTAAAATATTTAAAAAGTTAATAGATCAGTTGGTTACTCCAATGTTTTCTAAATATAAACACTATATTCATACACATAGTCACGCCTCTGAAGACCAAGAATCTCAATCCTATAATTCTAAAGTTATAGAACACTTTCTACACTTGTTAATAGTCATGTATGTAGACGGTTTTGATCAAAAAAAAATTGAAATAACTGAAAAAAATGAATTAAACCGATTCATTGACATTTTTAAACCTGAAATATTTATACAAAATCAGATCCTTACAAAATCATACGAAGATAGGTCATTAACAGACATAAGACTATGTGCCCTAGACAGAACGGAAAATATATATAAACCTCAACTTTTGAACTACATATGGTCAGAAAAATTACCATCTCATATTTTATACCAACAAATAATGGAGAGAATGAACAATTTTTTTTATTTTAAGACCAGATATTGTGATGAGACCGATAAGTGTTTGGTTTACTTAACCAACGATTTAAATGATTTTGGAATGCGTACTTTCTTACACGCAGAAAACCTCAGAACCTATGTATGTTTAAGAGATTTTTGTAGATATATTATAAAGCAGGAGGGTGAGTGGTTAAAGGAAAATCAACCAGAAAAATGCATGTTTTCTGTTGATTTAGAAACTTTAGAGGTTTGTCAAGGTGCAAAAACGGCTCTAGATAATAAATATTACGAAGAATATTGGCATTTACTAGATCCAAAACTTGTAGCAGAACAAAAAAATATCACTAATTTTCCAAATCGTTTGGAAGAAATTTTAAATTATCCAACAACAGAATTTTTACGTGAAAAATGTCAAAATTCGAAATCAGAAAAACATTTTGTAGCCTATGATTTAGGAACGAATTATTGTGCCTTAAAAGGTGGAATTACCAAATTTGATTCACACGATGGCATTGCAATAGAAGTGGATAATACTAGATGGCGCGACGAAGCAGAAAGATGCAAAGTTAAAATAACTATATTGAAAAATAAACTAGTTTTTTATTCTCAGCAAGACTTAGTTGGAAAAGATTATTACTTTCATCTTAACTTACAAGAGGGTACAAGATTAATTTTTACTCAAAAATGTTTGAAGAAACCAGATGACAATATGGTAGAAAATGTAGAAGAAAATTTAAAAGAAAATTTAAAAGAAAATGTAGATGATTTGATTAATAAAGAATCTAAAGCAACTGTTGATTCTGCTAAAGAAAAAGAAAATAAAGTCGAAGCAGAAGAAAGAGATGATTTATCAGAAGAAAAATTTATTACGTGCGTGGATAAAGATTATTTTAAAAAACTTGTAAAAGAAAATGATGAGAAAAACATAGAAGAAAACGTGGAGAGTGAAATTTTATTAAACTCCACTGATTTAGAAAAATCTGAAAGCAATATTAAAGTATCAAGTAAAAGTGAAATTTTCATTCAAGATGAAAATGAGATTTTACAAAAACTTAAGAAATGCATAGATGAAGACTTGCCTATTTATAAAGTAAACAAACCTTATAAATATATAAAAATGAAGCAAGAAGAATTAAAAATACCTTTAAGTAACGTTCTAAAACGAATTATAAACAATCCTATAAGAAAACCTCGAAAGAAAACTCTGTTTAGTAAAAAATTTGTTTCCGAAAAAAGTTTTGATGAAGAGAAAACATCCACAGTTGAGTTGACAATAACTCTGTTGAATTCTCTGAAGATAACATTTCAAGATTCATTTACTAAAAAGAACTCGACTTCGGTTAAACAAATGTTTTCGAAAAAAGGACCACATCAACCCGAAAATATGGAAGAATACCGAATATTTTCCCCCTATGGTATTTTATACAAGTTACCAGATGGGAGCATAACTATTTTAAAATGTAATGGAGAGACCATAGTTTACGAGAAACCTTTTATGCCAAAGGATGAAGGTAACCTTTTTAATTATAAAATATATAATTATGCTTTATAGCTTCTCATTTATTCCATGCTATGTAGTCAGCCGATTTTTTACTTTGATTATCTTAAAAATTCATTGTGTATTTTTTATAGACAGGTTTGGAAAACATTGTGTCTGTAAAGATATGAACATGTACCGAAAAATAGTCAAAAAAATGTTCAAAAATAGTGTAACAAGTCAAAATTATTCCAGTCGAAGGCACAATATAAATACCAAAAGACATATTTTATATTTAAATCAACTAAAGCTGATACAAGAAACAGACATTCCCTATCAGAAAATATCGAGTACTGATCTCTTCGGAAAATGCACAGTTATTGAAAATGGAAAAATCAAACAATGGCAAAAGTACTTTTTGACTGAAGACAACGATATTTTTTCTGAAGAAGTTTTTGTCGAAAGAACAGATGGACTAAAAGGAATTCTCCAAGAGTCAGGACTTAGTCAAATGCAGGTAACCTTAATAACTAAATAATCCATCTTAATGTTTATAGTTTTCTTCCTTTTTGATGTTCCTTTTTTCTCCAGAAATTAACTTTTACCTCCTTGGATTATTTTGTATTAGTTTCCAGATAGAACGAAAATTTCCTCCTGGTATGAAGTTGCAAAAGAAGATGTTGACGATTTTGTATTTGTAACTTTAAACTTCAAATACGAACATCCAAACTATTCCACAGTTACTTTTAACAGTGACGATACAATAGATGTAAATCTTTTTAACAAAGCAACTGTCAAAAAGAAAAAAGATAGTTTTAGAGTTTTTAAAGGAGAAGTAATGTACAAAGTTGATTCTAAAAATGTTTTGATTCATCAAAGTTGCGGAAGATGCAAAAGGACAGGACAACTTAAATGTTTCACAGATGCTTTTTTGGAAGGTACATGGAATCCAAAACAGACATTCGTTCAAATCGTAGATACCTATGGAAAAATATTAATGGTGGACTATGTGGGCAACACTATGCATAACAGTGCTTACTCAAAAACAGTATACAACTTTGACAACTGTAATCACTTTCAAAAAAGTAGTTACCAGAAAATTTATTTACTTAACAGAGATCATAGTGGTCTAAGGATGTGGAATAGCTATGAAGTTGTTCAAAAAAGAGATACATATCTTAAAGACGAGCGTTGTGAAGTTATTGAACATATAAAACCAGGAACCGACGAAAAAGGAAAAATAGACTTTATTAAAAAGATATGTAGTTGTTATTCCAATCGTTTTAAAAATCTGGAACTTGTCGAAGAAGATATATGTTTATTAAAAAACGTAAAAAATGACCCGAAACCTGTACTATGTAAGATTTTCACCCAAATAGATACAATACTGAATGACGTTTTAATTGAAAAGTTTATACAAGATTTTCAAACGATTATGAATAATTTAACAATACAACTCGATGAAAAAACTTCAAACTTTCTGAAATTACTAACTGCAAAATTGATGGAAGCTTATGAAAATTTTGACAGTGAAATTTTTGTGACCAGAAAAATGCATACTACTGTTTTAAAATTACCTGCTTGTGATTGTCATAAAAAATTTATAACCATGGAGGAAAAAATCAATTTCTGGAGAACGGCGTATATGAAATACAAGACTCTTATCAGTAAAAAAGAAATCCCTAATTATTTTAAATCAGAATTTTGTACTTTACAGTATAATAAAAGTTAAATATTTATATTACTACTATTATGTTTTACGCGGTTGTGAATCTCGACTCACGCCTCGATTCACAATTTCCGCATGCGACCGAGAAACATTATTTCTAGTCCGTGTATCATACGCTATTTTTTATTCTCTTGAACATAGCTAGAGATTTACTTCGGAAAATTTCCTCTAAAATTGGCAAAAAATCAAAAAGTTTCATCACTCAAAGGATAAGCCTGGCGGTACAGAGGGGAAACGCGGCCTCCGTGTTGGGGACATTTAACGTTGAGCCGGGTTTGGACGAATTTTTTTATATTTAATTATATAGTTTAATTTATGTTTATTTAGTTTAGTTTAGGTTATTTAGGTTATATTAAGTTTACTTTAACATGTATTTAATTAAAGAAATAATAATAATTAAATAAAAATGTAAAAAAAAAAAAAAAAAGGTAAAAATAAAAAGTTTATTTTTTTGTAAAACGAAAAAAAAAATTGAAAAAAAAAATAAAAAAAATTGTTTAGTAGAATACAAAAAGGAAACGAAAAAAAACTACAAGAATTTACGTCTCGACAAACAAACAAGCACTAATTAGTACTAAGTCGCTATGTTATTAATTCGTTTACAACAACATTCGAAATAATAAACGTATAGTTTGACACACAGATCTGTGGATACGGGAAATATGTTTGGAATGTGTGTGCAAATGGGAGGCCCGTTGTAGGCACTCATGCCTTATAACGCTCTTGACGGAAAGAAGAGAGCGCGAATGATTCCTCCCTCTTTCGTCGGAGACTTTCTTTCATGCGGAGAACTATACTAAGTGACTTAGTGCCTATTAATAGGCACTTGGCAGATAAAGTTTTAATTAAAATGAAATTACTGCGTTTTGTATAGTGGATAACTCTCTTGGCAATAAACATTGAAGTTAGTTCGGTTTACCTGTACATAGATCATCAAAAATTAATTAAAGTGCCATTTAAATCCCATTTTTGCAAAAACTTGACTTAGTGCCTTTAACTTGTAAGCTCACGATATATTCTGAAAAATTTAGTTTGCCGCTGCGGTATTTGAAATAATTTATTTAATTACGTTTTTTCTAAGTGGTTAAAGTGTTAAAGTTTAAGAACACCGCCCATAAATAATATTTTGAGCCGCGTTAAAAATTTTCAAGTGTAAGATATTTCTTTTGAAGGGGACTACCAATCGTGCATTGTCAGTTAGGAAGTTGACTTATTAGAAGCGTATTTGACACATGGGGTGCTAAAGCTGGAACATAGTTAAAAAATGAGTTTACAAACATTGTATATAACCAGATATATTGCTTTTTCGGCCCCTCGAGGTTCATTACAAGTGTAACATTTGTCATTCTTTAGAACGATTAATGTCAGAGACATAGAGCCGATAGAAAACTGTAAGTCTCGGTTTTCCAAATGTAAACATGCATTAATTAAAGTAAGTGTTACTTTGTAGACAAAATATCGGTGTATTTTAAGAATTTTCTAGTTATTAATTTTACAAAAATCAAAGGAAAACTTATTTTGATTATTTTTCTTTATATTCAGCTTGAAAACTAATATTTACGAACATTAGGTCAGTCCCTCTCTCTAATGTCGTGAAAACTACCACAAGGAAAACAAATTTTTGTGCAAAATTTCATCTCAGTATTGTATTTTTAACGATAGTAGGGAAAGGATTTGCAAAAAATCCTATTTTTTAAAAATAATATAAGGCACATAGTCTAAATAGGAGCAAATGCGATCTAGTCTAGAGCAATTAACATTTTAATTTCATTTTTACAGTTACAAATGCTATTTTTGCACGACTGTAATTAATTACCAATTTTTTTAAATATTTTTTGCGAATGTAAGCTATCGTGGAATTCCCGGAAACGAGAAGGCAGATGAACTTGCAAGACTCGGATCAGGGATGGCATGCACGGGGCCGGAACCTATATTGGGTGTTACAAGGAAGCAGGTAAAGACCTCGATGAGTGGGCTTATACCAAGCTAAAGGAGCAATGGAGAGCGGTCGACGGTTGCCGGCAAGCTAGGGACTTCCTGGCTGGCCCAAGCAAATCAAAGACCGACTGGTTGCTGGAAAAAGGAAGAACTGCACTCAGACAACTTGTAGGGGTCCTCACGGGCCACTGCAGGCTAAGTAAGCACCTGGCAACAATGCGGATTCTAGAGAGTCCACTATGCCCAAAGTGCGAAGAGGATGAAACATCCTCTCATTACTTAGCCGAGTGTGTCAGATACGACAGGATCAGGTTGCAAGTCTTTGAAACTCAAAGACTCAACCAAGAGGAACTACGAGATCTCCCCTGGGCCAATATCCTGACATTTATTGAAAGGACGGGCAGGTTCAAGGAGGACTCAAATTAGTAAATGGCTGGGATTGCCTGGGGTGACAAAAAGGGCCAGAAATGGCCTAGTTGTCCGGCTTTGGCCAACCCAAAAATTTACTACTACTACTACTAAGCTATCGTGGGGTGAATAAACTAAGGTCACCCAGAAAAATCGAACTGATTAATGTCAGAGGGAATTGTTTATCTGAATTAAATTGCCAGTAAATTATAGATCAATTTATTTTATTATATTCTCATTAAATTGGAGGCATGTCGTTCGACAAATATGGCGTTAGATAACCGAGATCGTCTTTTGTTTATGTACGACATAATGGGCCTTGTTTTATTTAGGGACTATATAAGATTTAATTTTAAGTACCCCATTCTCAGGAACCCTAGTTTTATAAAGTTGTGGTTTACTGAAAGTATCTTTTTTTTTTAATTCTTTATATTTTTTTGAATTTTATATATAAGTTGTTTTTTCGAGATTTTTTTATTATTTTTTTTTCTTTCAGTAAATATATATAGAGTTGTTCTGTTAGTATTTATGAAAATAAAAATAGAATTTTAAAGCTAATTTTAATAAAAAATATATATCTTACAAGTAAGTTGAAACAATCATACTATTAATTTATTAACTAAAAAAAAAAATATGTCTTTCTCTCTGTCGGTCTATGCCTGTACGTATAAAAAATAAACACTTTTTCGGTAAAAAGATATATTTTTCCTTATTTTTTTTCTTAATAAAACAAAATATATTAATAGGGAAAATTATTCTTTTTTAAAAGCAGTATTTAGAGTAAACTGTAACGTAACAACCAGGTCTTTATCTGGCGCAAGTACACGTTTATTCAAAATAAATTGGTTATCTTCAGCACAACGGTGGGTCCCGAGGTTGACCTGAAAACCACTGAGGTTTTATTGGTTGTACTTCGTGAAGATATTGAATTAATTCAGGTTAACTAAATATGATTATTGTGGGTCATATCGTAATGGTTAATAAATAAACACTGTCGCCAAGATAAAACAATGTTTTCCTGCGACCTAGTTAGTAGTTAGTGCCTATTTCCCACCGGTTGCCTATGACAACGGTTGGAAAGTAACAATCAGTTGATTTTACATATCAGCTATCAAAAAAATAGTAAACATCAAACACATACCCTCAAATTGACAAACTAATTTTAAGATATTTTTTACGTTTTTTTATGTTTAGGTGTTAGGTCGTACAAAAAATAATATACGCACCTCGACTCAAACCATTTCAGTGCAAATCGAGTGTTTTTTTTACTCGGCTGCGCCTCGTAAACGTGCACTAAAAACTAGGTTCGCGTACTCGCTGCGTAATATACTATATTATAATATAATTATATATTATATTTTATGGCCAAAATGCTAATAGTGAATAATAGTGAATAAAATCATACTTCGGTGAACATTCCTCACCGTCTTGTGTTGTTTGACATTGTTTTGATAAGATAACTACTCAAAAAAATAATACATTTTAATAAAATTTGGTTTGGTTATTTTTTTACAATAAATCTATACTATGCATACCCATAGCTATGAGTAGGTGAGGCAATAAAAAATAAGTTAAGTCTATCAAACGGTTAAAAGTATTGTGGACCTTCTGAGCTTTTTTAGTGAAGAAGTACAAAAAGAAAAAGAATACGAAGAAGAAGAAGAAGAAGAAGAAGAAGAAGAAGAAGAAGAAGAAGAAGAAGAAGAAGAAGAAGAAGAAGAAGAAGAAGAAGAAGAAGAAGAAGAAGAAGTAGAAGAAGAAGAAGAAAAAGAATAAGAGGAAGAAGAAGAGTAAGAAGAAGAATCAGGTGGAAGAAACGAACAATTTATTATTTTAATTATTTATTTTACTTGGTTTTTTTCGTATTATAAACTATATTATTATTAATATTATTATTATAACTCTGTTAGTTTGATATTGGCATTCAATTTTAAATTTTACGAGATTGAAATTTGTTTATCTATCTGGATGGATATTTATGGAAAATCCATTAAGTTCAGATTATAAATTATAAATAGACCCGGGGCCACTTTTCAAGTGCCATGTCGTTAATAGATACAAACCAAGAAAATAGGTAATGTTTCGCACGGAATGGGGAACTCTTCAAAGAACCAGCTGAACAGTTGCAAGCACCTAGTCAAAACATCGGCACTAGGTACTAATTTGTAGAAATTTTTAGAGAAATTAAAAAATTGAGAGCTACTCAAACAAGTTTTAAGACTGATAGCCCGATGCGTAGTAGGGTGCCCAGTCAAAATTAAAAAATGGATTTTTTTAGGGTCCCATCCCCTAAAAATGTTCATTTAGGTCAAAAACCAACCCTCAATTTTTTTTCAGATATTTAAAAAAATATTTAGAGGTCGCGCCCGGCGGTTTTTTGGGAGAGAAAACATGTTAAACCTTTTTATTATTATTTATATATAAAAAGATTGAAATCCGGCGATTTTAGAAGGAAAACTTATTTTTGAATAATAAGGGAATATTAAAAAAAAAATTACCCTTTTACATGAAAAAATGGCTTTACCAGGGTAAAAAACATTGTAAAAATTGATGTATGAAGCTTATTTATACTACAAAAAGGTTACTTAGAAAATTTTCACATAGGTAATTTTTTTTAGAAATTCATGAATAAATACCAATTAACGCCCCATATTTATTTTTTCGATAAAAAGAACAGGATGTCCAAAAAAAAATCATAAATCCCATAAAATGTAAGAAAATCACTTTATTTCGATTAAAGAGATTATATTTGGCCAAAAAGCATGATACAAATATGTACAAATTGCTTTGAAATGTATTTATTTTTATAACTGGGTGTAGATTTTTTTTTCGGATTTTTAAATATAAACATCTTTTTTGAAAAAAAACCTTATTTAATGTGTTTTATTACATAATTTAACATATTACAAGGCATTTTGAAAACATTTTTTATTTATTTTCTACAAAACTGACATTTTATTGCAATTTAATGCATTTTTTTAAACTTTTATTGAGATATTTAATTATTTTTTGGACACCCTGTACTTTTTTTAAAAAAAGTAAGTATAAACCCTGAATTCGGACATATTGGAGAATACCCTAGGAAAAAATTACTGTTTGGAAAAAATTCTAAGTGCAGTTTTTTCTAGCCTTTATTAACCTCATTTGTCAATTTTTACCATTTTTACCTCATAAAAAATCCGTTTTATTTTTTTAGAGGGACATAAAAATTGAGAATATTCCTTTATTATCCAGAAATACTTTTATATTCCATAAAATTTCAATATCAAAGTTTTTATATCCTTAAAAAAATAAAAACCCTTCATATGATTTTCTATTTAAAAAAACGCCGGGCGGAACCTCCAAATATTTTTTTAAAAATCTAAAAAAAAATCAGGGTTGTTCTAAAGGAACAATTTTGAGGGGTGGGACCCCAACAATTCCGTAGGTCCTGGGCACCCTACGCATTGCGTAGTCACAGAGTTGCGGTTTCAATCATAGATAAACTGTTCATTTCTTCTAAAACGAAGAGTAGAACAAGCAGAAATGCGTTTGTGTTCAGACAGCGTGGAACAGATCTTTAATGTGCGAGGGGCAAAGGCTAACTTCTACTCCTGACAGCCTTTGGCCAATCCCGGATAATTTTACATAAACCAGCACGCTCGAATTTATGGTTTGTTTCTGAAACCAGGTACTCAATCATTTTGCATTTTTTAGTTATTCATAGGTATTTCTATTAAATGATGAATATAGAAGAAATTTTTTAATTATTTTACATAGAATCATTGGACTTTTGCAATAGATACCAGAAAATTTGAATTAAAACTTTCACAGATTGAAAAGATTAATAAATAATTTTGGTGTGCCACAAGGTATTGTATTGGGACCACTACTTTTTATTATTTATGTAAACGATATAGGTGTGTTTTTAGATAAAACAGATTAAACAGTAAAAAACATGGAATTGAAAAGAAAATAAAAAATACTCTGAAAAATAAAAACAGACTAAAACTAATAATTATCTGCATTAATTTAAGTTGTATGCATTTTTTTTTCGGGATGTTGGGGGGTAGCCAAAATATAAAATCTCTACAGCCTTTAATAAAGCGAGAAACGGGGTATGAAGTGTAATTTTTTTTCTTTTGATTCATGAACTATATTTTAGAAGAAATCTTTGTTGGCAATTATTTTTTTTAGATGCTATATCTGTTATAGCGAAACCGCGGTCACACTAATTGTTTTCAATAATAAAATTAACGTGAAGTCGATTATAAGCCTTTTTTAATTATTTTATAATAAACCACTTCACTATAAGAAGTTCAGACGTTCAGAACCATGAATGAATTTTCAAACTGGATATATTTTTTTTTGTAATTAATGTAGGAAATTGTAATGTAAAATAATTACAACAATGTAATTATTTAAACGGAAACAACAAAATTTAAACAATCAAAATTAATTATCAATAAAGTAATTTGAAATTTGAGTTGATATTATTTAAATTAGTAAATAGTTTTTGAATATTGGTTGCTCTGTCGAATTCGATATTGCGGTAAAATATTATATTACCACAATTTTCAATAATTAGGTGCCCTACCACAAATTTTAATAGAATATATGAAATATATGAGGACAGGATTTATAAAATTTTATTTGAAAAATTTATATAATATTTAATATATGGGGTGTCCAAACGAATCCGACTCGGTCGATATATAGTAAAGTATCCACTTTAGAGAAAAATTTTATGGTTTTAAAAAAGGCAGATTCTAAAAATATTTTGAAATATACAGGATGGTCCTCCTAGGTTTTAAAAGGAATGGTATATTTTTTATTATGTCATCTTACTTGTCATAAAAATACCTTTATATTAATATATTATATGGGTCTATTGTTTATAGTTTTTGAGAAAAAATGCATTTTTAGTGATGAGATAAAACCTGCTTCAATTTCTTTACTTTTTTTCAAGAAATAATAAAATTTTGCAAGCTTATCTTTAAAGGGTGTATCTGATTACTCTATGTACAAAAAATAAAGTGTTTTATACAGGGGGTTCAAAATTAATATCCAAGCTTTTGGATTTTCAAACATAAAACAACTTAATTTTTTTAAATGGAATGCTATATTTTTTATTTTCTCATTAAACGTAGAATAAAATTCTACATTTAATAATATATAATTCTATTTAAAAAAAAATAAATTAAGTCAGATGTTACCCACCCTAGGAGGTCCATCCTGTATATTTCAACAAAAAAAAATAGAATATGCCTTTTTGAAAACCATACAACTTTTCCTTTTAAAGTTTTTCTCTAAAGTGGATACTTTACTATATATCGACCGAGTCGTCTTCGTTGAAACACCCTGTATTAAATATTTGTTTTAAATATTTAATTTTTAAAATAATATTTAGAAAAATAAACTTTCAGCATCTTAACTTAATTAAATTTTAAAAATAACTTATACTGTACCCATAAATTATAAATAAAATATAAACATGAATAAAAATTATTAAAAATAAATAACCCGATTACGGTGCTTCTTAAATTTGACATTTTATATTTCCGTAAATTTAAATAGTTTTTTTCACAAACGGGATTAACATAAATTGTTTTATTTCAAAGTTTTACATTTTTATTTTTTTTACAATTTTGGTGAAGGCAAGAACAAGACCTATACTAGTACACTGTAGTATCACAATAGATTGCAGGCAGTAAAAAGCATTGATAGCGCTAAAATATTTGAAAAATAGTAGGAGCGCCTATGTGCAGCTCTTTATGCAGCGTTTTGATAAGCTGCGCATGCGCTGACCGTTTTTCAATGTGTTATTTTAAATAAAAAACATTTATTTACAAAAAAAAACACCAAACCAACGTTAACGAAAACCAAGGCCCCCTCATTAAAAGAAACAGAACATACCAAGAAAAAACCAAAACAAACTCCTGCACAGAGAGCTGCATTTAGGCGCTTGTGAAATAGTATACCCATTAGAAAATCGTAGTTTATGATACATGGACGAAAAATAGTGTTTTAAGGGCGATTACGTAATAGCCCTAAAAACAGTTTTCGTCGGTGTATTTAGACTTTGACGCACGGATCTGTGGCTACGGGAAATATGTTTGGAATGTGTGTGCAAGTGAGAGGTCCGTTGTAGGCACGCACGCCTTATAACGCTCTTGACGGAAAGAAGAGAGCGCGAATGATTCCTCCCCCTTTCGTCTTTAATGCGGAGAAATATATTTTATTTGATTATAATAAGCTCAAAAATAAAATAGTAATTTTATCTGGCGTTTGAGTTCAAATGTCATCAGTTTTAATATTAATGAACCAATGAGCTGGTAGTGTTTAAGATGCAATTAAAAGAGAATTGTTTTTAAAATGTAAATATAACAAGTATAAGTATATAAGTTGTATACTTAAAACTAGAGGTATATTTGGGTAGACTACTGATAATTATAATAATTATAATACTTGTAGGTAGATATTTGAAATTATATAAGTATTTATATGCCCAAAGGTATTTTGGTAATATTTCTAGTAAGGAGAAAATTAGTAAAAAAAGTGGATACCTACATACATTTTTCACCAAACCAAATTTCTAAATATTTGTTTTAAATAATTTTAATAGAAGAATAGTATATTATTTACCACTAATTACTTTAGTGTTCGAGACCGAAGTTCAGTCATCAGTCGAGAATACTTAAGACAGTTCGCATGGTATATATAATATTTTTTCTCCTACCTAAAGCTAGTAACCTCAAATATCAGTTAAAAATTTAGTTTTAAATTTATTTTACAAAGAAGTTGAAAAAAGTTAGTAGTTGTCTTAATATTTTTTTTTTCATTATTATCGTCAATAAACAATGCTTAACAACAGTCAATAATAAGTGAGCCTTGACAACGGTAGATTTGTAAACTAGCACTTAATTAGATAGTAAAAAAAAAAATATTTTATTTATTAAGAATTAACTTACCTTGCAAAAAACGCAGCAGCCGCAGTATTCTGGTGTACATTGTTCTGTATATCACCATTAATGGTATAAACAAAATTAGTTTCCGCGTACAAGCCGTAAACACCATTCACCACCCCGTTACTACCCCCTGCTTCGACATACGCACTTCTATGGTATCCGACCAAGTTCCGCGCTTTTTCCAATTGTTCGATACGGTCTGAGTTCGAAATCGCCCGCGAGGAACGCGTAGGAATCATAGAAGAAGAAGAGGAGTTTGAGCGGGACGGGGGATTGTGAGATCGGGTGGGTAAGCGTGACTTTTTTGAGGTGATTGCACGTGGTTGTGACAACGTGTTGTCCATTTGTACTTTGCAGGGCAGTCGTTTTCGTTGTTTTTGGTCCGATGTTGCCTGTATTGGGGCAGGCACTGCCGAGTGCGAGACGTAATCATATCGGCTTTGCCCATTGACGGCGGGCCCCCACTCTCTTTCGCAGGCTCTTCCGTAACCAGGAGGAAGTCTCTGGTGGTAGAGCTGATGGTGATGGCTCGGCTGGTCGACAGAAGTAGGACCAGATTGACGTGGAGGGGTGTAGCGGTCGTAAGTATGCGGCAGGCTGTAGTCTCTTTGTTTTAGAGCGTCCACGTCCACCTGTAAAAAATATTTCAGGTTAGAAACATAACCATTTAATGACTATGTGATTAGTTTAAGATTGAAAATAAAAAAACAAAATTTTTTAGGCAGTTTAGTATTATGACGCGTTATGACATCGTGACGTAGTATGACGTCTGACGAGATATAACGTCATGACGTAATATAACACCAATGACGTGATATAACACCAATTATGTTACATTATGAAGTGATATGGCTTCATGACGTAAGATCGCGTTATGACGTGATTTAAATTCATGACGTGATATGACGTCATGATGTGATATGACGTCATTACGTGATAACACGTCATGGCGTGACATGGCCTTATGTGATAAAACGTCATATGACTTCATGACATGATATGACGCCATTTTAACTAAACTAAATTAAATAAATTACTCATATCACAGAAATTTTTTGTAGTAGTTTTTGTAGATTTGACAGTTTAAAATAAAGCTTTATGTTTTGTTTTGTTATGGCGTGACATGCCATATCACAACATGAGGTAATAACTTTTCTGTTATATAATATTATATAACATATATTATATTATATTATATAACTTATATTATTGTTTTAGACGTAAGAGCTCTTGTTTTGTGGTGTATTATCTAATTTATTTCAATAATTTAATGGTGTAACCATGTATAGAATTAATGTAATTCTCCACTAATTTGAATCATTTCTTCAATCTGTAGCGTCGAATAATCATAGAGGGAGTAAAAATCAACCCCTAAGTTAAGTGGTGTACTATAATTGTTCAAGTGCCCCCTTCTTATAACTTCTCCGTCAGCAAATCAGCACACCCACCCTTGGAGATTTTTAGTCCCCATTTTATGCCACTTTATCTGTAAAGTAAATCCTTGGAAGGTTCAGGGTTTAATTTTTTAATCTAAATATTGCTGGTAAAATCAGGGAAATAGAGGATTTTTTTTTGAAAATTATAAAAATTCACTGTAAAAAGGTCTTTTCATTAATAAAACAATACATCCTATGTTATCTGTGAGCAGTATTCCATTCTAGGCCTGCCTATTCGTCTTCTTACTCCTATATCGCTTTATTTATTTATTTATATATTTATTTATTTATTTATTTATTTATTTATTAATTTATTTATTTTTTTATTTATTTATTTATTTATTTATTTATTTTTACTCTTTAGGGATCCAGTTAATTAGGTGTTTTATACCACGGAGTGTTATCATTTATAATAAATTTCAGTAATATGTTTAAGAAAGCTCTCGAGTTTTAGTATGTGACTTACCATTTAATCTCCTGTAGTAAAGTAGACTTCAGAGATATAGTAGAATGTTTACATTTAAAACAGATTAATTTGAGACAGGGGCGTAATTAAATTTTATTATATTAAATACGTAATGGACTGAATGGAGGACTTTTCAGTACTAAAAAAAATCTCTTGTAATTGTAGAGTCTACTATAGCTCTTTTCATGAGATACGCTTTTATTCATTTATCCAATTCTCTCTGATACGATGTCGTACATAACTCTATTTTATTTTGTCTTATTATTTTATAATTAACATTCTCCTGTAATGCCACATTTAAAAAAAATATTATTAAAAAAAAAGATAATTTTAGAGATGAAACCAACAATATAGTTGTTATCTTTAGTTTTTGGTAAATTAAAGTAGAAAAATACAATTGAATTAATCAAAACAGCGACAAAAAGTGTGTCTTTGTCGCGAATGACGATTTAACGGCATAGAAAGGATGCAATGGAATGAAGTGAAACGTAAACAAACATCAACGCTGTTCTTCTATTATTAAACCCCGTATTATAATATAAAAGTAAAATTGTTTCGAAAAATATAGTCAAAAATTACCAGAATACCTTTTAATTTTGAAACGTGCTCTAAAGAACTTATATTTGCGCAACGTAAGCTTAATGTCAATGGCGATTTCTCCCGTTAGATTAGACAGGGACAAAAGTTCTACCCAAAAAGGATAGAAGACATACATACACTCCCACTTCCACCCAACCAAACAAATTCTGTATTTGTTCTTTGTTGAACAAATACAATATTTACTTGACCGGGCGAAAAGTGTAACTATATTATTTTTATTAAAGAAATTACTGGCGCCATCTAAATTTTAGTAGAATTATCTTATCCTACAGATTCAAATTAGCCATGTTCCTTCGTGTCGCTCAGTGCTACACTTTCCGGCCAACCAAATAAATACTGTATTTGTTGTATGAAAAACAAATACAGTATTTATTTGGTTGGCTGGAAAGTGTAGCACAAATGAGATACAGATAGGGTAAACGTCTTTTGTTTCATAATTCTAGTTGTAAAGAGCTCCATTTGCTTTTCATAAGAAGTCTTATTTCTCAACGTTTTACATGTGAAAAAGTTCGAAAAGAGTCTGTTTGTAAACATAATAACTTTAGAACGCTTTTAACTAAAGACAAAATTTAAACTGTGGTTTTTTATTCAAACCTGGGATTGTTTTTGGTATAAATTGGGGGGTTTTAAGGGGGTCAAAGGGACAAAAATTAAGCATTAAAACAAAAAATATTTTTTTATTTTTTTATAAAAGTTTCTTTTTCTGAAAAAAAAATATAAGGGTTTTTTTCTTATGTCTACAGGACGGAAACAGCATCAATGAACGAACTGAAAGCGAACCGTTTAAAAACAACCAAAATAAATCACTCTAATTGAATTACAAAACTAAAATTATAAGAATCTTCTCCGCCCGACAAATAGCCTAAACGTTTTTGTTCAAAGCTTTATTTTTATTTTCTTTTGTTCCTCGGTGACATTTTGACAAATTTGTTTTGCAGCATTAACCGATTTCCAAATTATACAGATTTGTTTACGCAAAGTGCAAATTTTGTTAGGGAGAATCAAGAGATACACACAAAAAAATCGAAAATCAAAATTAAACAATTTAATTTAATTCCAAATTAGGTATTGTAAAAAAAATATCGCTGTAATGCAGCGAACTCGGGATAAGATTTTTGACATAAAAATCTATGATTTTTGAGATTTCCTGTAAGGTAACTGTAAAATTTTCAACATCTTGTTTAATTACCGAGATTTTCTAGATTTTTGTCAAGATTTTTAAGATTTTTATAAGATTTCCGAAAATTTATACACCCTTAGATTTTCATCTTTCCTAGCCCTTGTTGCTTTGGGTAAGACAAGTTTTAGTTAAATTTTAAATGAAATATGTAGGAAACAGGTAAATTTTCCTTAAATTTTCTTATTAGATGCAATTAAATTTCGTGGAAAAGCCAGTCATGGAGATCGATAATCAATTTACAGGCTCATTTTCAATTATACGCACGAAACCACAAATTTTCTTCTAAAGAAAAAGTCTGTCAAAAAAAAAACTACTATAATGACGCGGCAGCTTTTCCTGCACGGAAATCTATTGGAGAAACATTCAATGAGTTTCATAATAATTTCAATAACTTAGGGTAAAGTGGGGCACATTGGGATAGTGCCAATATTTTGACTTCTGTTATCACTAGATGGCTGCATTGGTAACAGCATAATCTTTATGGCCATTAAAGTAGGGTAAAGTGAGTTACATTGGGACAGGAGGCACATTGGGACAGTGCCAATACAGCTATCTGGTGATCATAGAAGGAAGGATATTGACACTACGCCAATGTGCCTCAAATGTCTCAATGTGCCCCACTCTTCCCTACATATGAAGTTAATTTAAGACTGATAAATTATTAAAGTAATTGGAAAAAAGAGAAAACAATACTTCCTATACTTATTTTAGAATTTTAGAGGTTGTTATATATCTGTTTTTTTTTAGATTTAGATTTTTAACGCGAATATTTGCAATTTTTACGGATTATTGAAATTCACGAAAAAGTAAAAAAAAATATATGGGATTCGGAACACAGAGAGAATGTAAAAAAGTGGGTAACTGTCTGTCTGTCCATTTGTTTGTAAACCTGTAACTTTTGAACGAACCAACCGATTACATAGAAAAAACGGATTCCTTGGACCAAGGACACGTGTCTTTGTATATGTTCAGAGCCATATTCTCTTGTTTCAAGGCTGGCATTTTCTTGAACCAAAGTCAATGTCCTTGAATGAAGAGCACGGGTTTTGGAATAAAAATCCGCGCTCTTTATTCAAGGACATTGACTTTGGTTCAAGAAAATGCCAGCCCTGAAACAAGAGAATATGGCTTTGAACGTATCCAAAGACACGTGTTCAAGGAATCCGTTTTTTCTACGTACAAACATTCTTTCACTAAATGTTTCAGGATCTTTGTAGTTTGTAAAATATGGTTAATATTGGGGTACAGTAAGGGTTGAAGAGAAACTAAAACTTATATTTTTGGCGATTATTATTATTATTATTATTTACCGCAGGACTAAAACATTGCACGCTTAACGAGTCTATTAAATTTTACACAAAAACCTTCTTAATAATTATTATAATTATAATTTTTGTCGTAGAACTATTAGTTTCCGAGATAAGGATAATGCCAACAGTCTAGAAAGGGCATAAATATGGCTGTTATTTAGTAAAATATCGTTATTTTATTTCACATACCGAATTTGAAATAAAATCGTCAGCTTATGTGTCCTTACGCAGGATTTAAACTTTAAAGTTGTGGCTGCTGTATATATTTCACTTCCCGCGACATTAAAATACGGCGGCTGAAAGGCTCAGGAACTTTTTCTAACTTAATTAAAACTGAATTTTAATAGAGAATTTCATTTAATCGCCAGATAACCTGTATAACACAAAATTCGAACATTTTTTAGTTTGATTTTTCTGTAAAAGTTCTGTAAAAGCGATTTGCCGTTTTAAATAACTAATTAAAAAACTGCTGTACACAAATAGGTCTTTTCCACTAACGTTACGAGCACAAAAAACTATTGGTTTTACCTAAATATTAAAATTAAAAGTTTTGGGAGATCTTGATTCAATTTTTGTACTTTTCATGCATATGCCAAGTCATCTAGTTACAGTTACAAAGTAACTGTACACGGAAAGAAATTAGTGGGCTCTGCGCTATACATTATAAGATATTTGGTAACAGTGGCAAATTATAGTGATTTAAGCTATAGATTATAAGGGACACAATAACTAATAATGTTAAAAATAAATTGGAAACGATTATATATATTACAGACACGATTATATTTATTACAGGCACTATTATAAATTTACAGAAATTTTATTATATTATAAAAATTATTAGCACGGACAATAATTAAATCTATTTAAGCTATAAATGCCATACTATTTGTTATATTTTATTATTCACTAAACAATTAAAGTATTTCATATAAATTTTTACACTGACTGCCATAATTGTAAGAGAAAGCCTTGTATTTATATAATAAGCGATTATAATTTGCTTGGTATGTGTGTTATAGCGCTCCTAGTTATAATTTTTTTTTTCCGTGTAACTCTAACGTTATAAACTGAAAAAGTTTTAAGCATAATAACGTATCTATACACAAGTTTCGGAATCGTTGTCAATAATAAAAACTTGGCTGGCCTACTGTGGGGATGTTTCGGCGCGTGCTAGGTCATTACTGTATTACATAATATTATTTGAGGTTATACAGCCTGTTCCAGAACTCGCGTACCGAAATTTGAGGGTATATTAAAAACCCTCTGGAAAATATGAAAAAAATTTCAAAAAAAAATCCATCCTCGTTCATTTCAAAAATAAGAACGCTTTAAGTGGACCAATACTGTTGCTGATTGTAAATTACCATTAAAGGTTGAATTTGTAGCTATGGAAGCAAATTTAATTATTGCAGGTGCATATTCTGTAGGTTGACATGGTGATTAATGTGACATAAATATTTATTAATGTCATAAAAAAATATCAAAACTTTCATGATGTATTGCGAAATGCTAATTTTATATGGCGAGTGTGGCCAGAGTGCTTCAGCTATATCTGTAGAATATTCTATTCGTTTTCCCAATAGAGAACATCCTAGCAGAAATGTTATTTTAAGATTGGTGCAAAGGGCAAGAAATTCTGAAAATTTAACTCCAAAAAAGAGATTGGAGGCGCTCCACGAACTGCAAGAACTGTTGATAATGAAGAAGCTGTCATTCAGGCTTTTGAAGAAGAACCTGAAACAAGCCTTATTATCGTGGCTAGAAATCTTGATATGTCTAAGACCTCTGTTCAACGAATTCTAAAAGATGAAAAAATGCATCCCTTTCATTACACTCGAGTACAATGCTTGACACCGGAGGACTATCCTTTACGAGTCGAATTTTGCACATGGCTGTTGCAGAAACATCAAGAAAATGAAAACTTTGTAAAAAGCATTCTTTTTACGGATGAGTCTGGGTTTCAAAGAGATGGTTTTTTTAATTCAAGGAATTCAGTTATTGTATTTTTATTTTATTAATTTGTATTAAGAATTTATAGCCAGTAAATCAATTAAAAGATCTGAGTTTCTAATAAAAAAAAACACTACATTCAGCGCGCTGAATGGAGTTGCAGCGGCAGTTTGTTGCTGCCGTCTAAGACGGGTATCATAAAACCACCGCCAGATGGAGTGACCCTATAAAAATAGAATATTTGATAGCCTCTGTCGGTTTTGTCAAAATATAATAACCTAAAAAGATTCTAAAGTTGAAAGTCTTAAACAATGCACGAGTCAACCATTAAAATGCAACCATAGTTACTAATAAGTAGGGAAAAACTAATTTTTAGGTAATTTAACGTCAGCAACAGGATTGGTCAGATTAAATAGCTTCCTTTTTAATTAGTATTGAAGATGGATTTTTTTTATATTTTTTTCATATTTTCCAGAGGGTTTTTAATATACCCTCAAATTTCGGTACGCGAGTTCTGGAACAGGCTGTATATTACATAATATGTACAGTTGCCATCTTTAACAAGTACTACACCCAAAAATTGTACCAATTTAATCTAACTTGTCACTAAAGTCATTTGAGGACTTAAAAAGTCAGAGATATATAAAACTAAGTATAATATGCCGATTTTTTGTGGAGCAGCGGTTACTAACCAAGTTAGGGGAATATGTATTTCTCTCTCTTTTTAACTCATCAATTAAACAGAGAAAGAATAACAAACTGGTTAACCGGCGTTACCACAAAAAATTGACTATAGTCATCTTGTTTGAAACATAAGTGTCAAATGTGTCAACATGCTTCACTTAAGCCAGCAACAAAAATCAATTTTAACAATATATTTTGGGGCTAATGTAAGGAAAATGGACGAGAAATTAGAGAATTCTACATGCCAGAAGTAGTTTTATATATTTCTGTAATTTTTACAAATAGGAATATATTTTTAAATCCACTGACAATGTACATAGCCCTAAAAATTTCAAATTTGGTGCAAAAATGTGTTAAGCCTAATACATTTTTCGGTCTAGGGACGCCTCTGGATAAATTCAAAAAAAAATAAATTAAGATAAACTTATATCCCTTATTAATACTAGTATACATGCAAAAGCTTGTCACTCTAGCTTGAAGGGTACCAGAGTTATTAATTAAAAACCTTATTTTTATTACAATTTTAAAGGGCCGTAGCTCCCTTAAGGCTCATTTGCGGACCAACCTTTATAGGAACTTTTTTTGATATTTTTATTTGCAGAATCACCTCTTAAATTTTGGCATGCCAGTTATTGATCATCCTGTATAGTGGTTGGCGCATATACAACTATTTATTGTTGTATTATATAACCTAATTGCGATATTGATTACGATAGTGTTCTATCAGTGTACGCTATAGGGTTAGAGAATTTTTATATTATTAGATCAGGGTTTGTTTTTTTTTTAGTTTAGTACTTCGTAGTTTTTTTATAGCTACTCTCTCAGGGTAGTATCCTGGGCCCGCTGTTGTTTATATTATTCTTTGATAGTATTAAAAAATGTATTCGATGGTCACTTTTTCTTAAATTTGCAGATGATCTGAAAATTTTCAAAATAATAAAAACAGAACTTGATTGCTTAGAACTTCAAAACGATATCGATAACATTTGTCAATGGTCAGTGGAAAATAAATTAGATTTTAATGTCAGCAAATGTCAAGTTATGACGTATTCAAGAAAACACAATAAAGTTGTGTACAATTATTCTATGTATGACAATGATCTTATCCGTGTCAATAGCTTTGTAGACCTTGGAGTATTGTTCACTAGCAAACTGTTCTTTGATGAGCATATTGAATTAATTGTTAGAAACGCTTACAAAATCTTAGGTTTCATATTCAGAAATTCTCTTCATTTTCAAAATACACAAACGTTAGATATATTGTACAACGCTTTTGTGAGAACAAAACTTGAATATGCTAGTATTGTATGGAACCCATATTATAATTCTCATGCTCAAACATTAGAAAAAGTTCAAAGCAAATTTCTCAGATATAAAAATTTTAAGGAAAAGGGTACCTTTGATATATCTTACAACGCTTCATTAATGTTGTTTAGTTTTAATACACTTATTAAGAGAAGAATGCTAGCTCAAACAGTTTTCTTATACAAATTAGTTAATTTTTTAATTGACTGTCCATTTTTGCTTGAACGTATAACGTTTCTTGTACCTTCAAACACAAGAAATTCATTAACTTTCTTTATTAACCGCTCAAGAGCTAATGCACATCAAAACTGTCCTATAATGGCATGTTTATCTACTTTTAATGTTTACCTAAATAATATTGATATCCACGCATTGAAACTGCCTTCTTTTAAAAATAGTGTAAAGGAAATACTTCCTAACTCAATTAGAATCAATAATTGATTCTCTCACTCATATATTTATATATTATATTATTATGTATTATATGGTATATATAGTAGATTTTTAATTCTTCTAGTTTTTATATATTATGTTAGATTATATATTTTTCCTGTAATTGGGCTTGTCCTGTTGGAAATAAATGAATATTATTAAATAGGATAATTCCCTATGAAGGTTATTATTAAATAGGATAATTCCCTATTAGAGTATGCGTTTTTTTATTCACGTCCAAACTTAATATAGGAATTTCAAAATTTAATTAAATTTAAATCTAAAGCGATCAAAAATGTTAATTATGTTACAAAATTAATTATCCGCGCGTTTGTAAATTTTATAAACACTTGTTTTGTATTTTGTTTGAACCCTTTACAGGAGAGATACACGGAAAGAAATTAGTGGGCTCTGCGCTATACATTATACGATATTTGGTAACAGTGGCAAATTATAGTGATTTAAGCTATAGATTATAAGGGACACAATAACTAATAATGTTAAAAATAAATTGGAAACGATTATATATATTACAGACACGATTATATTTATTACAGGCACTATTATAAATTTACAGAAATTTTATTATATTATAAAAATTATTAGCACGGACAATAATTAAATCTATTTAAACTATAAATGCCATACTATTTGTTATATTTTATTATTCACTAAACAATTAAAGTATTTCATATAAATTTTTACACTGACTGCCATAATTGTAAGAGAAAGCCTTGTATTTATATAATAAGCGATTATAATTTGCTTGGTATGTGTGTTATAGCGCTCCTAGCTATAATTTTTTTTTCCGTGTACATTTTATTTTTTATTTATTTATATTTTCGCAGAAATCAACATTTTTTCGACAATTTTTTATAAAAAAAGCAATAAAAAAATCAATATTTTTTGAGAAATCATAATGGGAAAAAAATACAAAAATATGTGTGTTCTTATATTTTTTAATAATGTTTGACATTATCTATTTCTTTAAAAGAAATATAGAATAAAAAAATTGTAATCAATGTTATTTCAACAGATTTTCTTCCTAGATTTTTTCTTTGAAATTTTTTTACGACTTTCTTTCCGTGCCATACATATAAACGGTTTCTTCTGTTTACAGCCCATTGCGTTCCATAACCACGCACCTCGTTTTGCAAACTGGTACATATTACAGACCCCTAGTTTACCACGGAGGCGAAGATCTCTTAAAAAATTGAAAAATGGATTTATAGTAACTTTTCCACCATTTTTTCTGCACAAAAATTTCCTTTTGTCTGAAGATTTTCTTCTACGTAAAGATTTTGAACAACTTTTTCTTCTGCGTTTGGGTTTTTTGAATAGTTTTTTACATGTGTTTTTTTTCTTTTGATTTTTACATGATTTAGTTTTTAATCTAGGGCGTTTTCGAGGTTTTGGCTTCTCTAGGCATAACCCCCTACATGGGTCTTTTTTCTTAGCTAAGGATCTTCTTAACTTTTTTCTTTTGCATTTTGGTTTTTGGTTTTTTAAGCATAAATTCTTGCATGGATCTGCTTTCTTTTTATTTGGCTTAATACATATTTCGCTCAAAGATTTTCTTTTAATTGAAGATTTAGAACACCTTCTACTTGGGAGTTTTTTCTTAGAATTTACCTTTTTACATAAATTAGAGGGGCCTGCGACCATATTAATAAACCAACAATTTTATTTTTAACTAGTAATTTATTTTTGCTTTAATCAACATAATATTACATACTTTTAAAAAGAAAAACAAATTTAATTTTTTACCAGATCCTGAGACGATGTAAACAATAATTTTTTGACACAAACTGTCGGAAAAAATTAAGATGTTGACAACCATATGATTTCAAATATCGATGACTATATTCTAAAAGAGAGTTCTCAGAGCTTCGACATGCTGAGGCGTTTTTATGGCGGCACATAAATAGTGCTTCCTCCCTATGCTGCCGATTTTGACAGATGAAGTAAAAAATATTCGACTTCACCGCTGCTGCTGGCTTTTTGAGGTTAGATTTATCGTGTGGCATGTGATTTTCTGTTTGTCAAAAAGAAAATTTTATAAAAAAAGGTAGATTTATATGTAACTTACCCGATACGTGGATTTATCTACAATTTTATTCGTTTTGAACAAAATATTTGGGTAGCGTCCGTTCGCAAAAGCGACGTTGTCAAATTCTTTCCTGCCGCTGGCATTTCGCGGCAGACGTGATTCTGTCAACATGTCGAAGCTCTTAGAACATGTTTTAACACGTAAAATAACATGAAAAAATGTAAGGAATATTATTTCAACAACAAGTTCACAATTTACCGTTTTCAAGTTAAGCATGGATTAATTACTATAGATTGACCTATAGTCAAAATGTGTTTTATCCACGAACCACAATCTTCTGCAAAATTACAGCAGCTTTTTATATGAGTCATTCTTAAGAAAATTTTCTTTGATTATAGGGGAGTAAATCTTCTATTAAAGCAGATTAAAATAACTATAGCTAATAAATAATGTATAGTCATGTATCTTCCACAAAAAAAAAGCCGCTCTTTTAATAATTTGTCCATTATCACCATAACTTTATTGGCTAATGGCTTAATATTGCCACAGTTCAATCAATCATGCTTACTGTCCCATTCGCCCGTTAAGTCCCCTATGCATAGCTATGGTAAGTCCCAGAATCTATCGCCACAATTGGACACATAGGACTTGCCTACTCTTCGCAGTCAAATTTTTAGAAGAATAGCCATATTTATACAGGGTGATCCATAACTGGCATGCCAAAATTTAAGAGGTGATTCTAGATCCAAAAATATAAAAAAAGTTCCTATAAAGGTTGGTCCGGAAATGAGCCCTAAGGGATCTAGGGCCCTTTAAAATTGTAATAAAAATAAGGTTTTTAATTAATAACTCGGATACCGTTTAAGCTAGAGCGGCGAGCTTTTGCATGTATACTAGTATTAATAAGGGCAATAAGTTTATGTTAATTTATTTTTTTAATTTATCCAGAGGCGTGCCCAGACGGACAAAATATATGAGGCTTAAAACATTTTTGCCCCAAACTTTTCTATGTGTATGTTTTTTGGATTTGTTGTAAAAAATATAGATTTCTAGAGTAAAAATACATATAAAATATCATATAGTGTAACACTGTAGGAGCAACCGTTATCAAAAAAAAATGCAATTAAGAGGAAGTAACATTTTGTGCCACCAAAAACGTTACTTTTTAAAAGGCTATTACTCCTTTAATATTAAATTTAGGTGTTTTGGTGTATAATACTTTTTTGCTCAGTTTTAAATGAAGAATCACCCTGCAGCATTAAAATTTTAATGGTGCTTTTTTTTGTTCCCCATTCAATACGTCATCTTCGAAGGGCCGTAGCTCCCTTAGGGCTCATTTCCGCACCAACCTTTATAGAAACTTTTTTTCATATTTTTGGATGTAGAATCACCTCTTAAATTTCGGTACGCGAGTTCTGGAACAGGCTGTATTTTTAAATTTACAATTATTTTCTTGTTCTTTTTATTTCTCTTCTTATTTTTCTTTTTCTTCCTTTTTTATTCTTTTTGAATTTTGCAAAAAAATTATACGCCATTTTGTAGCCCTCGTTAAGAAACATAAGCTCCAAAAAATTTGATTTAATTGGACTGAAAACAAGCCCATTTTAGGGGGTGTACATGGATTGAAACTCACCCGGTATAGGCAGAAAACGCAATATATTATCCACTGTGAAAAGTTTATTATAGAATGCGAAGCAATACAAATCTTCACGGCTTGTTATGTATTATGTCTCCCAATCAATCAATGCATTCCTTCGTACTCAGTCCTCAATGATTGGTGGGCGTTCCAATGGTATCTATGATATTGACTAACAATATATTGTTACAACAACAATGTAGTGTTGTTACTTGTTTGCACAGGTGTAAATATTAAGTATTTTATGATATGGTAATAAAAAAAAGCAAATCCGATTATAGGATTATTGTTTGTATTTTGGCGCAGTCGGTAGATAGTTTTGAGGGTCAAATTTAGTAAGTTGATTATTATCGATATTTTTTTCTTCTTATGGATATTTCAATAAAGAGGGATATCGTTTTAAAGGCGAGGCTAAATAAGAAAAATATGTTTTTGTTTAAAAGAGTGCTAAATTATGAAAACAAAAATGATAAAAAACTGTTTACAAAGTTTATTTTAAGAAAAAAATATTACATAAAAAATATTTTACATTTTTGTGTTTTCGTAAACCTGACATGCGCTAACAACCTAACTAATTTTAATTGTCTAATCCAAGAAAACAAACGAAAGAGACCAAGGTAAACTTAAATTGATTTATCAGGGTTGACGCATACAAATTCGGGAATTTTAACAAAATTGCAGATAAATTTCAATAGGAAAAATAAATAATTATTAATTTTTCTGTGAAGTACTGGTGTTTCTTAAATAGTTACCTAATTTTAATCAATCTAATAATTTTAAATAATAATAATTTTATTTGTTTTTATTTACAGAAAATAATAATCATTTTAAATAATATAAAATATACTATTTCGTTTCTAAGTCAGTCTTATTTGAACAGACAGTGTCTTCTCTACTAGGGTCGCTCGCATGTAAAATGGTAAGTATTTATTTTTACAGCAGTATTCCATACTCTACATCGTATTATTATAACGCTACACAAACTTTCGATGTGCAGATAAATCAGCAAGACCATAAAAAGTCAAAGTGTAATCAGGTTTAGCTGGCTGTACATAAAATCATATTTTACACAGTCGAGTGTGAAGAATTTGTGACATTTCGCACAAAAAGATTCCTTAAGGAGGTCCATAAATAACGACGTTAATTTTGTCTATTTTGGACTTTTTTGTCACTAATTTATGGCTTCTGCTTTTCTTCTTCTTCTTCTTCTTCTTCTTCTTCTTCTTCTTCTTCTTCTTCTTCTTCTTCTTCTTCTTCTTCTTCTTCTTCTTCTTCTTCTTCTTCTTTTTCTTTTTTTGTTATCTACTTTTTGTTGTTGTTTTTCTTTTTCTCCTCATTCTTCTTATTTTTATTATTTCTTTTTTTTTTCTTTTACGGGCAAAAAAAATAAAGTAAATTGTTTGTTATTTACATAAAATTCAGATTACTTAAATCATATAAAGCCTTTATGGTTTTTGTTTTATATTCTTATTTTCTCATTTTCACCCTTCTGCTTTAAAGTCACTTTCCTCGCGGAACGACAAATTTGATGTTTCTGAATGAAATAATATTTGGGGTGGCAATACTGAGGAAATAGATTGGGAGGAGGGGGTTGGGGTTGGTAACTTTTATTACAGATTGAAAACGCGAAGTACTTGAATTTAGCCAGGAAGTAAGTGTCACAATCTCGATTTAACTGGAATTGAACTTTTTTATCATGTCGTCTCAAATTACGAATTTATTTTTTGATAGAATACACTAAGATAACATAAATAACATATGAGACAATCTTTCAATATTTCAGAAACATCACATTTGACGTTGGGCATTTAATTTGGTTGGCGTATGTTCCAGATTGTGCAATACATTTTAAAATATATTTTATTTAAAAAAAAATGTTGCAACAGCGCGCATGCTGTGCCTTCAACTAAGGCGCCATCCACAGGCTTGCATAATCATAAACGTAACGTTATAAACACGCGCACAAGATAAATGATAGCACATCAAGCCAATCACAGCATTGTATGTTATGTATTATGGTTAGTTATGCGAGTCTCTGGACGGTGCTTAAGACAAATTCTGGTTCGCCGTCTTCATCCAATGAAGACGGCAAATTAACGTTTGGATTAAGTAATTTAGTTTTTAAGTGAGTGTTTGTTGCGACTATCACATTACTATCACAGTGCTTTCACATTTTTATCACAGACTATTGCGTAATATTAGTACATAATTAATGCTAATAAAATTTAATTTGAAGAACTGAACATAGTATAATATACACACAAAAGCATAGATAAACAAAAAACTTAAATTGGTAACAAAAACACTGAATAATATCACAAAAAATGTATAAAATGAATTTAATTTGAAATTTTTTGCGAATCAACAACAATATAAACCAGAAATTTGGACTTCGGGGATGGGAATTCCCAGACCACTTCGTTGTGACCCGAATTCCTAGATTACAGGGAGAAAAAATAGGGTACAAATACATATTTGTATCGAGCTGGCCAAATTCCAAAGGAAAAGGCCACGATTCTTTGAAGAAGAAGAAGAAGAAGAAGAAGAAGAAGAAGACAATTTCTTTAATTTGTTTGTATTCTTTCTTATTCTCACAATTTATTGTTTAATTTTTCACTCTCGCTTATGCTTAAAAAGTCCAAACTGTTAAAGCTTTCTCAATTTAAACGACGCACAACAAATAAAAAAGACTTTGCGGAAAATCCTTGATATTTAAATTCAAGATGTTACTTCGCCTTGTGGTCCTACTCTCCTTCCTTCTGATAAAGACCAACTTACGTCCCTATAATGCAGTTTAAGGGTGCTTGATATATGATGGATAAAAGTTCTAAAAATAAAAAGTTATTCTTTTTAAATTTCCCAAGTCTCCCGAAATCTATTATTCATGATTTTTGACCTTTTTTATGTCGTAGAATCAAGGGGACAAGATTTTACTTTTAATATTGCACCTCGTATTTCATATTTTGACTATACTGTATGAAAATTTTTTGACGTAAAAATATTGTTTCCTTATTCATATAAAGACCTATGAAAGAAGGGTATCGCATTTTGGGCTAAATCGCCTGCAACGATAAGACTTTACAAGCTTATAGATAGATATAAAATAAATACTTAGCCGAAATTTCAGCCCTTTTTACATTCCGGAACATACTTTAATTATTTTAATTAAGAATTTGACATTTGTCAATGTGCGATTTGGCAACATTGCACGAAACTTCAAGTGTCAAATGTCATTTCGTCAAAATAAAAATAACTTTGCACGTTAACCACTACAGTAGGGCCAAAGGAAAGGTTCTGTGTTGTGTTCCTGCTCTTGACTATAATATTAAAATATTTTGTTGTGTTTTATTAGTTTTCACGGATTCAATATACTGTAATTCAATGTGTAATTAGGCTGGACTTATGTGACTAGTTTCTTATATTTCAGTACGATTATGGAGTTATTTTTGAGGTATTTATTCTATAATAACGTTGTGAGCAAACCAGCAGTTTCTACGATAACCCCGAAACATGTAGTTCTATGGGACAGTGTTACCCAAGACAAGTAATTTAATGGTAAAACATGTTAAATTAATTTATTTCCAACTTTTAATATTAATTAAATATATTTATTTAAAAATAAATATATTTAATTAATATTGTAGTGTTTTGATTATACATTCTACCTAAATGTAGGTATTTATGTTGGTTTTTAGATTAACAAAAAATATTGCTTTTTTTCAATATCATATCACATTTAGCGCAATAATAATGCGATGTTGTCAGGTTTACGATAGCAAATAATTCCTGAGTTTTTAATTTCTTTTCAACATTTTGCAATTTTTTGAACAAAAGCATATTTTTCTTATTTAGCCCAAAACTCCTATTTAAAACGATACCCTTCTTTTATATTGGAAAGTAGACATGTGTAAGTTTTCACTTGAAAATAAACAGCTCTAAAACTTTTCCTGTCCAACTTTATTATACCTTATTGAATTTGCAAATTTCTCTTTTCCCCTTCGTTCAATCAGTGATTCAAATATTTATTTACTTATTTGCTACATATGCTACCCATTTATGGGTCCGGGGGATTTAGAATAATTGTGTTAAGACTAATTTGACGGAACGTAACTCACACGTTATTTGTTTAAAGGGTGACCATAACTACCATGGCTATAGGTTTAATTAAATTAACACTTATTAGGCACAATAGAAAATAATATATACCGTGAATGGCTACTAGTCCAGTCAAATAACGAAAAACTCCTAGGTTAAATTGGAATAAATATACACGGGCTGATATTTTAAAGGGTAGTAGTGGATAGTAACAGAACACTCCTTAGTTAGTTAGTTTTTCACCTGGTGATTTGCGTCAGGGGTGTCCGCTATCTTGAATTTTAGGGGTAAGTGCGTTTATCTCGCTAAATATGCATCTTACGATAAAAATGTATATAACCAATTTTGTTAAGGAGAAAATTTCCAATAATTTTTGTTTGGATCATTTTTTTAATATATTAATAACAATCCAGTTATAAATATTCAAAAATTGCCATGTTGGGGGTGAAATTGTTTTTTTTTTGTGTTTTCAGCCAAATTATTCATAGGAGGATAAAAGGTTATAAGCAAACTTGTAGCTCTTGAAATTTTTTATAGGTTTTGTATGTTATAAATTTTCAAAAAGTATTTTGGTACGGTTACAGTGGGCGCTGAAAGTGGAGTTTCGCCCTCTGTAACCGTACCAAATTTATAATATATGAAACATAAAAAGTTTCAAGAGCTACAAGTTTGCTCATAACCATTATCGTCCAATGAATAATTTGGCTGAAAAATGGAATAAATTTCACCTTCAACATGGCTATTTTTGAATTAAGATTGTTATTAATATATTAAAAAAATGATCCAAACAAAAACTGTTGTAAATTTCCTCCTTAATAAAATTGGTTATATACATTTTTATCGTAAGATGCATATTAAGCAACTCACCCCTAAAGTTCAAGATAGCGGACACCCCTTACGCAAACCACCCGGTGAAAAACTAACAGGACTGTTCTGCTACCATCCACTACTGCCCTTTAAAATATCAGACCGTGTACATTTATTGAAATTTATTATTTGACTGGACTATACGTATATATATATATATATATATATATATATATATATATATATATATAAAATATTGAGCAAACAAAAGAAACCTAGAAAAGCTGTGAATACCTTTATTTGGCAATTTTACCAAAAGCTTTAGAAAAAACCCTGAAACAAAAACTGTGTTATTGTTTTATAGAAATAACTTCAGCTTTTTCAGGCATTCTTTTCTTAAATTAATGTATTGCCGCTAGCATAAACCAACTGTCCCACAATACCACCTGTCCCACTGTACATTCGCTTCCCCTATACTATAAAACATTTACATAATTCAATTTTCGATGTTTAACTCATAGTGAGTTATTGTAACAGCTATTAAAAGGTTAATATAAAATGCAAATAAAATTTAAATAATTTATTTCCGAGCAATCAATGGTGTTCTGTTCAGAAACTGTGATGATATTTAATCAATTTGTGCTTGGTGAGCATTTCGATGAGCATTGGGGACGAAATCTATCCATCAGCATATGGAAAACCGCTTTTCCAGTCCTGCTAGAGGGTGATTAATATAAACTATAATTACGTGAAAATTAACTGCACAAAAAAATCAAAAATACCGACGCAAACCTATTTCAGTGCACTTCGGGTGCTTTTTTTACTCAGCTGCGCCTCGTTCATGGAGAACTAGGTTCGCGTACTCGGTGCGTATACTATTTTTCCTACGACCTAACATCTAAACATCCCAAAAATGCAAAAAAAGTCTTAAAGTTAATTTGTAAATTTAAGGTGTTTGACGTTTAAGACAATCACTTAAATCCTTTTAATTTTTCTTCCTTGCTTTGCCTAAGTAATATAGTATATTAAAGTACTAGTTTCTTAACATACGGTTTAGGCTCACGAGTACAAGTTTAGAAAACGAGCCGCTTGTGGCGAGTTTTCTAAAGTACTAGTGCGCTAAAAAAGTGTAATGAAACGAGTGCTTTATACTATTTTTTCTTTTTTGCTCTAAAGTTTTAAAAAACTTACATTTAAATTGATGACTGATTTAGGGATTTTTGTTTCGTGTTGGCATTACAGTTTTCGCCATGTTTGAAATTCTAATAACAAATTTTGATATATCTTATAGTCATGTCTTCTCTTTTACACTTCAAGTAACCAAGCCACAATTTTAACACAAAATTTTGTACAAAATTAAACTTTAAGTGACATTAACATTTGCACGGTAAACGTCAAGCGACAAGGCTTTTGTCTGTTGCCAACCCAAAAGAAAAAAAAGTAGACACCTCTTATGGGCCTATAAGAACACGCAAAATGCGTGTGATTATGAGCTTATAACAGTCGCAAAATAGAAAAATTATATTTTGGTTCTTAAAGTTTGCCGAAAGGACTGTTAAAGATACTAATACTATTTTTAATTAACGCAAAGCTTTTCGTGTTCTGTTTGGATAGCAAAAATAAGTAACATAAGCAGCTTAATTGAATTATTCGATACAGCGGTAATCTGAGTCAGACGGCAATAAATATAGTGACGTTAACGGCCTCTATAAGCGTCATTAGTTGACCAAGAAGGAGCACAATGCAACGCCACCCTCACCCGCAATTTTGCTATCCTGCATTCTTCCAAACTATGATATATTTTAGACGAATCGCCTGGTTACAAAAAAAGATAAAAAAATGAGACAAAATTATACTTTTTTCTATAGGCATTTTAGATGACTACGGCATGCACCATGGATCTTAGGTCTGAGTGCCGTGGCTATAATCTTGTAATAACCACACCGCTTCTGATGATGGTGATGAATAGTCCTACGAAAAAAATGATTATACATGTTTTTATAGGGAATTAATTATAATTTTTATTTCTGTAATTTTTTGTGTCCTACTATAAATAATAAGTGAGATATCGCTAAATAAATATAGTTTTTGTCCGTTTTGCCCTCCTTGTCCTACGTTAACCATATTTAATGTGGCGTAAATAGAAAAGGTCCTGAATCTTTTGGTGAAAGAATTTTTTAAATCGGACATTCCGTTAAAAAGTTATAAGGTTTACATACATACAGACAGACAAACAGACAGAAATTTTTTCGACACGCACTTTTTTCACATTTTCTCGACGTTTCATGGCATTCTAAAGCAGAAAATGCAAAAAAAAGATTTCTCGATCGATTTTAATAACGAGTGTTTCCACCCGTAAAAAAATTTATTTGGTGTTCGCTTACCCCACCCCAACTTTTACTAAATACAATCGATTGTCTTAATCCCAGGCTATAACTTTTTATAACTCTTGAGCTATTGTGGTCAAAAATTTTCCGAACAGACAGACAGATAGACAAACAGACAGAATTTTTTTTTGGGGGAAATCATATTTTTTGGATATAAAACGTCAAGAATAAAATGCAATGAAAATTTTTACTCGGGGATAGTAATTTATTATTTACAAAGTTAACTAGTTTTTCTACGCTCATAATTTTTAACTTATTTTTAGGACAAGGCCGCAAATCAAAAATAATTAAAATCCACTGTTTTTATAAGGATTCAGAGGTATTATTTTGTGATGACTTTAGTTTCAATAGCTGTACATTTGGCTCTAGATCACCATGTATTTATTTTTTATTACAATTTTACCCTCATAAATAGCCATTATGAAGTTCCTTATATTAAAGGGTATATTTTTTATTAAATGGTATATGGAATTACTACTGTTTTTAACAAATTTTTTATCTTTTAATAACCGAGATACATGCTGTGGAAAAAAATTGTAGAACACCCTGTAGAGTACCTTTACCTATCAATGATTCCCAGAACCCCGCACCTAAAATAGTTATTCCTTATTTAGTACCTTTCAAAACATTAAGATTGTAGATATTAAGCTAGTCAATATGTTGCAATATTGAAATAATGTTTTTGAAAATAAATGATAAATAGTATCGGCAATTCTAGCTATGGTCCGTTTTTTCAAGCAAGATAGTACATTAAAAATCGCACAGTAAATATTTTTACAACAGGTTTGAATAGTATATGCTTGTGTATAGAATATAGTTAAGTTTTATAAAATAAACTACGCAGTAAAATCCAAAATTCGAATCTGTTTTGAAAATATTCACTGTGCAATTTTTAATTTACTATCTTGCTTGAAGAAACATACCATAGTGTACCTATACGCCCTAGAAAAATGGATTTATTACACGGAAAAAAAAATATAGCTAGGAGCGCTATAACACACATACCAAGCAAATTATAATCGCTTATTATATAAATACAAGGCTAACAAATAGTATGGCATTTATAGCTTAAATAGATTTAATTATTGTCCGTGCTAATAATTTTTATAATATAATAAAATTTCTGTAAATTTATAATAGTGCCTGTAATAAATATAATCGTGTCTGTAATATATATAATCGTTTCCAATTTATTTTTAACATTATTAGTTATTGTGTCCCTTATAATCTATAGCTTAAATCACTATAATTTGCCACTGTTACCAAATATCTTATAATGTATAGCGCAGAGCCCACTAATTTCTTTCCGTGTAAATGTATTAAATTCACTGCCAATAAAACAAAGCTCAGAAGTTTTTTCACATTTCTTAAAATTGTAAGCCTTACTGGGTATAAAAAAGCTGTCTGTGTTTATGTCTGTATGCTCTCTAGTCTCTGTTTACATACTACCTGTCGACAAACAATTTTTTATTTTTTTTTATGTAAAAAGGAGTTTACCTATTTTGATTTTGGCTCCATTTCTTACAATTTTGATTCTAAGTACAAGTTTATTTTGACTTGTTGCAATTTTTTTACCTGATTTATCCGAATTTGGAACTTAACCACTCATTTGTGACTGCCTTTCTGCTTTAAGTGCTCAATGGGCCATTTCTTTCGCTTGGTAAACGGCCGAAGATTAACTGAAACACTTTGGGACATTATTTTTAAAATAGCTTTATACGTGACAGTATACTTTACTATTTTTTTCTGGGAAAATTGACTTTTTTATTGGGTAAAATTGATTTTCTTTTTGTTGCCACTAAAAGGCAATAATTCTACCACTTATTTATTTCAGAGTCTTTATTTAAACCACAAGGCCACAATTTTTCTTCTATAACAACAGTAGTCGGCGTAAACTCATTTTTTTTTTTTTCGTTTTTAAAAAAATAATCTTAAAAAAAACATATATTTTTTTTTGAAAAAAGCATTTTTTTAGATTTTTTCGCGTGTATGGAAATAAAGTAATTTCTAATGTCTGTTCCAATGAGCTAAATGCTATCTGGACGCTTAACAATAGAACTTAATCGAGAATTGAATGAAATAAATTCAATTCAAATTACTTTTTTAATCAATTACTGTTCTAAAGAATTGTTTGAAAATTGTTTTTTAATCACCTATTTTTCGGGCTTTGTTTATTATTTTCTTAAGAATTTTTCTGTTTTAATAAGGTGTAAACTGCGCCATATAAAAAAATGTAAATGCTTAGAATTGTTTGATCAAAAATCATTTTACAGAGAGATATTTGTATACAGCACATAGATTTTGACTTTTCGGCGAAGATTTCATACTCTAGAGAACTCTTAGTAGTACTAAGATTGCTACTAAAAGCCGATGTAAAAATTTTAATAGGGGACGTTCATACAGTATGTCACGATTTTTTTTGTCAGTTTGCCTTAAAGTGTCACATGCATGTAAAATTAACATATTGAAAGTCTTGGCCAGTAAGGAATTTAATTATTGAAATGTTAACGCTATGCACAATTTAAGAGGAATCTCAGCTCACTGTCATTTCCAGACTCATTCATCTTTCTCCTGGTATCTTACCGACCCTTTAGGGGTCGTCCATAAAATACGTCACTTTTTTAGGTCATTTTAGACATTGTCACAAAGGCTTGACCCCCGTCCCCCTACACTCTAATTATACTGTTTGTTCTTGCGGTGACAGAGAGCAGTTCTGCTGAAATTTTGCATATAGACGCTGTTCTTGATGTAAACTAATGAAAAAATGTCGTCTTGTTTTTCGTAGCTAGCAACTAGCTGCAAATTTTTGATTTGTCGTTCCGTATGTTCAACAAACAGTTTTTCATTTTTCAAGGTTAAGGCACAATTTATTAACTTCAATTTGCACAGTTTGTCTGATTTCCCGGGATGCGCTTTACCATAAGCTTTATAGAGCTTATTGTACAAAGAACCGAAATCCGACATGACTGCCTTTGATATTCAACTTTTATCGCGAAATATAACACTGCGAATTCACAATTTGTCAGTGCTGCCAACTTATGGTAAAACCATGAAGCAATTCTGACCGCCAAAATATGAATAGATAAATTGGACTATTCTAAAAAAATCTGCTTATCAGAATGTAAAAAAGTTATTTTGAGTAAGTCAATAAAATTTTTGGTGTGACATCACTCTTGGCCAACCCCTCCCCCAAGTCACACTTCGTCACAAATACCTGACCCCCCTCCCCCTAAAGGTGTGACGTATTTTATGGACGACCCCTTAACAGGAGCAAGTTACTACCGCTGTTGGCGCCCATAAAACTTTTTTTCCGTTTATAAACGCTTATTGTGCTTTCCCTTGTTTTGTTTTTCTTTTGTTTTTATAGTTCGCCGCTGTGATCCGCGTAACGGTTAATTTCATATGAGGATCACCGGAAAGAAACTGGATATATTATTTTTTATTATATCCAGTTCTAAGGACCAAGAAACGCGCTTCTGGAATAAACAAACAAAATAAATATAGTTATCTGGTATATCTTATTTATAGGTATTTTAAACTATATTTTACTACCTGAATCACCATTTTTGTGCTATTATTGTACCTTTTACTTCCCCAGGGAAAGTCTTGTATTGGTAAAAAAATTTCGAAAAATTTTTATTGCTGTTTTTTACGTTTCTGGACGTTTTATATCCAAAACATATGATTTCCGTCAACAAAAAATTCTGTCTTTCGGTCGGTCTGTCGGTCTATCGGTCTGTGTGTCCGGGAAATTTGTGACTACGATATCTCAAGAACGCTTCGGGCTAAAGACTTCAAATTTGGACCACAGGTCTGCTACGCAGCTCGGGATTTAATACGCTCGGCTATAAAAAAAGTCTTCTCTACCTTGATATATAATTACTATTAAGAACAACAATTTTAATTTAAAATACTATTTTAATTTAAGGGCACAAAAAATTCAAATTATGATAGTTTCTTTGCTGGAATCTTGTATATCCAGTATTGCCTCTCTTATATACGAGTCTTGATTCACAATGATATATAATGAACTTTCTGCTCTGGGACGCAAAGACTATTTATAACACTTATAAATAATATACCTAATAAGTTGGGGGTCTTTATTGTTTTAATATATTTTTTCACTACTAGCTTTAGAACATGGCATTATTTATCATGTTTTCAGACTGTGAAATCAATTTTCTTCTCCTATAGCAATAATGATTTTTTTTTCTCCTATTAAATTTTATAAACAATTGATATTTTTTATTAAAATAGGCCAATAAAACCCTGTCGAAATAAACTTAAACCTTCATTTAATGAGCTAATAGCTCATTTCAAGTTTTTATCGTAGGCTAAATCGTACACTTTTCGCGATTTCAATGTTAACCTGTCTAATATAGCATTTGCAATTTCGGAGAGATTTGTAGGTGTATAAACCATATATTCTTCTTCAATCATTTTTAATCAATTTCACACAAGGTTTTTGCACAGAATCACGAGTCAGCCACCTGTTTACATAATAAACAAACAAGTTTGAAGTATGGCTGTCATCAAAGTCAAAGAGTGCTGCCGCCAGTGGTGGTTTTGCTAACTAACTTTTTTTTACGGCGTACAACAATGAACTCATTTTTTTACTGTAAAAAAATAGATCACTTTTAACTAGTGTGTTCAGTTATAATATGAACATTTTAGTACGCATGAAGAAAAAGATTATTTACTGACTTTAATGGGTAAATATGTCGATTTGGTAGTTTTAATTATTTATTTCTCATTTTACTTCCCTTACAACTTATAATGTGTCTACAATATTATAAATTATTCTGTATGTTATTTTTAACAAATATAAATAATTAGGTAAATACTAGGTATTTATTTTAATATTGAAATACTTCAAGTACCTATATAAATGTCACTAGGTCGCATTTTTTCAGACACCTTGGTAAATTTTTAAAAAATAAAACCAGTTTCAATATTTATATTTGCAAAGTTTATTAAGATTATTAGATAAGGTTCAAGTATTACGTAACGCAAAATGTACCAAAATTCATACACTTCATATCCCGGTTATTATAGATTATAGAGATTTCATATTTTGGCTATCCCTCCTAATAGGGGGTGTGTTTTATTTTAACTTATTGTAGTTTTCTTTTTGTTTAAATTTTTAAGATTTTATAAAAAAAAAATATAGTTAAGGTCAGTATAACATTTCTAATAATGTGTACTCAAGTTAAACTAAACTATATAACTATAACTATAAACTATATTTAAAAAGTAAGTTTTTCTAAAAGGAATTGTACCATTTTCAACCTAATTTTCATTATTTGTAGCTTGAAAATGACTTTATGTTAAAAAAGTCGAAATATTTGTCGCTGTAATGTTTTTTTAATACACAATAAATTTAAATTTTGGAGAGATAACATTTTTTCTATGGTTTATTTTTCTAACAAATTATTGAACTTTTTAAAATTAGTTAAATAAGTTATTTCAAGTATTTTTTTTCAGTGTGTATTAAGTAGTACTAGGACTTCCTATGAAAAATATCGTATTGAAACGTATTAAAACTCATTCAGACGATTCCAAATACGTATTAAAAATTACTTTTCAATTCGTATTTGGAATCTCTATCTGTTTCAATACGCTCCAATATAAAATTTTTTATATAACATCGATAACTAAGATAATTATTTCTTATAATAAAATATGTTATAATTATGATCTTATGGTTTAAAATAAGAATTATATATAACTCTATTCTTTTAAATAACCCTCTATTTTTCAATCAAAAAAACATCCAAATGGTTTTATAATGAAAGATTTTCAATGCAGGAGGCGTATTTAATACCAAACTTTAATTTACATCAAAAATATCGGTTAAAATTGCTCGGTATGCTACCGGGACCCTTCGTAAGTTCATGATTTATTTCTTCATTTCAGCTGTCAAATATTTGCATTTGCCAACTCAGCCACTCAAATGGAGATCCTGCGTTATCAAAAGATTTTAATTTTGTAGGGCTTTTTTGCGTTTTTTTAATGTTTTATTTTACTTTTTATATGTTTTATGTTTGTCTGTCTATCTTTCGGTCTGTCAACCGGTCTGTCTGTTGGTCTGTATGTCTGTCAGTGTGTCGATCTATTTGTCAGTCGGTCTGTCTGTCGGTCTGTCTGTCGGTCTTACTTCGATCTGTCTGTTTACGACCAACATAATTCGAAAACGGTTTGGGCTAAGAACTCTTCTGGAAAATTGTTTTGGTTTAGGAGGACATTTTTGTTTCGAAAGTTGTTCCAATTTGAAAAATCTTTTATATTACAGCTAAAGGTATACCTGTTATAGAAGACTTGGTAAACTAACCAGTGATGGAACAAAGTGACAAAATTGTGTGGCCGAGATTACAGACGCAAAATATTCCCCCTAATATTCCCTAGTATGCAATTAAGTAATGCATTTTAAATCCCAATTATCACAAATGGAAGGACTTTTGTTAATCTATTGGCAAATTTAAAGAAAAAACACGTTTTCTTATTTCCCAATTTAAGCCTAAATCTTTGTATTAAAATCGTATAAAAAATTAATATTCTAAATGGGGTTTTAAATTGCTTTTTTTAATGGATAAGAATGACAATTAAAAACATTTACCCGCTCAAAAGTTTTGTTATTTTTATTAATTAGTTTAGTTTGTACTATATTATTTAAAGTAATAATATATTTTAAAGTTTATATATTATATAAAATTTAGGAAAGCCCCTAAATTTGTTCCAACTGATAGGTCAAAGTTAATACGTGCCGCAATGAGCCCTAAAAAAGGATATATTTATTTTAAAGTTTTGATTTTTTTTTAATTTAAAAAAATATATATTTATTTTAAACATTTTTATGTTATCGTAAACGTGAGAAGAATGCTAACGTGCCTAGCATGCCTCTATCTTATTTTAAAAAAGTTACGTTTTTTTGTTTATCTGAACATAACATTTAGAATGTATAATAAAAACATTATACAATATTAATTAAATGCATTTATTTAACACTACAGCTTAAAAGTCTCTTAAAACTTTTTTATGGAAATAAAGGTATTTAACACGTTGAAAGCCACATTAAATTACTAGTCTGGGGTCACACTGTCCTATGGAACTGCAGGCTTTAGGTTACTATACTATAACGTTGGAGCTGCTCGATTGCTTTATAATATTATTAGTATAAATACATACTTCAAAAACAACTCGGTAATCTTACTGAAAAACTAGTCTGATAAGTCCAATACACATTGAGTATTACACAATGTGTATTTTACACCATGTTAAATCCGTAAAAATTAACAACAAAACAACAAAATATTTTAATTTTACAGTCAAACGCAGTCAACAAATCACAATACACAGCCCTTGGCCCCACAGAAGAAGTTATTTTTATATTGACATGCCACTTGACACGAACCATCGTTAGGTACAATGTTGCCAAATCTTGCACTGAGTTATGTCAAAATTCGTAATTAAAATAATTAAAGAATGTTGCGGGATGTAAAAAAGGCTGAAATTTTGGCTAAGTATTTATTATTTTATGTATCTATAAGCATGTAAAGTCCTCATTGAGGGGTGTCTCAAAAAATCTATATTTTAAGGACCACCCTTATATAGATATCTAATAATGACATCGTATAACATTTACCTAAACTGACTAAATTCGAGATTACCTTTGAGATAAACCTGGGGTTGATCCATGCCGTTTTGACATCATTATCAAGTAGCTTGTATGATTGCTTTGTGATAAGCCGGCCACCGTCGGGGGGACATCGTATCAAATGATTTGATTGGTGGAGATTTCTCGAGTCTACGTTACATTGGGCTGATATGGTACTTATTGTTATCTTTTGCTCTTTGGTTGGGTTGCATCTGAAAATAAATGCGAATCTTAGTAGTTGAAAAACAAACAGAATTTTATAAAAAAAAAATACATTTTTTTTCAATTTTCTTTTTATTTTTTTTTTATTTTCATATTTTAGTTATTTTTAGTGTCCATTTTTTTGTTATATTTTACACATTAAATGTAAAAAATTACAATTCAAATCCATTAGTATGATTTTCACGTATTTTTTTACGTAACGTTCATGTAATTTAGTAATTTTTACTGAAATATTATCTGTGTTGTAGAAAAATACATTTGTGTTAAGCTACCAGCTCAAAAAATATGCATTTTTTGTAGTTTACGCGTTTTAGTATGGTAGTTTGATGATCAATAGGAGATTACCTTCGTAAAATAGATAATAGTATCATATTATGCCAAATTGTACGGAATTTATGTATATGAAAGACGCCTAATTTCGGATGGTTTCCTAATTTCGGATAGTAGTGTATCTAAGATACTATCTGCAGAGGTAAACAGAAATATACTTTTATGTGAAGCCAAGAGTCAAACTAAATCCGTCCTCTAATATGGTAACGGTTAAATGGCAGCACAAATCGTTTAAATTGCAAATGGCAAAATTATAACTCCTATAGTATTCTTAATAAATTGCTTAGTTATTAAATTCGAGATTAAATTAATTCTTATTCGCAGAACAAAATATCATGAAATAATAAGAAACATAAGCAATAGGATCCAGATCTAATCTTGAAAAAATAATTGGATACGTCCGAAATTAGAAACCCTTTTATAAATGCATAAAAATGCAGTTTTTTAAACAAACTAAACTGTAATAAAATTGTTTTCATAATAAATCATGGTTCGCTATAATAGTTATTTATGGTACTAGTGGGTAAAGTAAGGTATTGCCCATGAGAAAATTAACCTGCGAGGCGTTAACCAGGCAGGTTAATTTTCGAGAGGGCAATATCGGTTTAACCATGAGTGCCATACAAGGTTTTATCCAATAAATAGCTTAGAAATTCATATTTTTATTAAAAATTTTAATGACATTTACAAGAAAATAATTTGACAAGTGACAGTTGAGTGGGTAAAATAAATAATTATCCACTCAATAAAGTAAAAGCCACGCGGGGGTTATTATTGAGTTTATCTATTTAAAATAAAGCTGGCAATTGTCTCATTATCTGTATGTATTTGATAATATATTTTATGTTTTTATGTAAAAAAAATATCAAAAAGTAATTAAATATTGGATAAATTGTAAATCGTATGCGAAATTAGGCAACTTTCTTATGCTTATTTGTAATGAAGTCAGTCCGAATAGCTGCGAATTTACCTCTATCTGTCGTTCTTTAAAGTCCACTCTATCGATTGTAAAAATAATACCTCCGTATTCTAACATTCCGCATAAAAAATACGAAATGAGTTATGCTTGGGGAGGAGAGTATTGGAACGTGACTAAGATTTTAAATTGTTTTATTGTTTTTTTTTGTTCCCTTTGCCTTTTCTGACTAGTAAGGAGATGCAGTAATTACTTCGACACAAAAGTTGCAGAAATATTTCATTCATGCTCAATGGATAAAAAAAAGGCCAACCTTTATTCTGTCTAGATTCGATTGTATGAATACATACAATTGTATTAATACATAAAGCGTCTGTCTTTCTTCTACTTCATTCTTCTTCTTTTTCTTCTTCTGTTCTTCACTGTATTTTACAAAAAAAAATGTTGGCCTAAGTATTTTTTGCTAACATGTATAATATTGGTGTGAGTTTTAAAGGACCTTAATAAAACATACGTAGCGCAGAGAATTACTTAAACAACAAGAGTTCTGTTAAGATAGAGGAACTAGAGTTCTTAAGTTATGATCCGATAGGTCAAGTTTTCCTTCGTTGTAAATCACATTTTTCATTCGACTGAGACAGCTGGGGTGACTTAAGGTATTGCATTTAACACAAATTAACCCGTTTACGCACTGGCGTTGTCTTTGCCGGCCATCGTGGATACAAGTGCATACTTTCAACGCTTTATTTAGAGTAGGAAGGAAATGCAATAATTTGATTCTTGAGATATTTTCTGGTTTGATTAATGGGACACGGTGAGGACCATATGGTTTCGCGAAATTACGTTTCGAGATTGATTTCATGCTGTAGATATTTAGACAAGAGAAATTATTTCTTATAGCCCTTCTTACTGGTTTTGACGTGAGCAATATAAATGGAGGATCTATCAATATTTTTAACACGATTTTATAAAGCAAAAAAACAATGCATATTACAAATGAGTTATTGGTAACAGTTAACAAGTCGAACTATCAATCTTGGAAGAAAAATATCGCCGGAAAGTTGAATTACGCACACGGAAAGAAAATGGAGAATTTTTAATATAAAATGGTCAAATAGAGTTAAATACGAGAGCGTATTGGAGATAATAGGGAAAAGCGTTAAGAAATGGGTTAGCAGAAGAAAGGATCAAATCGTGGGTCATATACAGGGTGGTTGATTTATCATGACAATTCCTTTTAATAACTGCTAGTTGAAAAATATGGAAAAGGAGATTGTGCGGGGGTTTCCATCATTTTAAAGCTAAATTAATTTTCTTTTTGACTATATAGTTTTTATTTAAAAAAAATGAAGCTGCTTTTTTTTAATGCGATTTTCTTCGATTTTCTTTTGAAATTTTCATTTATAGCATTTAAAATTAGTTTAAATTAACTTATTTATTTACTTGAAATTACTACATAGTTATGGAGAGCCCCAAATAAGCTTAAGCTTGTGTTTAAAAGTATAAGACTTTATCATGAATTAATCATTAAAACAAAAATTGTTTAATTTTTTTAAAGAATTTGACAAAAATTCCCATTTTCAACACTTTTTTAAAAGCTTCAAAAAAATTGAATAAACTAAAAATATATGCTCAGAGAAAGAATTTTACGAGCTTTCACACGACTCTCCTTTCTATTTAAAAAAAATGTACCACGTTTTACCCCTGCCTCCATTGTGCCCCCAAACATATCAAATATACAGGATTGTCATGATAAATAGCCCACCCTGTATTAAGAGCAACCGGATGTTTAAATAAAGAAAATAGTGTCTAGATATTTTAAGTAACCAAAAGAACTTTCACTTTCGGGTTTAGAAGAAAGAAAAGTGAAAATCCATTAACACGGTCTAAACCCGAAAGTGAAAGTTCTTTATATCTTAATGGCCGTGAAAGCTTAAAATCTAAAACCAAAAGAATTTGCCTATCGCTATGAGGATAGGCTGGAATGGGGAGCTGTCTCAAACCAGTCAGTAAAATCTAGGAATAATAAATTATTTGATCTATCTGACTATGCTTTGACTATAAACCATTAAAATTCTAGCTTGATTTAAGATATCAGTGCACATGGTTCACAGATTTTGCACTTGAATAGTGTAACCCTTTCAAGAAGGACATAAATCCTGAAACATCTTGCTTAATTAATTTCAAATATGTCCTAAAGTCCCTTGGGAGTTGTTGTAATATCGTCACCGTTTTCCCCTACGGGAAAGGCCTTATTTTGGCACAGTAATCGATTATGCCTCTATGAGTTAAATGTGGACCGTTGCCAGAAACTAGCCTTGTATACTGGATGCAATTGGAGGTCATCCAAAATTGTTAAACAAAAATGAAATAAAGGTGGTTTTTTGAAATTTTATTACTTTTATAAAAGAGTAAAAAAGGCATTCTTAGATTAATATGTATTTAAACCTTTTAGCAAACCGCAGCATAAATAAAAAAGAAACATGATTTATGTTTGACCAATGCGATTTTCTAGTGAATCATAGAATTTTACTCACCTCTAAATTTTAAGACACTGACTGCATAACTATCAAATTGAAACTAGGGTCTTTCAGATCAGTTTGCCATATAAATGCAAATGAAGCGCTCTATGTATTTAATTATCACTAAAAAGGATGCCACAGAAAAATCTGACCATGAATCATGGTGGAAGGAGTTTCACTAATTATAATTACCATGATTCTATAATTATAGAATCATGGACAGCCAAATCCCATAAGTGGAAAATAATGTTACATAACCTTCTGCGGAGTCCTTGGTCTACACAAACTTAAATTGCACATTCTGTTGCTTGATTCTGGTAGTATTTCTAATTCCGAATATGTTTTAAGTAACTTCTATCTTTTTCCGTTTTGGAGAAAAGAGCTATAAAAATCACAAAAATATTTTTTTTTGCATTTTTACAATTAGCCAAGCATTTTGTTATAAGAGAATAAGATACAGTACCGTACCATTTTTACTTAATTTAATTAAAAGGGCTTCTTTTTGAAGATCTGTATTTACCCGTATCTACAAACAAGGTCTTTTCTGACGTAGGCCCAGTAATAAATCTAGAGGGCCGATCGACAAGTCTAAGAAAGATCCCCAGAAGGGCACCGCTCACGCAGAAGGGCAACTTTTAAAAAGTAAAAGCTCCATTTTTTATGAATTAATGAGGCATGGATGAAAGGGTAATTGTGAAAATAACACCCATCACTGCATTTCAGGGAAATGTTTGACATTTACACGGGACCCAATATCGAGGATCAACGCAAGAAAAGGGGTCTATTTTTTATAACAATTTGACGATTTTAATTTTTACACAAACCCCCCTTGACGAATTCTTAAAAACCTTTGGATTAAAGTTTAGTCCAAATATATGGCTCCTAAACAATATTTCCTGTAATTTCATTACTATACACGGAAAGAAATTAGTGGGCTCTGCGCTATACATTATAAGATATTTGGTAACAGTGGCAAATTATAGTGATTTAAGCTATATATTATAAGGGACACAATAACTAATAATGTTAAAAATAAATTGGAAACGATTATATATATTATAGACACGATTATATTTATTACAGGCACTATTATAAATTTACAGAAATTTTATTATATTATAAAAATTATTAGCACGGACAATAATTAAATCTATTTAAGCTATAAATGCCATACTATTTGTTATATTTTATTATTCACTAAACAATTAAAGTATTTCATATAAATTTTTACACTGACTGCCATAATTGTAAGAGAAAGCCTTGTATTTATATAATAAGCGATTATAATTTGCTTGGTATGTGTGTTATAGCGCTCCTAGCTATAATTTTTTTTTTCCGTGTATATCTATCTATCTATCGGTAGCAAATGTTTAAAAAAAAACTAAAATTTTACCGAATTTCATAGTGTAATTTTAAAATAATATCATAATTTTAAAACTTGATTTTATGATATTACGTCATCATGGAAAACTAAAAGATTTGTTAAATTTCCTATAAAACATGATAGTTTATTTACTTTTTCCCACGATCCCCTATGAAAATGACATTTACCACACTCTCTTGTTCTTTAGAAAACGCCTTATATCACCCTTGTTTGATATTTTCATATCACCCTAGTTTGATATTTATGAATGTAGGTTTGCCTAATTTCACGTATGTAGGTTTTCCTTAATTTACGTTGTAGATACGAATTTAGCTCACCCCGTTTTATATGCCATTTTCCACCTTTCATCACAGAATTTTATGATATCTTTTATGTTTCTCAAACCAAATTTTTCTTTCATTTCAAAAATAGAAACTATAGTCATAACCTTACTAGATTGACCAAGATATAAATTGGGATTACTTAATTTTTGATTTAGTTACCTTACATTTTATAAAAAACATCAAAATACACGGTCTTTTTCTTATAAAATCGTAAAACAGTACAATTTTACTGTTTTATATGGGAACATACCTAAATAAATCTAATTTAATTAGCAAACTATCTTGCCTTGATTTACACAAGAGCCTTGCGTTATAGGCAACCAATTAAACAGCTAGGTATTGTATTGTATAATATTGTATTAAATTTAAAAACCAAGAAAACTAAAAGTAAAAGAAAATTATGTTTCCTGTTTAACATACATAAATATGTATGCTATTTTTTGCTTTGTATTCTTTGCTTTTCTCAAAAATTCTTTGAATAAGTGATAAAAATTAGAAAATATTAAATTAAGAAAAAGTCCAAATTTAATGTTAAGTTTGCTAAAATTTTTGGTACCTTATTTACTCAAACAGTTTTCTACGCCAAGAAAAACGGTTTCCTTTTCTGTTGGACTGACTCATATATCGAAAACAACACCTCAGGCGTGCTTTTAGCGCAGTAGAATTGATTAATTGGGCCTATTCCTTATATGGTTTTTGCAGAAACATGATACTGCAATTATGGCTTATGTCAATATTGCCAATTTCTTAATTGGCTTATCTACTTTAAAATGGGTCAATGTAAATTTTTCCATTCAAATAAAGTGAAAATAATACATTTTTTTACAAAAAATTGAAAATTGCTATATAAGGTTAATCAAATTGAATCTGATAATAAAAATTTTCTAGCTCCACCCCCTCGGGGGTAACTATTTTTAAATATTTTTAATATTTTCGTCAAAATTAGTAGATAGGGGTCTTTGGGGTCCTCAAATCTTATTCTGATAATAAATTTTTTATAATTTCACCCCCTGAGGGGTGGGTGTAGTTTTCGTAATAATTGGTATATTAGGGTTTTTGAGGTTGCTAAAAGTGAATCTGATAATAAAAAATCCATTTCACGCGCGGAGGTGAAAAATGGAAAAGCTCTTTTACTCGGCAGTGTATTTTTATTGTAAAGTACCTTAATGTCATTGTAATAATTTTTATTTTTTTGTTTATTTGAAGCTTTGGGCTATGGAACGCTGATAAAATAGTATATGAAATTCGTTTGGGACTGGCTTTTAGTGCACTCGAACGATTTTTCCACTCCTCTGGAGTATCATGGAAAAACTTTCATTCTCGTGCACTATAAGATTACTTCACAGAAAAAAAAACATTCTTTAAACCAAGAACACGTGTCTTTCGACATTTTCAAAGCCATATTCCTTATTTCAAGGTTTCTTTCAACCAAAGTCAATGTCCTTGAATGAAGACCGCGGATCTTCATTTAAAAACATGTGCTCTTCATTCAAGGACATCAACTTTGTTTCAAAGAAATGCTAGCCTTGAAACAAGAGAATATGGCTTTGAAAATATCCAAAGATCCTTGATTCAAGAAATCCTTTTTTTACCATTTCCGAAATTATTTTCCTTTTCAACAAAAAAAAAACTATTATATGTTTTGTTTCATCAACTTAAACTCTATATTTTTTGACAATATTTCTAAAAATGTTTCATTGATTTATATTGTTTTTCTAAAAGTACTAGTAGTTTTTTCATATTTTGTAATCAAATAAAATACTGTGGAACTGCGAAAAACAAACAAAATATATCTTTGTGGCTTCTTAAATAAATTACATTTCTTGACGTAACTTCCATCTAACAATATTTCAGAATAAACTCGTGAAAGCCTGTAGGATACTTCCTGAAATATTCTGAAACAGCTTACGCCATCTTTAATTTTCAGCTGAAACTAGCAAGTATTCAGCAGTAACTGCTACAGCAGTTCACTCGTTTCATAAAATAACATTACTGTTATCCGCTGGATGGCGTTATACTCGCTTTTGGGGAAAATTAAAACTAAGAAGCATTTGGGAGAAAAACAGGATATCTCCTTTGTGTCAAACGGTGTAATAATTTTATTGAAAGGATCTTTTTCTAAGCAAAATGTTAACAAAAAAAAAGGGAGATAGCTTCTTTTTATACCAAAGGCTTTAAATTATTAATTATAATTATAATGAATAGAATTAATAATTAAAAGAGGCTGTAATGTTTTATAATTGCGTCGCTTCCAAAAGTATACAATTTGCAGCGAATCTTTAATTTTAGTTAACCGATAAAAACTGTAAAATTATTTAATTAAAAAAAAAGTTAAAACATTTTCTTTGTTATTGATATTCGTGCCAATTATAGAAAAAAGTCTATATCTATATAAGAAAATCGCTGAGGTGTCTGTCTGTCTGTCTGTCTGTTTGTCTGTCATTTTTTATACTCCCCAAACAGCTGAGTCTGCTGATAAGAAAAACCTCAACATCTTTTAGGGAGGCATGTGAAACAAAAGAAATAAAAAAAATAATTTTTCAAATTGGCGAATGCGCCACCACTGAAGTATGCACGGGCTTAAATATGAGATTTCATGTTAAAAAACAGGCTTAACGGCATATACATTATTTATTATTAATACAATAATTTATTAATAATACAGTAATATATATATAATATATAATACAGAGGTTAAATTAAATGCTGCGACCAAAGGGAGGTAGTACAATGGGCCCAGCTAAGTGGCCTAAGTGCGTGTAGATAGCTACCCTCCACCCTAATAACCATAACATACAGTATTGTAGTATAATATGTACTTTTCTTTCTGTCTTCGAATAGTGCAAAAAGTATGAAACAAAATTTAAATCATACATATTTTATAGCATATACATATTTTATAGCAATTAAAAGTAGTACCTATATTGTATATTCAATGAATTTTTTAAATTTGTTTTCAGAGCCTGAAACTAGTTGTATTAAATTTTTCCTTGAATGAAAAGCTATTTTTCCTACGACCCCCTATGAAAATGACATTCACCACACTCTCTTGTTCTTTAGAAAACGCCTTATATCACCCTTGTTTGATATTTTCATATCAACCTAGTTTGATATATATGTATGTATGTCACTTTCCACACTAGTTATGTAATATACTATTTTCTGCGATATAAATTTTTTAATAAGTTTTTTCTTATTTAGTGAAAAATGCTTGCTATTAGTTCTTTTATGAGTTTTGCGCGACTTTACTATTATTAGGAAGTTACTTCCTAGGTAAGAAATTGTTCTACTTCTGGCATTTATGTATTTTAAGCTACATTCTGCATTATAAATTAGAAGTAAACACCAATTACAAAACAAAGTTGACAAGGTATACAAAACATAAGTTCCTAACTATTTTCAACGGGTCCTTCCATGAAAACCGAATAATAATAGTATAACAAGTGTAAAACAGTGCAGTCAAAAACTGCCATCGAAGGAGTTCCGAAATGCTTTTTTCTTAGCGATTTATTGAGTTATTTACGCTATTTTTCTTGCGCCCATAACTTTTTAATAAATAGACATTGATTATTTCTTACCTAGGTTACAGAATTCTTAGTGTCTGATAAGGTTATTAAATGCTGAACTTTTTAAAATTTGGAACCATATTTGGAACCCCTAGCAAGTTGATATTATACAATTTCGTTCAGTATTTAATGTGGTAACAATGTCTTAGTCCATTTACTTAATCTATGTAGTTTTACTGTCAAAAAATAATTTTTTGGGTTAGGATTGTTACTTTTTTGCTCAATTATAGTAATACATTGTTTTTACTCATTGAGTACGAATACTCAAGAACTTAATTAATATTACTGATATTTTAATATTTCTGTAATTTATAACATCAAAATTAAATCCTATGGGTTCTAAAGTAAACTAGTTATTTTGGAACAACCCAGATGTTACGTTTTCTTTATCCCAGGGTCTTAATGTTAATTAATTAATATAAACAACATCCAAAAAGAAAATTATACAAATTTATAATCCCTACCGAGGCAACTTAGTTTATGGACGCTATTTATAGTGATATTGAGATCTGTTTTACTTTACATGTAAACTTGCATAACTAAATACTGCCATACTAAATGAAAATGCCGTATTTTTATTTATTTTATTCAAAACCATTTAGTAATTGACTAATTACATATATACATAAAAGTTGGAAAATGAGTTATTATTAACTGCAACTAGCCAAAAAGTTAGAAACTCCTCATTTCCCTCCCTTGGTTGGGAAGGCTCTTGTAGCTAACTTCACGTATGTCACTTGTCAAAAACTTTATCGACCTAAATTTTACGACAAAACAGTTTAAAATAAATTTATTTTTTTATTTATTCATTTGTTCATGATTTATTTTTACAAAATAACATTACATATAAATTTAAGTTATATTTTTGTGGCATTTATTTACACCATTTATCCAATATTTAATAGGCGATATTACTTTTTGATATTTTTTTATATAACAACATACAACTTATTGTAACGAACCATGATTTATTATGAAAAACTTTTTATTACGGTTTATTTTTTTCATTTATGTAAAAATACGTAAAATTACCTTTTTAATGGCTTATAACACTTTAAATTTGATGCCATATGAGAAAAGGGATTTAAATTAAAAATCATAAGTTGTTATAGAACATTAAAATAAAGAAAATACGACTGTTCCATTTACAAGGGAAGGTTACTGAAGTATTCCAAATATAAAGGCAAACCTAGGTGGCATATTTTTAGTCTTATATTTACATAACTCAGCTCTTAGACATCGAAAAATAAAATTTGTAAGATAATGATATCCCGTGTTAAATTATTCCCCATTATTTCTTCTTCCTCCTCCGATAATTGACTGTGAAGATTGTGACTAGAGGTTCACTTTAAAAATGCAGGATTTATTAATTTCTTATTAATCTTCAATTATTTTGGTAAATAATAAACTAATAACATTAATTATAAATAGTATTATATGCACATTTAATTAGTTTTAGGTATGAAATTTTGTTGTAAAAGAGAAATACTAAAAAACAAAATACTACAATGATTTTCACTAGAATTTTCTATAGTAGAAAATTCCCGATATAACTAATATGATTTAACAGAAATGCACACGTGGTCAGAAATATTGTTAAATGATCCGTTGATAAAAACGTTAAAAAAAAATTCTAAGAAAATTACTGAGGCAAAATCGTAGTGGTGCCATTTGTCTTACTAATAATACCTAGTGACCGAATCAAACACATTTTTAATATCAATAAATTATTCCCAATCCTAATATGAACAGGTATAGTCCAATTTGTATTGAAACACATCCTAGATCTAAAAATTATTCTTCACGTCAAATTATAAACTGACATGGCTTTAAATCTGTTGGAAATGTGAGATCTAAGAAAACGTATTAGCTACTGCGGTAAAACTTCCGCTATATTTATACTTTATAATCTAAATAGTCAGAAAAGGTAAATTGCTGGCAGTCCATCTTAAACAGATATTAAATTGGGCTGGTTTTATTTTTAGTAAAAAAGTAGATCTTAGAAAAGTGTCCAAACTTTTAATTTAAAGTTTACCACAATCTTACATTTTATCTCAGATGTTAGGTTAAAGTTAACACCATAAAATTAGAGTACATTTATTGTAAGTTTACAGTCTTATCAATTATTTTACATATATAATTTATTTACAAAAATTAGCATTTTTATCCAATTATGCTAACTCCGTCCTCAAAAATAACAAATGTAGTATCATATCATATGCATCAAACTGATGCAAACTAGGATTGTACTTTTTGGAAAGGACTCTATGTATTATTATGGGGTTTAAGTTATGAATTAAAGAACAATATGTATTTCATTTATTTTTAATTAACCTTAAAGCGATTGTATAGTGATTTACATAAAAATTAATTGGTTAGCTTATCTGCAAATGATTAAACATTGAAATAGTGTGTAAAAAGGACCGACAAATAAAGTATTACTTTCATGAACCGTAAATAACCATACTTATGATTTTAATAGTTTCTAATCAATGTAATTAAAATTCCTATAAATTACAAAACACTCATTGTATTTAGTAACACTCTTCTAAGTCTGTCTAGAATAGTACGTATAGAATGAGTTATTACGATGCAATAATTTGTAGTGAATGGAAGGTCTTACACGGTTGCCGTCACTCATATTTCTTTGATTGTTCATTTATAAGTTTGAAAATTTGATATAGGTACGCATGGATGAGCAATTAGAGTCAAGATCAAGAGTGATAGGGCGGTTTTGCCAATTTTAATGCAATAGAACCCTTTAAGAAAGAAAGTAAGTTTTTCATGCCCGATTTTTTTTTTTTTTTTTTGATATTGTTGTTAAATTCACAGGCTTGTTATTCACTGTAATAAAACAAAACTGGAAACTATAGTATTATAATAACACAAATTAAAAAAGTCTGATATTGTGCAATGTTGCTAGCTGTGATCATATGAACACGCAAGGCATTAAATGGATAATGACAAAAAAAAATAAATATTTGTTTGTGTTCTCTTCCACAAATGATTTTATTTTGGCGGGAATTTAGAATTACCAACGAAGTTAATTTGAAAAGAAAGATACCGACTTTGAATAGTTAAATAAAATAGAAGATATCATGAATTTATATTGGTACAACTGGGACATTATAATTTGGCATACGAGTCTGCGGCTGACGTTTTAACGAGCGAAGAATAACTATTTCCTACGTGTTGTAGACTAAACTTTTTCTTTAACTGCAGTTATTTGATAACTGAATATTATTTGGCATACGAGTCTGCGGCTGACGTTTTAACGAGCGCAGAATAACTATTCCCTACGTGTTGTAGACTATACTTTTTCTTTAACTGCAGTTATTTGATAACTGAATATTATTTGGCATACGAGTCTGCGGCTGACGTTTTAACGAGCTAAGAATAACTATTCCCTACGTGTTGTAGACTATACTTTTTCTTTAACTGCAGTTATTTGATAACCGAATATTATTTGGCATACGAGTCTGCGGCTGACGTTTTAACGAGCGCAGAATAACTATTCCCTACGTGTTGTAGACTATACTCTTTCTTTAACTACAGTTATTTGATATGTAATGGTTTAAAACTTCTGTAAAGAGTATACTTTGAAATATGAAGCATTTAAATATCTTCACAGCTTGTTTGTGAAGATAATCTAAATATAAACGCAGTGAGTCGGTACGAAAATGACAGATTATACGTGATCATTACACTTTAAGTATTGATAACATAAAATGTTGTTAATTGAAAAAGGATGTGAAATATTTTAAACATTTAGTCTGACATTTAGTGAACGATAATAAAGACTTAATTAAGTATACTTTATAAAAAGCTTATTATACTATTCACAGCGCCTGCGCTGGAATAGTATTATACGGTAGTTTCAAATTTTATAAAATTTTCAAAAATTGTCCTAGACAAAAATTTCTTGGTGCAAAGAGTGACCGCAAAAAAAGAGGCTTTTTAGCCTCTTTTTCAAACATCTGTAACTTTGGAATTGGAATTGATACAATGTAAAGTACAAGTGCTCAAAATTGTTGTCTTTTGAAGGGGTTAAAAAATCAAAATATTTAAAAAACACATTTTTCTGTAATATAAAACATAAAAAACAAGTAAAGGAGTATCATCCTTGGATTTTATGGAAATCAACCCCCACAAAGAGGGTTAAGCTACCCCCCAAGCACCAAAAAAAGTAGTAAATCATAAAGTATCCTAAGAAAAATCGAGTTAAAGGAATCTAGTCAGTTATGTTTAATGAAATGTGAGAAAGTTTGCTATAAAAGTCAATTCAAGTACCCCTAGTTAACCCTTTGTTTAAGGAGATGTTTAGCTTCTAGACAATAAATCTTGCTTTTTGCACAAGTTCATGACAAGAAAAAAATTTTGAGCACTTATACATTACATTTTATCAATTCCAAGGCTAATTTTTGTACGTCTGTCCATCTGTCTACCTGTTTATATGTCTGATAATACATTTCTTGTGGATACGATGACTTAGGAACGAATAATCCGATCGACTTGTAATTTTCAGGAAAAATTAAGAGGAAGATCCCTATTTTTTTTAAAGTAATCCCCTCAAAAATTAAAAAGTTATAGGGGCTTAAACTTAATAAAAAGCTAAAATTCCGATTAGCGTATTTTTTTAGGAAAAATTACTTTTATTATAAGGATCAATTCTACCAATTTTGGTTCAGAGGGTTTTAGCGAAAAAGTGTCCGAAGTCACCCATACCGTCCCAAGTCACCACCAAGTTGACGGTAATCCCCCTAAAAACAAAAAAGTTATGGGGGGTTAAAATATTTACCATTTTATTAGACGTTTTTCCATTACCTTTTTATAAATCTGAATATATATTTTTCCACTTTTCCATTTTTTTACTAGTTACGATAATTTTAAATTATAAATCGTTTTAATTTTGATAAGCATCAAATGAACAATTTTACCCGTCAAAGTCTAACATAAGAAAACAAACGAAAGAGACCAAGATACACAGAAAAAACTTATTTTTTTTTTTCATAGCCGGTGTATATTTATAAATTAGGTATGATTTTTGTGAGAAAATCTATAGTTCCCCCTTTAAAAACAATAACCGGAAGGCTAAAGTCCAAACGAAAGAGACCAAGATAAACTTGAATCGATTATCAAGGTTAACGCATAAAAATTTGGAAATTTTAGCAAAATGGCAGCAAAATTCTTCATTTTTCTGTGAAATACTGTTTTTTTTTTAAGATATACACAGAAAAAACTCCTTTTTTTTTCATAGTCGGTGTATATTTATAAATTAGGTAAGATTTTCGTGAGAAAATCTATAGTTTCCCCTTTAAAAACAATACCGTATGGCTAAAGTGCCTCATTAGTGCAAAATTTGAAAAAAAAACGACATTTATAGTAATTAATTTATAAAACCAATTTAATTCAAAGCCTACTACTGTTGATGTAGGTATTAATTAAAAATAACGTAATTATAAGTCTTTAAAAGACACCGCTATATCAACTTAATTATTTAAATTAATTACAGACAGAAAATAAATGGACAATAGTAATTTATGGTACTAGTGGGTAAAGTAAGATATTGCCCATGAGAAAATTAAGTCAGCCAAGCAGGTTAATTTTCGAGAGGGCAATATCGGTTTACCCACGAGTGCCATACAAGGTTTTATCCAATAAATATCTTAGGAATTCACATTTTTATTAAAAATTTTAATGACATTTACAAGAAAATAATTTGACAAGTGACAGTTGAGGGGGTAAAATAAATAATTATCCACTCAATAAAGTAAAAGCCACGCGGGGGTTATTATTGAGTTTATCTATTTAAAATAAAGCTGGTAATTGTCTTATTATCTGTAGGTATTGGATAAAATATTTTTTTGATGTGATTTATTCAAATATCTTTTTCAACTTTCAAACTAATTTTTAATTAATTTAAACATTAAAATATCTCTATCATCGGTACATTGCTATCGAAAAGAATACCTATGCTGTATTACAAATAATTTAAAAAAAATGCATAAAAAAATAAACAAAAAATAAATAAAAAAAAAATTAAAAAAAATAAATTAAAAAAAAAATAAAAAAAAATCATAAAACTACCTTGCTACAAAAATTATTGCAAAATTTTACGTTACTTATTTAGGTATGAACCCTTATTAAAAAAATATATACATATATATTAATAAAATGCAATAAAAAAATTAAATCAAAATCAAAAACCAATACATAATGAAGGGGGAATGCCAAAACTAACAAAAACTAAAGGGGTATCATTTATGAATGCTCCTTATGCCTAAAAGTATTTTTTTTATTAAAAATATCAAAATTTAGACATATAACATTGATTTAATTGTCATGGCCTACTCCAATCGTATTTATTACCAAATTTATTACCAATTACATGTAGTGAAAGTTTAAATCACCCTGTATATGGTCGGATTAAGTTTCACCGGTAATATAACAAGCTATATATCAGATAATTAATACAACTTCTACACTGAGAAACATTTTAAATAAAAAATTAAAATATTATGTTTACAATCAAATCAAACCAAATTAAAATTTGCCTTGTAGGTATTCGTGCAATTTTTTTCTTCGTATTTTTGAGTTTAATGACGTACATGTCAATATAAATCAATTTCGAGCAAAAAAAAATTCTGTCGGTCAGTCGGTCGATCGGTCGCTCGGTCGATTGGTCATTCTGTCCGGGAAATCTTGTGTGCACGATAACTTAAGAAAGCTTTAAGCTAGAGACTTGAAATTTTGTGTATTATTATACTATTCAAAAAAAAATGACTTACCCGCCTTTCTTAAAAATAAAAATCCTAACATGGCATTTCCCCCTAGCTGGAACCACATGTCAAATTTTGGCACGCTTTGAACTAAAAATGCAGTTATAATCACACGTCATAGATTTTTGCAGCTTAAAAATACCCGGAAAGTTCCAAAAACACCGCGCATTACATCACAGCGAAAATGTGATCTCGACTGACTGAGAGGCCACCGTGAGGGTCGCCTCTCAACGTACCAGCTACTCCCGCCTTGCTAACAGTAGGGGATTCGCATTTTTGTTCTTGAATGCGTTCAGAGGCGCACTAAGGTATTCAAAATATTTTTGAATTTCGAGCTAGGCCCTCTCATTATGTTTTCAACAACTTTATACAATTATAATTGTATAACGTTGTTGATAACATAAGGGCCTAATAATTATTATACAAATTGTGTAAAAGACGCTCAATTCAAAACAAAAAATCCCAAAAATCACAATAATTATTATTATACCATCCGTGTAAAAAAAGTAACTCGATTAAACAAAACTCCTGACTATTTTTTCATTCTCTCTTCTACTTTTTACTAAGACACGGTTAACTTTAACGACTCAAATTAAAATTATAATTTTAATTAAGTTGTTAGAATAAAACATAACAGAACAAAGTTATTGCTTTTCCATATTGAAAATTTTCAAAATTTCCGAAAGGATTGTATTCGTGCAAAAATTTTCAATTTTTATTTTGCGTATATTTGCGTTTTATGACCTTTTATGTCGATATAAATCAATTTCAAGCAAAAAAAATTGTCGCTCGGTTGATAGTTTTTGGTGAACATTGGGGTGCGGCAAGGGGGGCAAATGGGGAAAAATACATATAAAGAACTTTCACTTTCAGGTTTAGACCGTGTTAATGGATTTTCACTTTCCGACGTTTCGTCTCGTACTACTAGAGACATCTTCAGGGATTAATTAGTTTCAGATTAATCCCTGAAGATGTCTCTAGTAGTAAGAGACGAAACGTCGGAAAGTGAAAATCCATTAACACGGTCTAAGCCCGAAAGTGAAAGTTCTTTATATCTTAATGGCCGTGAAAGCTTAAAATCTAAAAAAAGGGGAAAAATACATTTTTTTACGTGAAAATTGTTATATTGGGGTTTTTGAGGTTGCTGAAAGTGAATCTGATAATAAAAAATCTAACTTCACCCCCTAAGGGGCGGAGGGCAGTTTTCTTAAAAATTATTACATTGGGGTTTTTAAAGTTATTAGTTTAAAAAGCTAAAAGTGAATCTGATAATACAAAATCTATTTCAGGCACGAAGGTGAAAAATGGAAAAGCTCTTTTACTGGGCAGTGTATTTTTTCAGTTTTGACATAAGACTTTTTTTTGTCAACGTTTCCATTTTTCTCCATCCAGCTGTGGTTTTTTTTTACAACCGAAAAGATTCCGCTGGTTGTAGTGACCCTAATTTTACTGATGCATCAATTCTAGGGCTCCCATAGGGGACATATATACTTGAGTGAAAGCTAGTGAGAATTGAAACTGTTAAAAGTATATTCTTTGTATCTTGGTGAGTAATAAAATATTTATCTTCAACTCTATTTTTCTTTCTACTAGTATAAGAATTTAATGTTAAAGTGCTATAGAAAATTTCTCTACAATACATTTTTCTTGTTACCTACTTTAAGAAGTTGTTGGGAACTAAAAGTAATTTTCTAGTTTTACTCTTTATTCGTAAAACATGTAAGTACGTACCTACGTACGGATGTATATTATGGACTAAGATCGAGAATTTATTATAACCCGAGATTTATCCACTTACTTTTCCCATCAATGTAATTCGAAAACCCTTTTTGTAGTGGTATACCTGTGTTTCTAATTTTTACTGTGTATAAAATAACGGTTTTGTTTGACGTTTATTAATTAATTTGTAATTTAAGGTTATATCTATTGACAGTTAAAGTTGCAACTGTCAACAGATATAACCAACGAACTAATAACTCTTCTCTCTAGAATAGGCATTTCATTTGTAAAAACTGACAAAAACGTAGCCAACATATACATTTGTCTGTCTTACTCACACCGCTATATTCTAACAGAGACAACAATAACAGTTACTGGTAACTGTTATTCTTCAGGCCTGAATATACCTACTATTTGTTTACAAACAAACCGAGATGTTGGCGATACTTTATATTAACGGTATGCGTATTCTATAACCTGAAAATTAAATTATTCACTGACTTGAACTATTGTACACATGTGTACCAACTTCAAAACAATAAATATGCATTGTTTCTCTACGGCGTCTTCTCCCCAATTAATCTTTTAATCTGATAAAAGACAAGAAAATGGAAATATTAATAAACTCCATGTATAATAAGTTAATATTCAAATGGAATTCTAGAAACAATATGGGTATAAATTGGTAATCGGCCGCGAAGTAATTAAGGTACATAAGCAAACCGGTTTCAAATTGGAACGGTCTGCAAATCTGCAAAGGCACTGTACAGATTTTGCACGAAAAAACACAGTAAGCTTAATTTTGTCCTTCCTTAAAAAAGGAAAATTGAATAATAAATAGTGAGAACGAATCCCGCGGGGAAATTTGGGAAGGACTACTAAGGTCACCAAAACTTAAGACAGGCCAAAATATTCATAAAATATGAACCTGAACGAACAAGAAAGTTACTCGATCTCAGCAAGGTGGAACTAAAGACCTATACAGGGCTGTTAACAGGACACTGCCCGCTAAGATATCATCTTAAAAAAAAGTGAAAATCTGAAATCGACATTTGCCGTCTATGCTCAGAAGCACCAGAAACGGCCGAACACATTATGTGCTTCTGCGAAGCCATTGCTCGCAAAAGGCTACAATATCTAGAACAGGTATACCCAAGACCTGCAGATATATCCCAAGTAGCCCCCAAAAAACTCTTAGGCTTCTTTGGAAGCCTAGTTTGATGTGGACTAAATTGCAAAGGGGATTTACAATAGATCTCATTGGTCGCAGTGACTTGAAAGGCAGTACCATGCCTCACAACCCCACTTATATTGTATTGTATTGTATTGTATTGTATTGTATTGTATTGTATTGTATTGTATTGTATTGTATTGTATTGTATTGTAAGGTCAACCACCACACAGAATGTCAATAGTCTTGAAAATCGACGAGACAAAAAAAATTTAAAATAAAAAAAAAGGTTAATTGTAAAAAAATGGTTAGGACAACATTTTTTTTGTCTCAAAAATCTGGACGAGTACCTAGTTTCCTTTGTCGACTATTGTGAAACTCTAAGGCAAACAGAACGACAGAAAGGCAAAGAGACCGACAAAAAAAATAAATAAAGCGCCAGGAAAACAATTAAATATCCATAAAATTTCACAGCTCTACAAAATTAAACACATTTCAAGGTGACTGGGTTCTGTCAACGGATTTTGAGTCTGCCTAATGCCTGGTAACTAGACTTTTTATTTAAAATTCAAAATGGCGGATCCAATATGACGTCGAAATTAAAAAAAAAAATCAATTTTGTTGCCGAAAATTAGTGATTAAGTATTTTTCAGTTGGCTGAAACCGAATCCGGTGTTAAAAATTTAAAATCAATCAAATTTTAAATTTTTAAACATAATGTGTAATCTGTCAAAATTCTTATTAATTTGACTATTTTACCAAGTTTGGGATCAGTTACCTCAAAAACGGTTGGTAGAAGAAAACTTTTAGTTATCAGGTTCGTAAATAGGCATTGGATAGAGTCAGAATCCGTTGACAGACACCTTTCCAGCTGTTGACCTGTGTTATGAATGTCACTTTACCCTTTTAAGGGCTGTTGCACTAATTAAAATTCACTTACTTTATTTTTCAGTGCCACAACCACGTATCTATAGATTCTACACGGAAATTGAGAATGACGTGCGAAAAAATCGCAAACTGCATTCTCCAAGTGAGGCTCGCAGACCGCACTATTAAAGTACAGTATAATAAATCTTCAGGATTGGCTTTTTATGCACAAGCTTCACAGACACTTTAATTAATTTACACTATATTAATTTCTATCAATATTTATTAATGATTGCCTTCGATAACGCTGACCAACAATAATTTATTTTATAAATATTATTATAGTATAAAGCAATTACATTGTGCTCTACTATAGCAATCAATGAGAAAATCCCTAACCAAAATTAAATACGCTTATTTGCGATCGTCAGTGGCGTATATTGGTATGGTGGCTTTCCCATCTATTGTTAAACAGGATTGATACTTATTATATCAAAATATTTCTGTATAGAGAGCGTACAATTGGTGGCGCCATCTAATGTTACATTTGATGGTGGCGAACATATAATCTGGTAAAAATAATATAGGTACTGTACAACGGCAACTTCTCAGCCTTAGATAACTTCGCCGTTATTAACACAGAAAATAACAAATAGGTGACAGTTAAGTCTCTTGCCTATTAAATTTTAAACGAGTTTGTATAGAGTAACAGTAGCAGAACAACGTTATGTTTTATAAAAAAATTGCACTGCTCTACTACAGAATTTTCACAATCAATAAGAAAACCAAAATCGTTTAACGTTATGTTTTATCGCAAAAACTTTTACTCATTAACTATATTTGCAAAGGGTTCCAAATACACTAGATCCTTCATTATTTAATACGGTAAGAAATTCTTACCAAAGATACTGCATAGGAATATATACTAAAGCTTTTTTATAGCTCTAAAGTTTATCTTTTCTTTTTTTTTTCTGAAAAACAGAAAAATATTTTTATATAAATTTATACGTATGAGCTAATCGTAGTAGGCGATCTGAAAATGTTTGCTTGTGGGATTCGCTAAAAACGTTGAAAAGGATGTTTTTAATACAGCTTGTTATCTCTACTAATCTCCGCATTTATGAAGAAAAACTCTTTAAATTAAGCGGAGCTTTAAGCCTCTTTAGGTTTTCATATTTTTTAGAATTTATTTATAAGTGCTTATTTGACAAGAAAAATATAAAATGGAGTCAAACTGGAGCACGGAAGTACACTGCAAACATAAAAACGCTTTTCCGGTTTCCCTCTTTCCTTTGACCCACTTACGCACTCCATCTTTTATCTAAAACTTAAAACAACAACAAAAATCATAAGATGTTCTTAAAAAACACATTTTTTAATATTTTTTGTAGGAAAAAAGTGGTTGTTTGTTTTATAAAAATATAAAAGTCATAAAATACATTCGCTTTAAATCATTAGTGATATCTCTGATATCTGCACAAAAATAATAATAAATTGGTAAAATTTTAGTATTTTATTTATTTAAATAAATGGAGATTAAAACAATAGAGATTAGAATTTACTTGTAATTTTATTTATATACTAAAAATTAAATACATTTCTTAATATATAAGTTGGCTCAAATTACATGAGTACGCATTTTTAAAGAAAATGGTTTTTAAATTTTACCATAAATCGAAAGAAAATGGGTTTCATTGATTTAAACTCCATTTAATAATAACAAAGTAGAGGAAGAATATCTTTAATCCCAACTGGAGAATAAGAAAAGGTTAAAAAATATGCTATAACAAACAAGTCTATTTTTGAATAAGGTGCTGTAAAAAATTTCATGATAAATAACCTTAAAAATATCATAAACTTTGACAAATTTATAACTATGGTCTCTTTCATCCAGCAAGATAGTAAATTAAAAACCGCACAGTAAATATTTTTACAACAGGTTTGAATAGTATATGTTTGTGTATAGAATATAGTTATATTTTATAAAATAAACTACGCAGTATATCCGCACATCCAATTTTCGAATCTGTTTTGAAAATATTGACTGTGCGATTTTTAATTTACTATCTTGCTTGAAGAAACAGACCATAGAAGAGAAATTTGTCATAGACGGAAAAGGCTGCAAAAACATTGGCGGGTTTGTCATTTTCCTATATTTTTTTTAATGACCACTCCAGCAGCAAAGCTGCCGCTAGATGGAGTGACCCTAGTAATTTTACTAAATGTATGCATTTGGCTTTTTTTGAATAATTCAAATATAATTTTATTTCGTGCGCTAAAAACTCTTTGGTTAAGTGTCATTAAGCATTTTTTACACGAACCGTTATTAAAAAGAGAAATGAATAATTCAACAAATTAAAGATTGACGATTTTCTGCAGACCTAACGACTTAAGGTAACAAGAAATTATAATAAAATGGATCATATAAAAACGAAAAATATTAAAAAATAACTAACTAACAGTCTCTATGGATTAAATTACATATTTGTAAAGCATATATGCTTTACATGCTTATACATGCAACACACTTTTTGGAAACGGTGACATTATTCTTTTTTAAACTCACCTTATATTATTGTTATTTTTAAGGGGCATAGGGGTTGGTATTCTGGGTGGTAGAACTGGAATGGGAGTCCCTCTTCTTTTTCCATAATGAAATCCTCGGGATATTTCCATCTGAAAGCAGAAAGAAGTGCTTTTAAACCCTTTGCATAGATAATAACTAGAAGAAAGCAATCAATAAAAAAAATCAAAAAATTTATCATTGCATATTAATAGTTATTTGTCCTAAATATCTTTATTTGCTGTTAATAAATTTTTAACAGATTTATTTGAAGTAAGTTTAAAATTTTATTTACACCAAAACCTTAAAATTTAAATTGCTAAATATGTTTATACTTAAATATTAATATTAGGTCTATTTTAGTTTGTTTGCATAAACTTTAGAAAACAAGAAGATATTAAAAAGTTTAATATCCACAGCGCAAGGTTTCTCCTTTTTTTATTGATGTATGTAGAGTAATAACCATCGGCTTTTCAAAATACATAATATTCTAAAAGTGAAAAAATAAAGATTATACAAGAAGAAAAAAAGGAGAAAAAAGCAGAAAAAGAATAAGAAAAGAAGAAGAAGAAGAAGAAGAAGAAGAAGAAGAAGAAGAAGAAGAAGAAGAAGAAGAAGAAGAAGAAGAAGAAGAAGAAGAAGAAGAAGAAGAAGAAGACGAAGAAGAAGAAGAAGAAGAAGAAGGAGAAGACATTGGTCTTCGAGCCGGATGCCAGCGAATTTATTGCGAAATATCCAACGAACTAATAACTCTTCTCTCTAGAATACGCATACCGTTAATATAAAGTATCGCCAACATCTCGGTTTGTTTGTAAACAAATAGTACGTATATTAAGGCCTGAACAATAACAGTTACCAGTAACTGTTATTGTTCTCTGTTAGAACAAAGCTGTACGAGTAAGACAGACAAATGTATATGTTGGCTACTTTTTTGTCAGTGTTTACAAATGAAATGCCTATTCTAGAGAGAAGAGTTATTAGTTCGTTGGAAATCTAAAAACCTTCGACTATTTTGTCTGTCCAAAAGAAGAAAAATGTTCAATTTCAAGGATTTTTTGTCAATTATAAATTAATGTGTCTATATTTATTTTGGAGATTTTTAACGAAGTTAGTGACTTGTAGGTGTGTGTACTATACTTCTTATAAGACAAATATACAAATAGTGTTCACTGTCAGTCAACTGGTGTATAAACTGTGGGGCAATAACAGTCGGCATTTCAAAAAGGCACAAGTACATAAAACGTTCTGATGTGTCAACAACGTATGTTTGCTCAGGGAAACGGAGGAACCTAAATAAACAAATATCCCTAATTTTATCCGTGCATTTATGTAATTATGAACAAGACTTTAAGCAGATTTCACTAAAGGTGGACTAACAAATTGCCTTCAATATTATAAACCTACTAATTTTACCTAAAACTATTGCCCTACTAAGAAAAAAGAAGAAGAAGAAGAAGAAAAACGAAAGAAGAAGAAGAAATATTTACAATAAATGTGTTTAAATAATTTATAAATAACTAGATGAAACGTTAAAAGCACCCTGTCAAAACATCGGCACTATTGTACACTAGAGCCATCTAGTTTGCAAATTTCAAACTAGGTGTTTTGTTTGATTTTAAATTCTGTATCTTTAAAACATTATATTCTAGCAAAAAACTGTATATAACATTTTTTATAGGGCTTAAAAAGAGTATTTATTTAAAATATAATTTTTTGAAATCGAGTTATAAATATGTGAGATATGCTAAAAAAACTTTTACTGCTTTAAAAGCCAATATCTCGAAAACAATGCGTTTTAGAAAAACCTTGGTTATAACATTTTTTGACCAATTTAAAATTATCTTTTATATAAGTGATAAATTAACCAAATACAATAATAATTGCCTTGATTATAAACAAAAAACGCTAAAAATAGGAGTTTTACCCTATTTTCACCCCCTTACCCCCAATCGTTTACCCCCAAAATCTAATCATCTCTTCGGAATACGATAAGAAACAATATGCAAAAAACCGCAAGTTGATATCTCATGTAGAAATGGATTTAGAGTTTACACCCAGACAGACAGACAGACGGACACAAAAAATATTTTTACTGATTGCGACTCAGAATGGTCTAAAACGTCGAGAAATGTGAGAAAAACGTGGTCAAAGATTTTGACTTTTCGGCGAAGATTTCAATACATCGGCACTCTTAGTAGCACTAAGTGCCGATGTAATATTGTTCATCTTTCAGTACAATAAGTCTTTTGCGCATGGGTACAATTAAGTGTTTTTTTACGATGGCAACGTCGATGCAAAAAAAATATTTTTGGTATATGCGCACATTTGTATATGGCACTCATTCATATAAGCAAGTTATCATACTTAACCATCTTTTAGGATAATACCTGCTTTGTCAGACTGTCTGTCTGCACTATTATTCCTAATGGACTGGTTCATATTTTCTTTAGTTATCTAAATGATTCTCTCATATGAAGGAGTTCAAAGCCATCCATATAGTCGAAGAGCTGGTTAACATTTTCTATACGTTGTTTTTTCCTGGCTGAATTTTAAATTTGTCTTAAAGTAGTTGCTAAAAGCTCAAAAAGTCCTGAAATCATGTACCCTTGCTTTTATATATTAAAAATATTTTGAGGTTGTCTCATTTTATGATTTTGCTTCTGTATATGACCCTTAAAACTTATCCTTAACTCATGGTTAAAGATAAGTTAAAGATAAGTTTTAAGGGCACGTCTTTACGGCATATTTACTAGGCTTCTAGCACCTAAGGGAAAGTTCAAGTATCACGTAACGCAAATTGTACCAAAATTCATACACTTCATACCCCGGTTTCCGCGTTATTAAAGGCTCTAGAGATTTTATATTTTGGCTACCCCCCCTAACACACCCCCTGTTAGGGGAGGGTAGCCAAAATATGAAATCTCTACAGCCTTTATTAACGCCAGAAACGGGGTATGAAGTGTATGCATTTTGGTACAATTTGCGTTACGTGATACTTGAACGTTTCCTAAAGGGACATGATCCAGAATCTGGCAGTTAGGAAATAACTAGAATGTACTTTAACCCTTAAACGAATACTCGCTTATTAAAAATAGTAGTAGTAGTAGTAGTAAGGGTGGGGAGGCTACAAGCCAGGCAACTAGGCCATTATGGCCCTTTTTGCCAAAATAATATTATCAATTTTTTTTTCGCATACTACGCCGCTGCTAGGACTGTGTTCACTAAGATCACAAACAAAAAGGGTGCGCTAATACCACACGGTATTAGACGTATGCATATCAGTATCAGTATCCAACACAAGCGTATTTTTAAGTATCTATATTCAAGAATACAAAATCCGTTTAAGGGTTAAGCCAAATATAAGATTCAGCCGGGAGAAAATTAGATATATAAAATGTTCACCAGCTATCTAACTACTAGCTCTATATTTAATAAAGCTGAAAACTTACGAAATTGTGTCATATAAGTGCTTTGTCATAAAATACTGAACAGACTTTCTAGTGTTTCGTCAAAGTAAGACTATACGCGAGTGGAAGTTTTTAAACACTCCCATTTCAGTATAGGAGGTGAAAAAGCCCCTCATTATACTCTTTTCCATATTACAGGATACCGATTCTTGAAATTCAAGGAGTAGAACTATCGGATAGGGGTCTTTACCTCTAAAAAAATTACCTCGAAAAAAAAATTACCTCGAAAATCTATAATCTCAGAAAAATCTGCGTAGTTCTTCAGAAATCTTAGAAATCGTATGAAAAAGTTTAAAAATCTTGGAAATTATTTGTACACGAACTTTATCTACAAATATTTTTTTGGTTTACCCCATGAGAAAAATATTTTTTTTTTGAAAAAAATTATAGGGGAAAGTATACACTATTAGAAGTATTTTAATGTTTGTATCTTCAAGCGTTCAAAAGTTTTCTGTGATCCCATACTGTACTTTATGTTAGCTCGATATTCTTCTCTACTCGATAATAAAATTGCCATGTATTCGATCGTCAAATACAAGAGTTTTACAGGCGTGAAGAATTAGACTAATATTTCCTGCTGCCTGCAACACATTTCCTGTAGATTTTTCCTGAAACTGCTAAAGTAGACCAAGTCCATATTTTTTTAAAATTTTAAAAATTTTCAAAATTTTGTGAAAGCCTTATATTTGTGCAAAAATTTTCATGTTTTTATGCGTATTTTTGCGTTTTATGACGTTTCATGTCGATATAAATCAATTTCCAACAAAAAAAAATTGTCGGTCGATCGGTTTGGTGAACATTGATGTGCGGCAATGGGGAAAATCTCGGGAAAAATATATTTTTTTACAAAAAATTGAAAACTGCTATATAGGGGTTTTTAAGGTTTCTGAAATTGAATTGAAATTAAATATTTTCGTCAAATTTGATGTATGGAGTTTTTGGGGTCGACGAATCTGAATAATCTGTAAATACAATTTTTCTAATTTCACACCCTGAGCGGCGGGGGGTAGTTTTCGTAAAAATTGTTATATTGGGGTTTTTGAGGTTGCTGAAAGTGAATCTGATAAAAAAAATCTAACTCCACCCCCTGAGAGCCCCCACCCCATAGAAAAATAATCTGACTAACAGTAACCACAAACTCTATTGTTTTTCGATAATATTATTTAGTTTTCAAAAGGACTTGATCCATTTTTGCAGGAATTTCCTGAAAATATGTTTCACATAGACGACAAATTCACGCGTAGATGGCTTGAAAGGAAATAATTGATGAATTCGATGCTCTTTTGTCAGAGTTCGTCGAATGCTTTGATTAGCTTATATATTTCATAATCCTTATTAAGGTGGAGTGAAAAAAAAATTATAATTTAATTAAAATTTGTTTTAATGGAAAAAATTTAAACCTTTTTGATTGGACTTTTTGGATTCGTATCCAGGACTTCAAGATAGATAAGGATAGCCAGTTCTTAACCCCAGCACAGAATACTTTATTTTTGTAGGCCAGTGTATTTTTTATAAAAAGTTTCTCTGTCTGTCTCTAGATTGTTGGACTTTTTCTTCTGAATAATTAGCCAGTTATAAAAAAGTAAAATTGCTATTTTTAAAAAGTACTAGTTTCATAATAGGGAACGTTCAAGTATTACGTAAAGCAAATTTTGATTATTTTAATGTATATTTAAATCGACGTCCGATTTAGGAAGTTTTGTTTTGGGTTGGCATAACAATTTTCGTTATGTTTGAAATTCAAAGAACCAATTATATTTTGATATCTTTTATAGTCAGTTGTTCTCTTTTCCAGTGCAGGTAACCAAGCCACGGTAAAAATGAACATTAAAACAAAATTTTGTAGAAAATTAAACTGTAAAGCGATGTTGATATTTGCACGGGAAACGTCAAGAGATATTAATTTGCCTTAATGCCAACCCATAAAAAAGTACTAACCTCTTATGGGCCTATAAGAACAGGCAAAATGCGTGTGTTTATGAGCTTATAATAGGCGCAAAATAGAAAAAATATCTCATTGTGGCTCAATCTATTTTTCTTTTATCCGTACCTAATTTTTGTTATCGTTCTTATTGTCTGAATAAAAATTCTTATTAAAATTAACGGTTTTAGGCTGACTAATAAATATATTTGTATTCTTCCTGAAACCAATTTAATACAATTGTAAAAAAGTCCTAGACTGAAATTAACCTGCAAAGTTCCTGCAAAGTTCTCACTGCGAACTAAATTAAACTTCATTTCTTTCATAACTTGGTTTAACCCTTAGCTACAGACAAGGCGTAGATTTTACGCATGGATAGTATGCAATTTGTGATTCCTCCTCACTCCGACTAACTGCGGCATTCCGCATCTTAGTACCTTTCGGACATTCAGTTTATAACACGAATTATATTATATAAATAACTGATTTAAATATGTTCTATTGCATTTATAATTAAATAATTATATAGATTTAATTATTTAACTAAACGTGTAAAAAGTCAAAATAAAAAAAAATTGTTTCACTTTAAAATTGTTTAAAGAGAGGCGTAATTTTTACGCCATGTCTGTATTAACGCACCATAAATAAGGTGTCTGTGGCAGAGGGTTTATCCTGTTTCAGGATTATGAGAATGTATGGATATATTTTATAGTTTAAAGTCATAGCCATGTTATTATTATACTATTCACAGGGCGTGAGTGCAAGAATAGTATAATACGGTAGTTTGGACTTTTCCAAAATCCCCAAAAAACGTTTTCCAGAAAAAATTCTTGGTTACAAATATACACTGATAAAAATATTTGTAAGAATATTGCCAACTTTGTGTCAGTTTTCCAGAACATATTCTGTATTATTTCATATATGAACTATAGTTGTGTAAAATAAAATTTTACGGAATATATTCTGTAAAAATTTATGTGGAATAAAATTTAACAGAATATATTCTGTTAAAACTTATGTGAAATATAATTTTACGCAACACATTCTGTAAAAATTTGTCTAAAATAAAATTTTACAGAACATATTCTGTAAAAATCACATAACTCAACGTTTGCAATATTCTTACCTACCTTATGTCCTGTAAATAAATCGAGCCAAAAATTACATAATATATTATGTGAAAATATATAATATATTATGTAAATTTTAAAAATATAGCAATAACTGTAAAATTTTACATAACTTATCATGTGATTGTGTGATTTTTATCTGTGTACTTCAGGAAAAAATAAAGAACCTTAAAAATATACGTTTATCAGTCTGTCTGTCTGTCCGTCCGTCCTTCGGTCCCACTGTATGTCTTTCTATCCATTTGTCCGATGATAAGAAACTCGATAGCCTAGGGTAGTTGGTAAAACCAGGAAGGTCTTAAGTTCGATTCCACTGTGAATAGTATATAATGGAATGCTTAGCATTACATATATTCATGTATTTTAATATTTCACAGAGAATTTTTCGAGGAATTTCTTGCCAGAATGTAATATTGTATCTATTAATCTCAAGATGTCTCACAAAATATAAAATAAGAGAAAATTTACAAATTTTTTGGGTTAAGCTACCAGAACTAGTTTGAAACAAAAATAAGTTTTTAGGTCCTTAAATATCAACAATACACAGTTTTGTGTGTGGTTTGTCCCCCCTTTTTCCAATCCGTAGATTGGGTTTTCATCTACATAGACTATACCGAATCTTACCATGCAAAGTAAGGTGAGATTGAAGTTAAGTTTTCTTCGAAGATAACCTAACCTAAAATTTAGTGTTGAAAGGTACAATCTCTAATATACCTAACTTTAAAAAGTCCAAACTGTTCTGATTTTATATGAAAAGAAAATGGATGCATGTAAACAACGAACTTCTTAAACGAATTTTCACAGTTTTAGATTAAACTGGGGCAGCGTAGACCCAATCGTTTAAAATAAATCAAGTGAGTACTAACTTGGGAGAACTGCCGATGGTCGAGACCACATGCTCCAGGGAAAAGGGGAGTGATAAGCGGCTTAGTTATGTGGAAGTTATGTTAAGTTAGAATTTCGAAATAAGTGTTAAAAGTAGTTAATAGTACATGACGGATTTGTTAGGAACAAGTACGGGTGTGGCAATTCCGAGGTACCCAAGCCCCCAAGTTTGGCTTCAGGGACTAGATTAGGCTCTGGAAAACTTATATTTATTCAGGGACTTGCAGGACTTGAGCTGGTATTTCGATTCCTTGGACTGCTGGGACTACTTGTTTTTAATGGGTCAAGTAGTGGCAGGGACTTACGATATGGGCTTAGCTACTACTTAACTATTTGTCAGTGTCTTTGGTCTTAAGTAAGAGTAAGAAGGCTTTGCAGGTCAAAATACGACAGTGCCCACTACATCGGACGTGGCTCAGGTAGCTTTTTATATCAAGGACGAATATCTGTCATGAGGCTCTACCAGGCTCGGGTGTATCCCACTTGTAGCGCTAGGCGAAAACGAAGGTACAATTCCTCATTTACTGTCAAGTGTCACCCAATGGTAACACTAAGATTTCAATGTTTTTGGCATGCAATACGTTTTGCCCCAAAAACTCATCTAGCTTCCATTAAATTAGCTTTAGACTTTTGCCAAAGGCACTATATCTCTTGGAGCTATAACGGCTTTTGCTATTGTTGTTTACGCAAAAATACAATGGACCAGCAGGTCTAAATATATAGCGGTTACTTTGTATGTATACTCAGCTAATGATATGATGAAGGCTGCTTAGTATAAATTTAGTTCTCAGTTGAATAGAAAGTACATAGTTTATATCACAGATCCATTTCTCCTTGAAATATAGATTTAAATCGTTGAATAGTTTTTAAATTGCACAAATGTGAGGATTAATAAAAAAGCATTCATAAAGCATAGAGTCTATTTGAATATTCACGGTAGAAAAGGGCCGTGTTTCTCTGTAACTTTGTTATAGGAAAGACGCCTAATATCGGATGGTTTCCTAATTTCGGATAGTACTGTATCTGAGATACTATTTACAGAGGTAAACAGAAACCTTCTTTTATGTGAATCCAAAAGTCAAATTAAATCCATCCTGTAATATCGTAACGGTACTCACGGTAAAAAGACCATGTTTCCCTGCAACTTTTTTTATTGTTTTGGAGAAATTTAGTGTAAACATGTTAAAACAAGTTCTTCTATTTTTTTTAATTTTGTAATAAATTCATACAGTTTTACGTCAGTTATCTTTAGTCAATTTATAATTTTTTTAATAAAAATGAAGTAATAAAAACGAGCAATGCCCTTTTCTAGCCTGCAACATTTATCAATACTAGAAATGATTCTGCAGTTCAAATCCAGATAAAATAAAAATGAAGCAAACGGAAATATGTTTTTCACTTTTTGCATTCAAAGTTTAAACAATGCCCACCATTACGATTTTTTGTTTGGAATTAATTAAAAAAGTTGATGTTTGTTACAGCAAAATGGTTTGGAATAGTTTATAGAAAACTCAGTTATGGAACAGATGGTTTGCAGTTTTTATATAACGTGAAAAAAAAATGGAAGGAAACATAAAAAGTTGAGTAAATATGAACAAAATATTTCAATCCATAGGATTATTAAAAAATTAATTGGTAGAAAAAAAAATAGATAAATTCTACAAAGAAAATTAAGCAAAATATTGAAGAAGAAATAAAACAAGGTTTATTAGGTTATGATTGGAAAAATAAAAGTAATTTAAATTTTTTTTTCGAGGTACGAGGTGGTGGGTTTATTTACTAGAACTATTATAGTACACACAGAACTTCTAGAGATTTTTTCTGTTTTGGGACGTTAATAAGCTTATAATTACAAGCATTTTGCGTGTTCTTATAGGCCTATAAGACTTTAGTACTTTTTTTCTTTTGGGTTGGCAACAGACCAAAGCCCATCGCTTGACGTTTTCCATTCAAATATCAACGTCGCTTTAAAGCTTCATTTTCTACAAAATTTTGTGCGTAGGCTATTTTTTACCGTGTTAACATTGTGGCTTGGTTACTTGCAGTGAAAAAGAGAAGACTTGACTATAAAATATATCAAAATATCATTAAGTGATATTTTGTTCTTAGAATTTTAAACATGGCGAAAAATGTAATGCCAACCCAAAACAAAAATTCCTAAATCAGTCATCAATTTAAATGTAGGTTTTTAAAAAATTTAGAGCAAAATAGAAAAAATTGAATAAAGCAATATACTATTTTCAAATCAATTCTATGGTTTTAGGTTTAGTTATGCCTAATTATAATCAAAGGTGTGATTCAAGTCAAGTATAATCATTCCTTTAATAGAGCAATTTGTTCCCCCAAATTATAATTACGGTTTCAACAAGTTGCACCCATTTTTACGATCACGGCTTATAATTATTGATATTATATACAATGCGCTATTCGATTTCAATTTAAGTCCTTTGTTAGAATTTCAAACAATGATATATATTATGTATTTAAACGTACACTATTATCCATATTCAATTGTTAGTCACGTGATAAAATCTATAGACACGTGTTATCTATAGTTGGTGACAATATTTTATAGATACACACACATATAAACTTAACATATAAGAAACATTATCAACCAATTATAAAGCTGGTACAGCGCGGTCCAAAAGTAAAACAAAAAAAACTCGTTTAAAAGAAACTAAAATATATATTTTGCACACTACGTTTCTATCTAGGTCTAGTGATAAAAAGTATAAATTTAAAGCCTTGTTGAAATTCACTTCTGACAATTTAAAATTATTAATGAATACAAGTCGCTATATCAAAGGCATTTTTAACCTTTTATGTTATTTAGACATGTTTAAACTGTATATTTCAGTAAAATATAAATAAGGTTTAAATTTAGTAACCTGCACACATGACAAATATGTTTTTCTACTGTTAAACAAAAAGATCCCACTTTGATGACATAAAAATGAAGAACTCTTGGCACTCTTTAAAAAGTTACTATTTTTTGTGTTTAAAAAATAGTATAGTTTTTTCTTTGTAACTTCGTAGGCTTTTTTTATTTTAATTATTTTAAAATATAAAAAAACGGTGCCTGTTTTAATTAAAACATATGTCAAGACTTAAATTAATTACATTCGAAAAAGAATATAATTAATTTATTATATTATATTTAATATCTAGCATGTAGGTATTATACTAAAATAGTATTATTACAATGTCAATTAAAAATTTAAATAAATAAGCTATATTATATTACTCCTCTATTACTAATTCTATCTATGTTAAATTTAAAGTTAAATTCTATCTATGTTAATTCGAACATTGCAGGTTTTTACTAAGATAGCATCAAAGGCGAATGTTTAATCAAAGTATATAGCCTTAGGCCCATACAAAGACAAAATATGGCCCAACAAAAGTTGTGTTTAAAACGGGCTGGTCTATGCACACAGGTTTTCCCTCGCTTGCGTGCTGTTGTTTTAAGAAATAATTGGTAAGGACCCTTCAAATCAATTTAGCAAGCCTTCTTAGTATGTGGGACTTTTAAATCTAAATGTATAACTATTAGTAATTATAGTAATTTATGATGTCACATCCCAGCGTTAAAAAATCATTAATATAAAATAGAACATGTAATCAAAACATCTCTTTTTAAGTCTATTTTCATTGAAGGTGTCTGTCAGCGGGGTTTTAAAGTAAACATACGATTGTGACACCTGTTTTTCACCCTCAGTTAAAAAAAAGTCCTATCTGCAGTTTTCATTTTTATGTGTTTCAGGATATGGTCAATGTCGTATGTTAAATTTTACTTTTTTGTTCTAAATTGTAGGAAACCTAAATGAAATGACATTAAGCCCACACTTAACAGAGTGCAAAGTTTAATGTCTACTCTATTAAAATACCCCACTGAATTATGTAGTTTTATTAAAAGGCACCAAAACAAAACAAAGTAAAATTTAACATACGAACTTTTGCACTTTGAGTGACAATATTTCTAAATAGTACTTTAAATTTAAAGCAACGGTTTTTTGTATATTTTTCACATAAATATGTAATTTAAATCTATGGGATTTTTTTAATAACACTATAATAGTGTTGCTTTACAATAAAAGCAACTACAGATAGGACTCTTTTAGCAGAAGGATGTGTTTTGCTGAGCACATAACATTTATAAAATCCCATTGAAGACTCTACGAATAAAACTGGTAAAGGGTCGACAAACCCAAAGAAGTAACTCATTTTTAAATAATCCCGCTTGTGATAGGTAGCTTTTATCTTTGAGAGCAGCCAAACAATTGAAACTCTATAGATCATCTGAATTGCGAGGGACGATCCTAGCTGAAAATTGCAGACCAGTTCGAAAAAAAATCACTCAAAATAAAACCCAATAAATAAATTTTTAAAATAGGAGTACAGGTCATTCGAAGTACTTCGTTCTTTTTTGCACTCTTCAGAGCCACATATCGGTAGAAGGACAACTAGGAAAGTTAAATCTTTTCCATGTAATATATGGAGTAGAAAAATAACTGTAAGGAACATCAATAACAACCGGGGACCCCATTTCACCACCTTTTCGGGGCTTCTAGAATCCAAAGGAACCCGATCCAGGACTTGGCGATTTGCATATAGCTTAATTTGAATGTACTTTAGGACATATATAAAATACAGCTGGGAGAAAATAATGAAATCAAAATGGTCACCTGCTCTTAGACTATGAGTGTGCGAATTTTAAGTGGTCGTTTGGGAACGTCCCTCGGAACATCCCATTGTATTTGGCAAGCCGAAACTCATAAATTTTCAACGTCTGGAAGTTTATAAACCAGTTTCCTTATAAGGTCGAAATCTAAAACACTAAAAAAACCATTAAAACACGAGACTCTAATCTTTAAACAATCGAGCTCCATTTCGATTTCAAATAATAGTTTCCTTAGCCTTGTTAGTTTGTGTATTGAAATTAAGGCTCAAACTTTTACATTTTTTTTAAGCTAACCTTTTTTTAAGTACTATACAAGTAAGAACAAGCCGTAAAGATATGTAATGCTACTCATTCCATTATATACTATTCCCAGTAAAGGGTATATTGTATTTTCCCTAATACTTAAAAAAAAAATTCAAAAAAATTTTTTAAATTCAAATTCAAAAAATTAAAAAAAAAAATGTAAAATAATAGGTTTTTCATTTTTTAAAAATGTCTAACCCCCCATAACTGTTTTGTTTTTTGAATTGATCCTTATAATAAAAGTAATTTTTCCTGAAAAAGTTACATTAATCTAATAATTTCCTTTAGCTTTTTTCGATTTTGTTAATAGTTTAACCCCTCATAACTTTTTTGTTTTTGGGGGGGTTACTTTCAAAACAATAGAGATCTTCCCCTCATAGAACTTGATTTTTTATGAAAATTTCTACAAAAAACTTGACATCGGACGGATGGACAGACGGACAGATATTTCCAAAAAAGAAAAAGGTTCTTATTTTTTATGAAACAAACATATTTGTATCTAAGAATTTTTTTGTGCAGGACGTTTTTTGGCAATTTAGGAAAATTCTAAACTAGCGTGTAAGGGAAGGTTTAAGTATTACGTAACGCAAATTGTACCAAAATTCATACACTTCATACCCCGGTTCTCGCGTTATTATAGATTAGAGACATTTCATATTTTGGCTACCCTCCCTAATAAGGGGTGTGTTATTGGGGGTAGCCAAAATATGAAATCTATACAGCCTTGAATAACGCGAGAACCGAGGTATGAAGTGTATGAATTTTGGTACATTTTGGGTTACTTAATACTTTCTTGTTGTTCTTGTTTTATAAATGTATGTTATATTTTTTTTCTTGTTTTATTAGAACAGAAAATAATTAAGAATAAAGTATTTTTTTTTGCCAACGTTTCGGTCTTTATTGTAAGGCCATCTTCAGGGCTTGTTAAATAAATATTGTAAAGTTATATAAAAAATATTGAGTAAAAAATATAAATTGATGACATTGAAGGAAAAAATAATTTGAAATTGAAAGATGGCCTTACAATAAAGACCGAAACGTTGGCAAAAAAAAAATACTTTATTCTTAATTATTTTCTGTTCTAATAAAACAAGAAAAAAAATATAACGTTACGTAATACTTGAACGTTCCCTAATTTTCTCAATTCTCTCTTTTATTATTAAAAAAAAAAAACAAATAAATAAATAAATAAAAATGTTTTTTTTTTCAACAAAAAGTTTTTTTTTCATTTTCCGCAAAAAGTAAATTTAATAAAAAAATGAAAATTTAAAAAAATAAGGTTTTTTTAAAAACTTTCTTTAAAAAAAAAATTCAGTAATTTTTCGTTTTTCAAAAAAGATCTTTTAGAAAAAAATCTATTTTTTTTATTTTTTTTTTTTTTTGAAAATGATTTATTTTTTTTAGTATTTGGGAAATGCAATATACTATTTACTGTGAATAATATATAATGGAATGCGTAGCATTATATATCTTCACGGCTTATTTTAAAATAACTATCTTTTCAACGGTTGAAACAAATGAATAATAAGAAAATTATTCAATTTCCTTTAAAGCTTTCTGAAAGTTTTAACTAACTTAACCGTAACAAAACAAATGAATTTTCAGCTAATTATATATTCTAATACTTAAGTTAGTTGTTTTTTATTTACCGGGAAGTCTTTTATTTTCATTTCTATAGGCACTCAGTATGATTAAAATTAAAAACTAAAATTAAGACCCAGAGGTAAATTTTTAATGTCCATAAAATAATAGTAATTGCTTGTAACAACTAATTTTTGCTTTTTTGGTGTAAGGAAAATTAGTTGCGAATGAAAAATAAACTAAAATGTTGAGAAGAATTCTTTAAAGAAAAATTCCACTAAAAATAAAAATAAAACAACATACCAAATTTAGAAAAAGAAAATAAAAAAAAGGTAAACGGGAATAACACAGATAAATATTGCCTTCAATAAAGCAAATTATACATTTTCCTACAATCCTCTATAAAAATGACGTTTAGCACACTCTTTTGAAATTTAGAAAACGCCTCATATCGCACTAGTTTGATATTTTTATACCACACTCGTGTGATATTTATGTATGGAGGTTTGCCTAATTTTATTTAGATATTTACCTCGTAGATTCTACGAATTTTATTCACCTTGTTTTATAAGCCACCTTTCACCACAGCCTTTTATATCTTTAAGTGTTTTAATCCAAATATTTCTGTTTTTTATTTTTCTTACGAAATGTAAAACAGTACAATTTTACTGTCTTATATGGCAGCATAACCACAGAAATCTAATAAGCAAACTCAAGTTTGCATTTATTTAGGAATAGGCAACCCATTAAACAGCTATGTATTTTATTAAATATAAAGAAAACTAAAGCTAAATGTAAATCATATTTTCTGTTTGACATACCTACATATATAAATTTGTATGCCATTTATAATTATTTTGTGCTTTGCCTTTCTTAAAAATTAATAAAAATTAGAAAATTTTAAAATAAGAAATTTCATATTTTTTCGGGATCGTAGGAAAAATAGTGTACATAACTCGTTGGAAAGTGTATTTCATACACTTGTGGGGTTTCCTCACTCGCCTGGAGGCTCGTTCGTAAACTTTCCCACTCGCGTAATATATGTTACTTTCCACACTAGTTATGTAATATACTATTAAGCAAAGATAAATTTTATTAGAGAAAATAGTGAACAGGAAAGTTATTAAACTATAACTTTTAAAGCGAAATTAAAAGTTTAAAGTTATAGTTTTAAGAAACGGAAATAAAGCTCTCAGGACTAATAACCTATGATGAAACCAAAATAAATATCTATATGTTCTTACGGGGAACAGATTAATGCATAAAATATACGCCAATGTTTCTAAAATCTATAATTGGTATTTAAAAACATTGCACGTGCGGCATATAAAAGGTTTATAGTTGAAAGTGGCTACAATTCCGATTCGGGACTCCAAAATACTGCTTAACAGTACAGAAAAATTCTTGAAAAAAAAATCAAAATAAGAATAGAAAAGGATATAAAAATCAAATTGCTTACACGATATATCGCAAAATATAATTAAAGAGAAGTGAAGTCAAAATATAAAGGGGTCTAATTTTAAAAATATTTTGTTTTTATATGGCAAAAAATGGCACTTTAAAATTTAAAAAAAAAAAGTTGTATTCTTTAAATATAAATAAACATACCTAAAAAATTCACATTGATATCTTTTTTCTTTCTATATAAAAAAAAATGTTTAAAAACTAAATATTTTTAAAATTTGAAGGTAGAGAGACCCCTTAAGGCACCCTTAGACAAAAAGTACTATTTAAAAGTTTGTACAGGTGCAAGTTCAACAAGTCTACAGTCTACTGTAAAAAAGAAAAAACTCACGGATTGGGATGGTAATTTTGAATTTTGTTTCAGAATTAATGCATGTTTCTACGACATAGCTCTTTTGATATGTGTCACGACATGGGACACTAGTCACATAGTTTATTGTTAGTTACTGTTTTACAGGCAGTGCAGAACACCGCATGAGAATAAAGAGATGGCCATAAGAACGAGTATACTATATATACTTACGAATAGTCTGTTTATTCATATGTTTTTACATCAAAACTAGGGTGAATGGGGGAATAAAGGCCCAAGAGGTAATAAAACCAATGCAAAATTAATAAAAATTCAACACAACTAACTATAGAAAAATTATGAAAATTAGAAGCCAAATTTTATGAAATGAAAACGATTTAGCAAGATTATTTAGGATTGGCTAGAAAATTTCTAAATTCTGGCTTTTTTAATTTTATGTTGCCCCCAGTATGTCTGCTGAAATGATAGTTTTATTATTATGCGCCACGCCTCCTTAAATTCAGTTTTAACATAAGTGTTATTAACCCTTGCCAATTAATAAATTACTTCAGCACAAAAGTTGCAGAAGTATTGCCTTCATACTCAAAAGGTCAGAATAATTTTTTATTTTTTTTTACTTTACGTTTTTATGTCGTTAAGGCAAATTCTTCAATAAAAAAATCTATACTTAACCAAATTCTATGCATCTACCAAAGAACAATGTTAAAAGGCCGTTTTTGGCCCATTCATTCAAACGCGATTCTGGCCTTCAAAATTACAGAAGTGGTGTGGAAGACTGTTTTTTTTTTCGCAAAAAGGTAAAATTAGGTTGATTCTGAGCTAATGCGGCCAGGCTTAAAAAATATATTTTTTATATATTTGGCCACGCTATTAATCAGGGTGAATTTTGCCACAGAAGCCGATAGGCGAGTGTAGTAACCAACCGTGGATAAAGTATAGTATTCTACTCTAGTATAATAGCTATTAATAATTTGGGTGATTAATAACAACTATCTTACGATCGTTGACCTATTTTAAACTTTTTACGAAGAAAAACAGACTTCCGCGCCGTTTCTGTCACTTCTGCGAACGAAATCTTGCTCAGCGTGCCCAAATCTATAAAAAATATATTTTTTGCACGACCAAGACTAAAACCTAATTTTACGCTTTCATTTTCGGGACTAAACTTGCCGTTTTTCTCCCTAGGCAATAAAAATCACGGCAACCTTGATAATATTAAAATATTATACTTACTATGTGCTTTGCTGATTCAAAAATTAGGTTTGGTGGTGTTTTGTGATAAATTAGTGATTCAAACCAATTTATTTGATGTTAACAAAGAAAACCTTTAAAAATAACATTGTTATAACAATTTATACATAACTTAAAATTTATCATCTTCGTCCATTTTTTTGACGTTTATGTCAACAGTATTAAAAAACAATTGAAATCGCGATAGCCATGAAACTGACTTTTCGCAATTTACAGGCATCTTGATTAAATTACGAAAATAAAACAACCGATTTTAGACGCGTGGTTTTTAATTTTAATTTTATCTACCTACCTAAATTATGTTTGGTCCTGCAAAAAATAGTGTATATACCTCAGGACTAAACTTGGCTATTTTAGTCCCTTGCATTTCTGTTTCCCTCGCTCGCTACGCTCGCTCTGGAAACACTAATGCAGCGGGACTAAAACAGCCAGTTTAGTCCCTTGGTATATAAATAACTATTTTTACACCTGGCGTCGTTAGCTCAGAATCAACCTAATTTTACCTTTTTGCGAAAAAAAAACGGTCTTCCACACCGTTTCTGTAATTTTAAAGGCCGGAATCGTGTGCAGCACATCCAAATCTATAGGAATTGAAATGTTTCATACGTTTGCACGAAGGGGCCAAAATGGTCTACTTTTAACATTGTTAACAATGTTAAAACATGTTCTTTACGGTCTCTAGACCAAAGCGTTCAAAATGCATATGTATAAGTTTTTAACTAAGAGTTTTAAGTACTAACCGAGCTACCAACGTTATATTTTAGTTATAGGTGCACTTGTGAAGCTATTCATCAAGTTTATTAATTAAAAATTTCGTTTAGTTTTAGACAGAATTAATTATGATGTCTGACTGTAGACCAATTACGTGCAAATGTAAATTCTTAGTATGGACTTGCAGAATTTAATATGTGTTCTAAATTGATGAAAATGGTCTTTGTCCAATACCAACATTGAGAAATTCAGTTGTTTACTAGTTACTATTAGCCCACACAATCAGATTCTAGCTGAATAATTAAATTTGAATTATTTTACTTGAAAAGGAGCACACTAAATTTTATAACAGGCCAATTTTCAATTTATTTCACTACATATTAATCTTTATCCGGGCAAAGGATGGGCTTTATAGCTAGTTACATAATTTCCACACTGACAATTTGTTATAGTCGGAAAACTGGTAACCATTTTTATTTCATTATTTTATCCCGGCTGTATTTTATATGTGTTAAAAGTACATTCAAATTAAGCTATTTCAAATTTTATTAGGCTCCGGATTCGTTTTCTTTGGAAGCTCCAAAAGCTATGGCAATGAGCTACCAAAAATCTATTTTTAACTTGCCTAGTCATATACATTACATTTGTTACATTCATTTAAGCTATTTTCATAGTTATAATATATATGTATAATAATTATGGTGCCGAGGGGTAAGAACATTCTTTAAAAAGTGCCTTTGACGTATGTGATAGTTAACTTTTTAAAGAAATGAGTATTTATTAGATAAAATTTTAATTAAATGAAAATTCTTTAGACTTTTTAGTGTTGACATATGTCAAATACACTTTTTAAAGCCATTTTTACCCCTTGGCCTACTGAATAATTGTGTAAAACTGTGAAAATGGACTGATCTAAATGTGATAAATGTAATGTGTTTGACTCGGTAAGTCACCTTTTCGCGGCTTCTAGCATCCAAAAGAACCCGATCCAGGACCTGGCGATTTGAAAATAGCTTAATTTGAATGTACATTAAGACATATATAAAATACAGCAGGGAGAAAATAATAAAATAAAAATGGCCGTGCATTACAAATACAATTTGCACGAGGCATCTTTTGATGGACTATTTCATAAAAATTTTACCAAGCTGAAAATTTCACTAGTGCAAATTATTAGTGTACTAATGTAATAATTATTATAAAATAGCCAGGTTTAAATTCTATTTTACATAAACCATTCAATTTTACAGGGTAATTAAACTCTCAAAGAGCAACGCTTAGGATTACATTGGACACTAAATAAATAAATAATATAAATAAATAGTTTAAACAAAATCAATAATCATTACAATATATATTTGGTTAATTTATTCTCAGCATTTTAATTTATTTGTTTTGATTGCACCATTTATTTGGATTACTAATTTTGTTTATGGTATTCATTAATTAATTAATTAAAATTAGAGCAATGTTTTATAATTAAACATTGGTAGGATTATAATCACTAATAATTATTAATTAATAAAATTATGTGTGATTTTTAAACAGGAAGTTGCAATGCGGTACAAGGTAACCTGGGGTAACTTGAACCCTGTATAACAACTACTGAAAGGTTAGGAAGTATATGACAATGTCATATATTATGACATGATGTATAACGATGATATCTTGTTGGTGTATTTTTTTTGAGAGTACATGGAGAATTTTTAGTAGAAAGTATTAATTTTGTCTCGCGGTTACTGGATTTTAAGGTAATGTTTGCTGAAAAACCTATCTGTGTAATTTATAGAAGTTTGGCTTGTTAGAATATAACAAGATTTTGAATAGTAAGTGAAATTAGTTAACAATGCAAACTTTGAACAGTTATAATATATCCTAAAGGTGTTCTCGTTGAGATGAAAATTTGGAGCTCTGTATAGCCTTCTCAAACAGCATATAGCAAGACGTTTGGAACTTATATACAGTTGGTATAGTTTTAACTATACCGGGTAGGTATGTAAGATTGCTTGAGGCTCTCCATAATTCTGTTAAAATGCTATAAATTAATAAATAAAATAAATAAATACAGAATAGTTAAGATCCGTTTTTTGCTGTTTAGTGTAAAACAACTAGAAGTTAAGTCAGTGTTGACCATGGGCAACTGCAGGGTACAGAGCCGTAGCTAACGTAACTAACGGGCGAAAATTTTTACGAATGTCACGCTTATGTTTTACAAAGTCCAAATTAAAAGTAGGAAAGCCCTAGCTCCACAGTCGAAAATTTTTAAATAATTTAATGGATTTTTTTTACGAAATTGAAGGTCCATTTGAACATGCAATATGTTCCTTAAAAAAATGCCCTGCAGCGCTGCTTGGTCTGGGGGAGAGGCCCCACTTTCCCCCTTTATTTACTACTACTATTACTCAATTTTTTTTGTAAATTAAAAAGCTAATAATTCAGGTTAATGGCATCATAAGTTACGACTTGTAACGAATTACAATAATTAATCAAAAGTACCAAAATCCTTTTATGTTTCACGTTTAATGAACGCTATTGTAAAATCATTTGTCATTTTTTCTACTTAAGAAACACTAAAAAACAACAATTATTCAACTTACTTTTATGTCTTCTGATTCTAATGACCCGCACGTATCATTCAATCAACAACAAAAACTACAAAAAGAACTAAAACACTAATTACACTACAAACAGGAAAAAATAAATAAATACAACGACTTAATATCCCGGGTCCCGCACTAAAACTAAAAAAATAAAAAACAGGAAAATAAATTATAGTTCACTGGCAAATGAGACGCGAGTCGCGGTGCTAAGTGTACTTAGCGCTGTAGCATGGACGTGGTGAAACATCTTCGACGTGTTGCCGTGCTCGAGGGTTAGAGCCGTTTTGACGCCGAGAGACCTGCAGCAGCAGTAAGTTTTGCTACCAGAAGTGCAGAAGCGAGAGCGTGCAGTTTTGCCCCAGGTAGACTGAAGGCGGTAAGAACTTTAACAGTAGTAGACTGATTTTTTAAGGTAAGGCAAAAGTAGAGCACCTGAAGGACATTTTTTTGTGATTATATTTTCTAGAGGTTCTGGCTAGAACTACCGCTATTAGTCTAAGAGCTTGGAAACATTTTAGATAAGTTATTTTCTGCTTCATTCTATGTCTTAAAGTACTTTATAATAAAGCTTTTTTAAATCGACAGATTCTGGATCCGTATAAATTTGAAAAAAAAAACGTAAAAAAATGATCGGCCTCTACAATTTTTTTTATATTTGCCTAAATTACTTCTTTAGGTGTGTTTAACACGTCAAAGTCCAAACGAGAGTCTTAATATTTTTTCCATATAAGATTTAGAGAGAGAGAGAGAGACAGATTACGGGTTTGGACTTACCAACAATTTGTGAAAAAGAATCAGGGGTCGGAAACAAAAAGTTAAAATTTGCAGAAAACCACCGTGTCTTCGTTTCTTTGGCCTATTTATTTATGTCAGTTTACGTCCCTTTTTCTACCCGGTGCATTTTCAGCAAACGCGTTCTGGACCAATAGCTGGTAAAAGTTTGATGAAGTGCAAGGCGACAATAGGTGTTGTTGTAGGGTAGGCTTGTTATTTGTCTTTTAGAGCTTTAGTTTGGGTAGGTCGGCTACATGACAAATTAGGGGTTTTATATGTCTTAACCCTTTGTAATACATACTTTTTCATACAGAGAAAAAATGCATTTTTTTTAATTTTTGTTTTAAAATATTTTTTCTCACTAGGTAAGTTGACATTACTTAATCAAAAAGCCGACAGTAATGGAAAGTACTATATCGAGCACACTTAGTGATGGATGAAATCTCGGATGAAATCAATACAAACAAAATGGTAACTAGACAGAAAAAGTCGAGGAAAAAGTATATTATGATCCAAGGACGAGAAATAATGTTTCTAACAGTAAAATACAACACTACTTAAATACAACACATGAATTATAACTGGAATTTCTTGCTTGGCCGGTTTGGAACGAACTGTAACTTAATTTCGTAAAAAAAAGTGTTTCGATTGAATAAATGTTGATTAAATTTGTAAGGGAGTGTCCATGCTGTTTAAAATATATTTTATTGGGCTAATAATGAAAAATAGATTATTTTTAAATTAAAAATGTAAAATTTAGACCGCAACAATTATATTTCATAATAAAAGTATAGCATATAAACAATTTTAAATTTTTCACCTTGGTTTCAAATTATATGGAATGGCTGTTTTGTTCAATTTTTCCAAGTGTAAATTCACATATATGTATATTAATTGCATATTTTTCTCTAGTACTTATTTAACGTAGCTACTCGAGGGGGGCAATTTTATTTTACGCCAGGCATAGCACACTTGTGTCTGCCATTGTGATGCTCTTGAATAGCTTTCAGGATTTTCAGGATTCTTGCAGGAGTTTTTTCAAGAGCGAATACGCGCGGATACGTTCGCACCGAGGCTGTCATATATGCAAAGGAAAATTTAAAAGTCCCACTCAGGTTTTTTTTTTGTTTATTTTTTACCTACATCGCCAAAATTCTTGGCTTTAAAACGTAAATAAAAGATATTCTAACAAACATGTGGGTTCAATTCTACACTCATAAAACGTTTTGTTTAATTTTTGTCAACTAAATATTTGTTTGAATATGGCCAATTAAATTATTTCGTTGTGAAAAATAAATTATATTTCTGGAAAATAAACTATTTTGCTCCCATTAATAAATAGTTTTGAAATTTAAATATTTGTTTACATGAACTAAATATTTATTTGACTTAAATAAAATTTGTTATTCACAACCAAATAATTTAATTGGACATATCCAAATAAATACTTTTTATCAGTGTACATTTTATTAGAATGCTTATCACATGTAATATTAATGCATTGAGTACACCTCTAAGAATGAAATTTAAAAAATCGTATCAATAAATTTTTATTGAAAAAAATCAAAGTCGTCACAAAATGTAAGAAACAAAGGTCTCAAAAACCAGTATCGGGATTTTTTTTGTTGATGAAAATTATCTTTCCCCGTTTTTTTTTAGATTCATATAAGGAAAATGGAAAAGACAAATACATAGTTAAATTTTACACTGATAAAAATTAACTAAATTTATTAATAAAAGTACCGTCAAATAGGGATACTTTGACATCAAGGTATACCTGGTATGGTATCAAATTAACCCCAACTGACGGTAAACAATTTTCGAGTTTCGTTTGAATATTTATTGCTGTGTTACCCGTTATTTGCACAGATTGGTTTAACTTAATTAACCCTAGGAGTGAGGTGTACTTTAAACTGGAGTTTGAACTGAATTTCAAATTAAGAATTTTGTGATGCGACCATTTAAAACCCAGTCATCGATATGGGTAAAGTGGAACATTTACATGTGTTTGTAGGGAAATAATGTAGAACATGGTTTTAAACTTCTCCCCATCAGATAGAATATTGTACAATAACCTTTAAAACGCAATATTGTTCACTCTGTTTACCCTGACTGATTTTTTTTTACAAAAAATCACATATTATAAGATGAATGCTAAATTTAACTAAAAAAATGCTCCATAATTTAAAGTTTTTATTTTAAAGCGTTCTCCAGCCAAAAATTTATTTAGCTTTCCCCCTGTTCTAATGTTCAACGTTTTTAATTTATTAAAAAGCTTTCTAGATTATTTTTTTTTAAAAATAAATGTTTACTAACTTTTAATAGGGAATAATCTGATAGTCCTTTTGTTTCGTTTTGACTTCAAATAATTAAAACTTTGAAACCCAATACTGTTGTTGTATCCTTCAGCCCATAGGTAAGTAATATCCTTTTCTGAACTTTTATGTTTTTATAAAATTGAAAAAAAAACAAACGAATGAAAAGTTTCAAGGGTGCACCGAAGAGATTAACCAAGTTAGCGCCGCAGGCGATATTTTTTACGAATTCCGTTAATTTCTAACGTTTTTTTTTTTCTTTTTAATATAATGTTGTAAAACTCATCTTTTAAAAACATCAATTTAAAATAAAACTTAAGAAAGCCGTAGCGACGCAGGCAATTTTTTTACAATTTCATAGTATATTTTAATTTTAAAAGTGTTACAATTAAAAGTTTCATTTAAATGCAAGAAAGCTTTAGTGCCGAACGCGACAATTTTTACGTTTAAGTTTTAAAAATAAAACAAAACGTAAGAAAGTCCCAGCGCCGCAGGCGAAATTTTTTACAAAGATCTATAGTTTATTTGGTCCACTTGGAAAAGGGCCTGCATATTTGCTGGTTTTGGATCCACCAGACCATCAAATCCAGGCCCCGGGGAAACTTAAATAAAAAAAATAAGAAAGCCCTAGAGCCGCAGGCGAGCATTTTTACGAATTTGAAAGTCTGTTACCTAATATATGGTCCTCGAAAAACGGCCTGTGTATTTGCTTCCTTTGGCGTCCTTATCGTTCTAAGGGAGTATAAAATTTTTAGATTTTCTTATAGGATTTTAGGATTTCGGAAAGGGGTCCCCCTCAAGGGAATCTTGTCTTTTCCTATAGGAGGTAATTCCTTAAGATTTTCTCTAGAAGAGGAATTAAGGTGTACAATATTTTTTCTTGTATGTATATTGTTAACCCCCAGGGGTCAGCTCAAAATAGGCTTGTTTTTTTTAATCATACTTTTTTCAACGCTATTTTTTACATTTTAATTTAATACACACCTTAATATTATTTTTCTATTTTTCGACTCTTATAAGCTCATAATCACACGCATTTTGCGTGTTCTTATAGGCCCATAAGAGGTCTGTACTTTTTGTTCTTTTGGGTTGGCAACAGACCTGGCCTATCGCTTGACGTTTTCCGTGCAAATGTCAATGTCGCTTTAAAGTTGAATTTTCTACAAAATTTTGTGTTTAGGTTATTTTTACCATGTTAAAATTGTGGCTTGGTTAATTGCAAAAAGAAAAGAGATGACTATAAAATATATCCAAATATAATTTGCTCTTAGAATTTTAAACATCGTGTAAACTGTAATGCCAATCCAAAACAAAAATCCCTAAATCAGTCATCAATTTAAATGTAAGTTTTTTTAAAATTTTAGAGCAAAATAGAAAAAATTATATCAAGCACTCGTTTCATAACACGTTATGAAACTAGTACTTTAATATACTATAAAATTAATATTATTTTTTTAATAGCAGTCGAATTTTAAGATTCTAGATCAAAGTAGATGATAACTTATGATTCATAAGTTATAAGAAAAAAGGTAACTAAAGATGGGTAACTTAAGTTACCCCATATCGTGGTAACAGACAGACTTAATATTTGTTCAAAAAGTAAAATAAAATAAGAAAAAAAATATCTCATTTATCCTTTGGTCATGAATTCAATAGTTTGTCACTCTTTTGGTCGAGGACCGAAGTAAAAACATCCCCTATGGTAAATTATATTACAGAAACTAATTCTTACATGTTATTTGATATAAAACATGTAAAAATCACTTAAAATGTAAACTTAGATGAGCATTTCTGAAAAATTAAATTTTATGTAATCTTGCATGTTATTCAATCAAGTGAAATTTTATATAACCAAAAGGGTGTAACTCAATGACGCATTTGCTATTCGTAAACGATATTTTAATATATTAAAGTACTAGTTTCATAACATACGTTTTTAGCGCATGAGTACAAGTTTAGAAAACGAGCCGCTTGCGGTGAGTGACTGTAGTATTTCTACAGCAACGCGTTAATTTTTTTATTTCTTTTTTGAAAATACCAATTTTTTAAATCGTCATAAAAATGACGATCATCAAAATTCTTTTTGACTCCTTGTCTAAATAAAAAATATAGGCCAAAATAAAGCTTTAAGAATTTACATATTTAATCCATAACATATTTAAGAAGCAATGTGGGATGTTTAAAAAGTTGTAGAAACATACGAGTTTAACAGCGACCATATTTAAAATTCACGAAAATTTTACACAGGCCACACCGGTCTGGAAAAAAATTTTAGCTCAACTTTCATATAACTCATTTTTTTTTTTCACGTTCATAGAAACTTTTTGTCTCACTTTTTGACGTAAAATCAGAATATCTAAAAAAAATAAATATATCATATTTTTTTGTTAAAACAAATGATATTCGTTTTTCTCAAATACGCATGGATAGATTTTTTTTAAATTTGGTCTTACAGAGATGCCAAAGCTCTAAATAATTAAATAATGAAAAAAAAACTTGGGTTATATGAAAATTGAGCTTGAAATTGTTTTCAGACCGGTGTGAGGCGGACTCCGTGTACTACAGAAATCTATTATTCGCCGCAATTGTACATATGACTGTTACTAATGTTAGTGCACAATTGCGCCGAATCATATAGTTGCAGCAGTGTCATCTGGTAAAATTTTCGTGAACTTTTAAATATGGGTTGTCCTAGAAATTCGTAATTTTAAAGAACTGTCAGAACAAAACATATTTATATCTTTTAAAACATCCCTCGTATATCGATACTCATTACAATTTTTTTTTTGTTAAAAATACGTTTTTGTTGTAGGATAATTTGCAAAAATCTATATTCACTGTAATAATTCACCATTAAATTTTTTTGCAAATGTAATTCTAATAGAATTTATGTAAATATTAGAACACGATATAAAAATTACTTTATTCCAACGTTTCGGCGTTTATTGTACAGCCATTTTCAAGGATGAATTAAAAAATAAATGTATAAATAAAATAAAGTAAAAATATTTGGACTTTTAAAAAGTCAACTTGACAAATATATAAAATTAATTAAGGTGTACAGTAAAGTGTTAATGAGTTAGTGAAAAGATTTTTCTTAATATGTTTGGATATAAAGTGCTTAAGTTTTGAGTATCCTTTCTAAAGTTTATAGTATTATTTGAATTTAATTTAATGTGAACCATTTCTAAAAATTTTCGTTTAAATTTATTTTTCTCCCTATCTAAAATTTTTTATTACGTGTTCTAAAAAGCAAGAAAATATACCTACATATAATTTAATAGAACAAGAATAGTAAAATTTTATGTAAATATTTATTAATAAATATAATAAACAAAAATTGCGATTTATTTATTATCCTAAATATCAGTGGCTTATAATGAAATTTCGAGATGAAATATGAAATCAGTTGTTGGTCAATTTGACTGATTCCATATCAAATCGACCATTGACCGATTCCATATCAATCAATCAGTCGTTGGCAGATTTAATATGGAATCAATCAATGGTCGGTTTAATATGAAATCATTCAATGGCCCATTTGATATGGAATCAGTCAATGGTCGATTTGATATGGAATCAGTATATGGCCGATTTGATATGGAATTAGTCGTTGGTCGATTTGCTATGGAATCAGTCAATGGTCGATTTGATATGGAATCAGTCAATGGTCGATTTGATATGGAATTAGTCGTTCGTCGATTTGATATGGAATCAGTCAATGCTCGATTTGATATGGAATTAGTCGTTGGTCGATTTGATATGGAATCAGTCGATGGTCGATTTGATATGGAATTAGTCGTTAGTCGATTTGCTATGGAATCAGTCAATGGTCGATTTGATATGGAATCAGTCAATGGTCGATTTGATATGGAATTAGTCTTTGGTCGATTTGATATGGAATCAGCCGTTGGTCGATTTGCTATGGAATCAGTCAATGGTCGATATAATATGGAATCAGTCAATGGTCGATTTGATATATTTTTTTTTTTTTTTTAATTTAATTATTAACCTTAAGAGAATACAGGATTCCATATCAGGTAAATATCACAGAAAATATAATTAAAAATATAATAAATGTACATATGAGTTAATCATGTTCTTAAATTTATGTAATAGTCTTTAACAGATGAAGAAAAAGCTTTTAGAGTTTGTTGTGTCTTTATATGTTCTGGAAGTTCATTAAACCAGTTCAAAGCAGTTTGGGTTACTCTTCTTTTGCCAGTACTTGTAGTTGTAGTTTTTATATAATATTGTAAGTTATTTCTTGTAAAATATTCGTGAATATCACAATTTCTTGTTAATTCTACGTCCGTACTGATCAATTTATTTTTAATTTTGTATATTATTTTGACACTGTCCATTTTAATTAATTCACTTACATTTAAGATTTTTAGTTCATTATAAAGGTCATTTGTACACGTTCTAGGTGATTTGTTAAATAACAATTTTAAAATTTTATTTTGAGTTATTTGGAGGGCTTTTATGTCCTTTTTTCTTGCCTGACCCCAAAAAGCAGGAAGATACATTAAATGAGAGTTAATATATGCATTATATACAAGATATTTTGTTTTATTGTTTAATAACTTTGAGTTCCTACGAAGATAATAACCTATTGTTGATATTTTGGTTTTTAGATTGCTCACATGTTCACTAAAATTTAGGGAGATGTCTAGGGTTAAGCCTAGATACTTGGCAGTTTGTACTTGTTCAAGTTCTGTATTATTTAAAAATAAGGCATAATTATCACATTTTGATTTTTTAAAGACTAGATAGTTACATTTGTTTTCATTAAGTCTTATATTATTGTTTTTAGTCCACTCACTAATATTAAATAAGTCACTTTGTGCTTTTTCGAAAACTTCTTGCTCACTTCCCGAATAAAAAAGACCCGTGTCGTCAGCAAAGAGTACCATATTTCCTTCTATATCACATTTAGTCAGATCATTTATATATACCAGAAAGAGTAATGGTCCAAGTATCGAACCTTGCGGAACTCCATATCGAATTTTTTTCGGGTCACTTTTCTTTTCACCAACAACTGTATACTGCACGCGGTTAGTGAAATAACTGGTAAATATTTTAAGCGCTCTATCGCCAACTCCAAGGGTGTTGAGTTTTTTCAGCAGAATCTCCGGATCCACAACATCAAAGGCTTTACATAAGTCGAGAAGCACAGCCATTACTACCTTCTTCCTGTCTAGGTTTTTATATATAAATTCAGTTAGCTTAAGGATAGCGGTTTGAGTACTTCTTTTCTTCTGAAATCCATTTTGTTGGGCACTTAGAAATTTAATTTTTTCTAAGAAATGTAGGAGTCTCTTATGTAATACCATTTCAAACATTTTCGAGAAGACTGGAAGGACGGATATAGGCCTATAGTTTCCTAATTCAGTTTTACTTCCTTTTTTATGGACTGGTATAACACGGGCAATTTTTAGTATGTCAGGAAATGTTCCTTGTTTGATATGTGTATTTATAATTTTTGAGATTACTGGTGCTAGAATGTTCACTAACTTTTTAACAACAATAGTTTTTATTCCTTCATGCCCAGGACTAGAATTCGTCTTTAGGTTTTTTACTATCGATTTTATTTCTTTTTCTGTTGTGTATTGCAGATAGAGTGACTGGTCAGAATTATGCTTAAGTGTAGATTTTTTATTTTTTGCAGGTTTAATAATGTTTTCCACAATGCCTATAAAGTATTTGTTTGCTTCATTAGCAATTTGCTCTTGGTCAGTAATCTCCTGATTATTAACTATTATTTTCGAGCACCCTGTTCTAGTACTGTTCTTTCCTACTATATCCTTAATTACATCCCATTGTTTTTTGGGTATCCCATCCGAATTTTCGAACATTTTCTCAGTATGTTTTTTTTTGTTATGTTTTATAAGTTTTTTTAAATCTCGTCGTAATTTTTTAAATTCTCGTGTATATGCTTCGTTTCTTGGAAAAGCCTTACTTTTTATGTACATTTTGTCCCTTTCTTTTGTCTTTTCTCTTACTTTATCTGTGTACCAGCCTTCTTTGGTCGTTTTTGTAAAAGTCCTTGTTTTAATTGTTGTGTTCTTTTCTATTTTGTCATTAAGTACTCTAATAAGTTCTTCAAAACTATTTATTTCTACAGACTGAATGTACTCAGACAAACTCTGACTTAATTTTTGATAGTTTACTATTTTGGATTTATACGTCTGTTTTTCTTTCACTGGACAGACAATTTTTGCATCAAAGTCAAATAATATCATTTTATGATCTGAATAATGTTGATCAAGCATTTTTAGAGGCACAGATAGGGGTAAGTCAGTAATAACATGATCGATTATTGTTTTTGTTCCTTTTACTATATCTATTCGTGTAGCATGTTTTTCAGATACTTTATTTACAATTTTAATTCCATTTTCTCGAAGTAGCTGCATATATTGTATTTTGTCTTTGTATCGATAAGAGTAAGATTTTTTTTGCAAAAGATTTATATTAAAGTCACCTATCATTAGGAGGTTTTTATTTTCATTAAATATATTATTTAAATGTTGTAGAAAAGTATCAGTTTTTGATTTGTGTCTTTTATAAACAACTCCTATTTTAAAATTAAAATTATTAATTTTGAGTATAAGGATATTATTATTCTTGCACTCATTGTGAACAAGGTCTATATCGTAGCATTTTTTAGCATAGATGGATGCTCCACGAGGGCTTTTGGCTATTTCTCTGGCTGAGTGTAGGCCATTGTAGCCCTTGAATTTTAAATGTTGGGCCTCATCCTCATAGAGCCATGTTTCTGAGAGAAATAAAAAGTCCGGTTTATGTTCCTGCAGTAGGAGTTCTATGTCTTCAGTTTTTTTACGAATACTACGAATATTAAGATAGAGTACTGATATTTTTCTGTTGCCTAATTCTAATTTAAGTTTTTTTCTTTAATTTTATTTAGTGTTTCTTCTGAATCAACTTGTAGGATTTTACTATTCTCATCTTTTCTTACCAATATTTTTCCTTGGCTGAACCATACATATTTAATATTTAATTCTCTTTTCAGACTTCTAGCCTTTTTAAAAATAGATTGGTTTTCAAGAGTCATATCATGATTAATATATATGTAATCACTTCCCTGTTGTCCAATTTCTTCTTGCTTCAGACCTTTTTTTGTTTTATATGCTGTAAGTAGCTTCTCTTTGGACTCTACTGATGTAAGAGCTACTTTAACTAGTGGTTTTTCATCATTTTTTCCTAACTTTTGTACATACTCAATTTCACCATCCCCAATTTTCACATTGCAGACATCGCCAATCCTTTTCACCAGCTTCTTATAATCATTATCATCACTTTTTTTCAAACCCACTATTATCACATTTTTATCTAGTTTTGCTTGTTTTGTTTTATTTATCTCAAGGCTACTGTGTTCACTCTGTTTTTCTAATTGTGACTGTATAATTTTTAGCTCTCTCATATCTTTCTTGAGCTTTTTATTTTCTTGCTCTAAATCATTCATTTTTCTGAGAACGTTTTCATATTTTGTTTCCATTTTATCTAACTTATCCATAACATCATTCAACGTAAACTTTTTCTTTGACCTTAAACGACTTTGCGATGACACATTTTCATCATCTGATGACTCCTCTCCAGATTCAGGTTCAGACTCGGGTTCAGACTCAGGTTCAGACTCATCTTCCTGCGACTCCTCACTCGGTGGTGCTTCTTTGCATTTTGGACAGGTCCAATTTGTGCCTTTTTCCTTTGAAGTTGTAGCTTTCTTAGCCTGTTTTGTGCATGTTTCATGCGCCCATTCTTTGCATTTTATACATTCAATTCTTAATGGAATTAGTCGTTGGTCGATTTGCTATGGAATCAGTCAATGGTCGATTTGATATGGAATCAGTCAATGGTCGATTTGCTATGGAATCAGTCAATGGTCGATTTGATATGGAATCAGTCGTTGGTCCATTTGATATGGAATCAGTCAATGGTCGATTTGATATGGAATTAGTCGTTGGTCGATTTGATATGGAATCAGTCAATGATTGATTTGATATGGAATTAGTCGTTGGTCGATTTGATATGGAATCAGTCAATGGTCGATTTGATATGGAATCAGTCAATGGTCGATTTGCTATGGAATCAGTCAATGGTCGATTTGATATGGAATCAGTCAATGGTCGATTTGATTTGGAATCAGTCGTTGGTCGATTTGATATGGAATCAGTCAACGGTCGATTTGATATGGAATTAGTCGTTGGTCGATTTGATATGGAATCAGTCAATGGTCGATTTGATATGGTATTAGTCTTTCGTCGATTTGCTATGGAATCAGTCAATGGCCGATTTGATATGGAATCAGTCGTTGGTCGATTTGATATGAAATCAGTCAATGGTCGATTTGATATGGAATTAGCCATTGGTCGATTTGATATGGAATTAGTCGATGGTCGATTTGATATGGAATTAGTCGTTGGTCGATTTGCTATGGAATCAGTCAATGGTCGATTTGATTTGGAATCAGTCGTTGGTCGATTTGATATGGAATCAGTCAACGGTCGATTTGATATGGAATTAGTCGTTGGTCGATTTGATATGGAATCAGTCAATGGTCGATTTGATATGGAATTAGCCATTGGTCGATTTGATATGGAATTAGTCGTTGGTCGATTTGCTATGGAATCAGTCAATGGTCGATTTGATATGGAATCAGTCAATGGTCGATTTGATATGGAATTAGTCGTTGGTCGATTTGATATGGAATCAGCCGTTGGTCGATTTGCTATGGAATCAGTCAATGGTCGATATGATGTGGAATCAGTCAATGGTCGATTTGATATGGAATCAGTCGTTGGTCGATTTGATATGGAATTAGTCAACGGTCGATTTGATATGGAATTAGTCGTTGGTCGATTTGATATGGAATTAGTCGTTGGTCGATTTGCTATGGAATCAGTCAATGATTGATTTGATATGGAATTAGTCGTTGGTCGATTTGAAATGGAATCAGTCAATGGTCGATTTGATTTGGAATCGGTCGTTGGTCGATTTGATATGGAATCAGTCAACGGTCGATTTGATATGGAATTAGTCGTTGGTCGATTTGATATGGAATCAGTCAATGGTCGATTTGATATGGAATTAGTCTTTCGTCGATTTGCTATGGAATCAGTCAATGGCCGATTTGATATGGAATCAGTCGTTGGTCGATTTGATATGGAATCAGTCAATGGTCGATTTGATATGGAATTAGCCATTGGTCGATTTGATATGGAATTAGTCGATGGTCGATTTCATATGGAATTAGTCGTTGGTCGATTTGCTATGGAATCAGTCAATGGTCGATTTGATATGGAATCAGTCAATGGTCGATTTGATATAGAATTAGTCGTTGGTCGATTTGATATGGAATTAGTCGTTCGTCGATTTGATATGGAATCAGTCAATGGTCGATTTGATATGGAATTAGTCGTTGGTCGATTTGCTATGGAGTCAGTCAATGGCCGATTCGATATGGAATTAGTCGTTGGTCGATTTGCTATGGAATCAGTCAATGGTCGATTTGATATGGAATCAGTCAATGGTCGATTTGATATGGAATTAGTCGTTGGTCGATTTGACATGGAATCAGCCGTTGGTCGATTTGCTATGGAATCAGTCAATGGTCGATATGATGTGGAATCAGTCAATGGTTGATTTGATATGGAATCAGTCGTTGGTCGATTTGATATGGAATCAGTCAATGGTCGATTTGATATGGAATTAGTCGTTGGTCGATTTGATATGGAATCAGTCAATGGTCGATTTGATATGGAATTAGTCTTTCGTCGATTTGCTATGGAATCAGTCAATGGTCGATTTGATATGGAATTAGTCAATGGTCGATTTGATATGGAATTAGTCTTTCGTCGATTTGCTATGGAATCAGTCAATGGTCGATTTGATATGGAATCAGTCAATGGTCGATTTGATATGGAATTAGTCTTTCGTCGATTTGCTATGGAATCAGTCAATGGTCGATTTGATATGGAATCAGTCAATGGTTGATTTGATATGGAATTAGTCGTTGGTCGATTTGATATGGAATCAGTCAATGGTCGATTTGATATGGAATTAGTCTTTCGTCGATTTGCTATGGAATCAGTCAATGGTCGATTTAATATGGAATTAGTCGTTGGTCGATTTGATATGGAATTAGTCGTTGGTCGATTTGATATGGAATCAGTCAATGGTTGATTTGATATGGAATTAGTCGTTTGTCGATTTGCTATGGAATCAGTCAATGGTCGATTTGATATGGAATCAGTCAATGGTTGATTTGATATGGAATTAGTCGTTGGTCGATTTGATATGGAATCAGTCTATGGTCGATTTGATATGGAATCAGTCAATGGTCGATTTGATATGGAATTAGTCGTTGGTCGATTTGATATGGATTCAGTCAATGGTCGATTTGACATGGAATTAGTCGTTGGTCGATTTGATATACAATCAGTCAATGGTCGATTTGATATGGAAAATTAAAATTTTAAAAAACTAACATTTAAATTGAGATTTCTCCCGTTAGATTAGACAGGGACAAAAGTTCTACCCAAAAAGGATAGAATACATACATACACTCCCACTTCCACCCAACCAAACAAATTCTGTATTTGTTCTTTGTTGAACAAATACAATATTTACTTGGCCGGGCGAAAAGTGTAACTATATTAAAGAAATTACTGGCGCCATCTAAATTTTAGTAGAATTATCTTATTCTACAGATTCACATTAGCTATGTTCGTTCGTGTCGCTCACTGTTACACTTTCCGGCCAACCAAATAAATACTGTATTTGTTGTATGAAAAACAAATACAGTATTTATTTGGTTGGCTGGAAAGTGTAGCACAAATGAGATAGAGATAGGGTAGACGTCTTTTGTTTCATAATTCTAGTTGTAGAGAGCTCCATTGATGACTGATTTAGGGATTTTTGTTTCGAATTGGCATTACAGTTTTCGTCATGTTTAAAATTCTAACAACGAATATTATTTTGATATATTTTATAGTTTATTATTCCATCAATCTATTTTCTAATCATCGTACAGAGTGATATTGATAGACTGCAGTTTCGGGCTGCTGGCCCTCTTCAGTACCAAGAGTCAACTCTGCACGCTGATTAAGAAAACGTTTTTAGACTTTACTCGCAAAAGGAATATAGCCATTAGATTGATGTAGACTTGTGCGCCATCTATTTCTAGATGTAGACAACTACTCATACCTCTCCTAATCTGGAGACTTTGAATGGTAGCAAGTTGAAGACTTGTGTGTCTCAAGCACATAGTACCACTAACGGGTGGTTAGACGTAAAATTAGTAAGGACAGAAATTTTTAATTTTAAACAAAATTATAAAAATATTAATTTATTATTCCATCAATCTATTTTCTAATCATCTATATTTTATAGTCATTTCTTCTCTTTTCCACTGCAATTAACCAAGCCACAATTTTAACACGGTAAAACATAACCTAAACCCAAAATTTTGTAGAAAATTAAACTCTAAACCGACGTTCACAATTGCACGGCAAACGTCAAGAGATAGACAAAGTCGCATTTTTTATAGTAATTATTTTTTAATTTGGTGAAAGCAAAATTACATAAAATTATGTATTTTTTATGAACCTTTTAAAAAATTAATGTTTTATGAAAAACTAATAAAAGTCGTACCTACACTGTAAAAAGTAAACTGGATATTTAGTTACAAATGGATAGGACATCGGAAGTTATTATCCTATACAATGGAGATTTCTCCCGTTAGATTAAACAGGGACAAAAGTTCTACCCAAAAAGGATAAATAACATACATACACTCCCACTTCCACCCAACCAAACAAATTCTGTATTTGTTCTTTGTTGAACAAATACAATATTTACTTGGCCGGGCGAAAAGTGTAAAGAAATTACTGGCGCCATCTAGGTTTTAGTAGAATTATCTTATTCTACAGATTCACATTAGCTATGTTCGTTCATGCCGCTCAGCCAAATACTGTATTTGTTGTGTGAAAAACAAATACAGTATTTATTTGGTTGGCTGGAAAGTGTAGCACGAATGAGATAGAGATAGGGTAGACGTCTTCTGTTTCATAATTCTAGTTGTAGAGACCATTGTACTTTAATTTTTGTTAAAAACACGCAACATTTCATGTCCTATCCATTTGTAACTGAATATTTAGTTTACTTTTTACAGTGTAGCGTACCACGAAAGAATGATGATAGTAGGTAGCTCTTCTCGCATCGAAAAATTACCTTGGTATAGTTTTAGGAGTTTTAGGAAAGACATTAAAATACAAATAATGTTTTTTAATTAAGTGAAATAAAGTTATTAATCGTTTTTTGACTTAAATCATTTTCATCCCTGTAGTTTTTAAATATGTTTATTTCATCAAATATTACAATATAAAAAAATAAATTGTTACATATTGATGTCGAGATAATAATAATAATTTTTCTGCAGAATAACGTCTCTGTTCTGGTTTGTCAACCAATCTTATTCATTCGTAAAAAACTAGCATTTAGCAACTTATTAAATATTGATGTTATTCCTGATAAACTAGCTGATAAAATGCCGAAGTTTTGTCCGCCAGTAAGGTTTCAGGAGTATCAAATTCTACAATTTCCCCATCGCTCATAACTAGCACTCTATCTGAATCCAAAATTGTTGAAACTCGATGAGCTATCGTCAAAATTGTGCTTTTTCTAAAAGCAATTCTCAAAGTTTGCTGAATCTGCCTGTCAGTATCGTGGTCCACATTTGCTGTTGCTTCGTCAATGCATAATATCTGAAAATATTAAAAAAAGTGGTAAACTCACCATACATCCAAATCTTTTTAACAAGTTTCAGTGTAAAATTGACGATCCAGAGTGCAAAATTTATACCCATTTTTAACATTATTTTATGGTAAACTATGGGTGTGAATTAAGAGTGTAAATATCATTCACACGAGAAAAAAAATAAAACTCTTTTTTTACCACTATGTAATTTTTACTGTGTACATGGTATATTTGTCCGATGTTATCCGGTGTAGGTAGTCTCAATTACATCGGCACTTAGTGCTACTAAGACTACCGATGTATTGAAATCTTCGCCGAAAAGTCAAAATCTTTGACCACGTTTTTTTTTTACATTTCTCGACGTTTTAGACCATTCTGAGTCGAAATGAGTAAAAAAAAATTTTGGGTCCGTCTGTCTGTCAGGGTGTAAACTCTCTAACTCAATTTCTACATGAGATATCAACTTGCGGTTTTTTGCATATTGTTTCTTATCGTATTCCGAAGAGCTGATTAGATTTTGGGGGTAAACGATTGGGGGTAAGGGGGTAAAAATAGGTTAAAACTCCTATTTTTAGTGTTTTTGTTGATAATTAAGGCAATTATTATTGTATTTGGTTAATTTAGCACTTATATAAAAGATAATTTTAAATTGGTCAAAAAATGTTATAAACAACGTTTTCCTAAAACGCATTGTTTTCGAGATATTGACTTTTAAAGCAGTAAAAGGTTTTTTTAGCATATCTCACATATTTATAACCCGATTTCAAAAAATTATATTTTAAATAAAAGTTCTTTTAAGCCCTATAGAAAATGTTATATACAGTTTTTTGCTAGAATATAATTTTTTAAAGATACAGAATTTAAAATCAAACAAAACACCTAGTTTGAAATTTGCAAACCAGATGGCTCTAGTCTACAATTGTGCCTATGTTTTGACAGGGTGCTTGCAACGTTTCATCTAGTTTTACCTTTGCATTATGTAGTACGGCTCTGGCTAGACATATCAATTGTTTTTGTCCCACTGACAGATTTCTGCCTCCCTCTTCAATTTGATTTTCCAGGCCTCCCAAGTTTTGTATCACTCCAGTCAAATTTACTTTGTTCAAAGAATTCCAGATTTCGTTATTTTGAAATTCACTGAGCGGATCCAAATTTTCTCTGAGGGTTCCGCTGAACAGGAACGGATCTTGAGGAATACAGAATAACCTTGATCTAAAAGAGTAAATAAAATACATTCACAAAAATACATCAAAATATTTAAATTTAGATGTGTTCGTGTAAAAAATATTGTTTTACCTTAATGCAGATATAGAGACTCTAGATATTTCGACAGAATCTATAGATATGATTCCGGATGAAATTTCCACTAATCTAAATAAACTTGCAATAATGGAACTTTTACCAGCCCCGGTTCTTCCTACAACGCCGATTTTTTCACAGGGTCGAGTCTCAAAAGTTATTCCTCTCAAGGAAGGTACCAAATGTTCTCTAAAAAGATAATAGTTTTATGAACATTTGAAACTGAATAACAACCAATCATTAGTCCTTAGGGAAAAGTAAAATTTACCTATATCTCATAACAACACCATCAAATCTAACAACACCCTGGTTTGGCCAACCAAATGGTGTATCTGTGACGTAGTAGCTAGATTCTTGGGGTACTTCTTTTATGTATTGATTCACACGTTCTACTGCTATCAGTTCCCTTTCCGTTTCTGTGAAAGCATTGACTACTCCACCTAGTGCACCAGTTATGGACAATGCATAAGATATGGCCAAACCAACAAGACCTAAAATAAAAGATATAGCAATATAATTATAGGACTGCGCACCGAAATCTAGTAACTAGAAATACAGTTGGTAATACTAATAACGCCTCTTATGAACCTTCTACGGGTCATAGCTCGTAGCTCAAAAAAAAATATTTTTATTCGTGTAAAAACAGGTTAATTTTGGATATATTAAAAATGTGACTGGGAACGATGAAAACACAAAAAATTATTGCAATGTAGGGTTAGCACAACTTAGTTCCCATAAATATTCCTAAGAAGCGATTTCGTGCAAAAAAAAATGCCAAAATTCGTATTTTTAATATATTTTTAGAAAACGTGACAATAACTTTCATCAAGAAGTAAAAAAAAAAACTTCCCGTGCAGAATTTCTACCGTTTCAATCTAGTGCTTAGTCCTGTGATCGCGTGGCCATAAAAATAGGTATATATTGTAAAACTAAGAGTTAAATGCGAAAAAAACTGAACTTTAATTAAGGACCAGCGTTAGATAAAGATATATAACCTTATTTCTTTAAAGCTCTTAAAAGCTCTCTAAAAGCTCTCTAAAGATCTAGTCAGATCTAGTATTTTTTCTCTGGGATGCTGTACATACACCTTTATCCTAGTGAGCGCGCGATAGCATTTTGGAAGAGCAGTTTGACTAATATCAAAGAAAGTTCATAGCTTTGATTGTTTGATTTTCGTGCGAAAAGAACAATATACGCGGTAAGCATGTCGGAATGAATTCTACCGTTCGCAAGGTGAAGCGCCAACAAGACAAAAAAATTAAAAACACTACAGACATGCTTCTTGTCGCGATGAAAAATTAAATAATATTATTTATTTTAAGAAGGATCCAAACCAAGCATATATATTTTTTATTTTTTTTTACTTTTTTTGTTTTATTTTTTTTTTAATACCTGGATCCGCAACGTCATATTGATGTTGTATAACAGCAATAAAGCTGACTCCTGCAACAATGGCGATCCCTATGAATTGAAGTCGCAGACCTAGCCATCTGGCTGCAGCTTGGCTAGCAAGTTGCGCTTTTAAATTCGAGTCGATCTTATCTTGGTTGTCTCGTTTGAATCTTTGAGTGGCCCTCATCGCTCTTATCGTCGTTAAACCTGAAAATTAATATTTATGAGGTAATTTTCTGAAATAGTGCAGGAGATACGACTTAATATTGTTCCTTAGTCTCTAAAAAATACTCTAATCTAGAGTATTTTTTATGGGATTACAGTAAAAAAGATGGCTGAATTTTTATTTATGCATAAGGCTTAGTTTTAAAAACTTGTAAAACTGAGTTTAAAGTTTCTAGATCTAGTCTACCTATACTAGTTAACTAGTTCTTTTAAATAGTTGACTTAAAAATTTACAAAATAATCAGTTTTTAATTCAAAATATTTGTACTTTTTCAAATTAAGAAAACTTTCATTGTACTTCTAGTCATAAAAATACATAGTCCTTTGAGTCTGATTATTTTTGGACCTTCGAGCCACTTCTTTAATTAATTAAAGTTAAAAAAATCTATGCAGAATTATAAATCTTTACAAATGTAATATGGATGGCTGTATATAATGTTTCTTCTAAGATAGAACTACCTATCATAGAAGATATAAGGCGTATCGCCTGTACTAAAAGTTATTTGCCAAGATTTTTTAAACATGAATAGTATTCTTTTCTTGAATAGGTTATAATGTAAGACGAAAATCTTATTTCCACAACGAAAAAGCTGACATGGCTTTTCATTGAATAAAAAGCTCAAATAAAAAACAGAGCGTTATTATACTTAATACGTAATAAAATATTTAAAATATATATATACATATATATAGTAATAATTTATTACTAACTATAACTATAACTATATAGTAGCGGACTGGGTAATTTTAATGACATAGCATTTCTTGTCAAAAATTATAACTTTTAGTTTGACTTTGATAGGATATAATAACGTTTTTCTTCAAGCGAACTAAAATGTTCATATTTTATCTGAACACACTAGATGGAAGTGATCTATTTTTTTACAGTAAAAAAATTAGTTCATTGTTGTACGCCGTAAAAAAAGTTAGTTAACAAAATCTCTACTGGCAGCAGCACTCTTTGATTTTGATGACAGCCATACTTCACAGTTGTTTGTTTATTATGTAAACAGGTCGTTGACTTGAGATTCTTATCAAAAACGTTGTGTGAAATTGATTAAAAATGATCGAAGAAGAATATATGGATAGTACACCTACAAATCTCATCGAAATTGCAAATGCTATATTAGACAAGTTACCATCAAAATGTCGAAAAAAAATTTTAATGGGCTAAGGAAGGTAAGTTTATTCCCAAAGTGTTTTATAGGACGCTTGGAGAAAAAATAGTATGTTTCACTCAGAGGAAAACTGCTTTTTTTACTAGCCTCTATATTCTCTATATTCTACAGACTAGTAAAAAAAAGCTTCACTTTTCCTCTAAGTAAAACAATATACTATATTATTACCTTGTGATGTTTTTATTATTACCTTGTAATGTTTCATTAAAATGGCTATAGACTGGTGACAAGGTAACACTAGAAATTCTTTTCAATTCTCTAGAAGTTATTCTGTAATGATTTTGAATCCACTGGTAAACTGGGATTAGGGGAATCAAAATCAGACATATCCATGGAAGACCATATATGGTAACAGCAACGCAACCTAAAATAGTATATTAAAGTACCAGTTTCATCAAGGGCGTAGATCTTTTTATGGGGGGGGTAATACCCAGGGCCGGCCTTTCAAGCCTCAAATTTGGCGCCTCTAGCAAAAGAAAAAACACCCTAAAATAAAGCTTTGTGCGCCTACAAAAAAAAAAATGCCCTCCAAAAAATACAACAAGAAAAAAAGCGTTGTCCCTGACGGTTTCTACCAAACGTAGCGCCACTACAAAAAAAAATGATTTTTTTATTTTTATTAAATTTTATTTTCGGTGGACTAATTATGGACTTTTATATAAAATAAATAGAAAATTTAGCTTGAGGCTATAGTGGTAAGAGTGCTGTATAAGTCTTTGGGGCAGTATGGAGGCTCAATGTGGGTTTTCCAACGGGCGGCCAACGAACCAATGTTTGATGGCTAGTATTAAATGTTTCCGTGTATGTTTGTTTATTCCCCTCTAGAAGCTAATCTTGTTGACAAATAAGGTTTATATTCTTCTTGATCATACACTTCTCTCGGAAAAAGGTGGGACACTTAAAATTGTTTTGTCTTATATTGGATTGACTTATAAATAAAAAAAATAGATAATTTGAACTACTTTTAAATTTAATTCAGTTTAATTTAGTCTTTGTGGGCCCCAGATGCTCGGGCGGCCCAAGTTGGGTCCCCATTTTGGGGAGGTGCCACTAACAATAAAGAACTTAAAACGCTCGAAAAAAAATAGATTTGGCAACCGTATTTCTGTACTTATGATAATGTTATGTAATTTTTTAACAAAAGGCATTCTAAATTTAATCTTGTTCATTTCATTACAGTCTGCCGAATGAAGTGGATCGTTCCGTGTTTTTTCTTGTGTTTTTAGTTCTGAACGTTATTAGTGTATGTTTTGTGTTTTTACACTATATACAACTATATATGGCTTGTCGGACTACTTAGGAATAATTTTTCAACCGCGAGTGTAAGTAATTTTGATTACACTGGTCTACAAAAAAAAGTCTTCTCCAAGGACTAAACCTATCATGCCTTAAGTATTTTTGTGTGCTGAAACCGAATTTTCAATTTAAAAAACTTTCTACCGTGTAGATTTCGAGTAAATCCCGGTTTTTATTATACATTGGTTATACGTGCCTAAAAAAGTAAACTTTTTCGGATTCATCAGCATACAAAAATACTTAAAGCATGATAGGTTTTGGTCTTTGGAAAAGATTTTTTTTTCTTTTTTTGTAGACCAGTGTTATTAAGATAAATATTTTTTAACTTTGAGCAATTATAAGTAACTTTGGGGAACGGAAAATTTTTAAATGGGGAGGGGCAATTTACGACAGCTGAAATATCGAAATTAAGCTGCAGCTGAGCATGCCCAAGTGGGCCCCCATTTTGAGCGGTATCATTGCACAAAACTTTCTAAAGTTTATTATAATTAAATCGGCAACGATATTCCTGACTCATATGAAAATGTTATGTAATTTTTTAACAAGTGCCATTGTAAACTAAATATTTTAGTCATTTCATTACAGTCTGCCGAATAAAGTGGATCGTTTTTGTTTGTTTTTGTTCTAAACAGTATTAGTGTATGTTTTGTGGGTTTTTTTATAATACTATAGTGTATTTAGGAATAATTTTTAAACCGCGAGTAAATGTAAGTAATTTTAAAACGATTTTGAACAATTTTTAATTACACAGCCACACAAAAAAAAATGTCAAGTGTTTTTTTGGAGACCACTGTATTACCGTGTAGGTTATGGAGCTGAACCCGAATTTGAGGTCAAAATAGCAACTCATCTGATTAGTTTTGGAGATAAAGTCAAAAAATGTTAGGAAACGTTCAAGTATTACGTAACGCAAATTTTGATCATTTTGGACACCCCCCCCCTGTAACGCTATTTTCATATACCATTAACATGGGCGTAACACTCCAAATTGACCCTCCCCCCTAGGAGCGTACGTAATACTTGAACGTTCCCTTATGTTCGTTTTACTCGAAAATAAGGTTTTTTGAGGTTATCTCCAAAACTAATTGGATAAGGTGCCTCAAAATACATAGGAATAAAATGGTCTCCAAAAAAAAATCCGGACCTTTTTTTTGTGTGGCTGTGTTATTTTGGATTAGAATTTTCATTATTATTAAATATTATTTTTTTTTGGGGTTTAATGGTGAACTTTGAATAAATAAAACAGTTACTTTTTGAAATATTTTTGAATATAGTATTTATTATCATACCCCGGTTCTCGCATTATTATACGTTATAGAGATTTCATATTTTGGCTACCCCCCCTCCCCCCCAATAAGGGGTGTGTTAGGGGGGTAGCCAAAATATGAAATTTCTACTGACTTACATAACGCGAGAACCGGGGTATAAAGTGTATGAATTTTGGTACAATTTGCGTTACGTAATACTCAAACGTTCCCAAAGTGCACTATTATGTGCACTTTGGCTTAGTTTACACCATGGCTTCTATATTTTAAGTCCAGGTACTTTTTGTCTACCTATCTCTGTTTATAGCATTTTGTAAACAGAGATAGGTAGATAAAAAGTACCTGGACTTAAAATATAGTACCCATGGTGTAAACTAAGCCTTTAACAGCGGCTATATTTAAAAGTTTATTTTTAAATTAATTTTTTTACGAGATAACACTACTGGCGGATCCGTGCACTATAGAATTCTATCAGTCTCATGTATAATTGCGGCAAATAGATTTCTATAGCTCACGGAGTCCACCTCATACATTTTTTGTGAACTTTTAAATATGGCCGCTGTTAAACTCTTATATTAAATACGGATTAGTTTCATATTACTCTTTTTCAAAAAAGTACTTAAAAAAATAAAAATCCATAAAAACGAATTTTTGTTATGCGACCAATATTAAGCCCGATTTTTATCAAAAAAACAATCCCATCCGAGAACTCGTTATGTCCTACAGCCGCCAGTCCGATGCTGATTTAACGTCCAAAAACGTATTAATAACTTATTAAGTTATTTTATTTAAACTGTTATTTAACTTTGATCTAGGTTATTTTGAGGTAATTTTTTTAAACTAAATCTTTTTGTTACAGAACTACATAAGCTGGAGAAGTCAGTCATACAAACAGAGACAGTACAGGTAAGAAAACCTAGTAGTCCAGTCAAATAACGAAAAATTCCTATGTTAAATTGCAATAAATGTACATGGGCTGATACTTTAATGGGTAGTAGTGCATAGTAGCAGAACACTTCTGTTAGTTTTTCACCGGGTGTAGTAAGTAGAAAAATTCCAACAAGTTTGTTTAGATAATTTTTTTATTATAATAATAACAATCGAGTTATAAATATTTAAAAATGGCCATGTTGGGGGTGAAACTGTTTTTTTCGATTTTTCAGCCAAATTATTCATCGAAGGATAAAAGTGGTTCTGAGCAAACTTGTAGCTCTTGAAGTATTATATGTTATGCTTTTTCATAAGTATTTTGTTACGGTTACAGTGGGCGGTTGCGCCCTCTGTAACCGTACCAAAGTACCTATGAAAATTAATAGTATATGAAACTTAAAGAGAATTTCGAGAGCTACAAGTTTGCTCATATCGTCCGATGAATAATTTGGCTGAAAAATGGAAAAAACAATTCCACCTCCAACATGACTATTTTTAAATTAACCATTGTTATTAATATATTAAAAAAATGATCCCAATAAAAATTGTTGGAAATTTCCCTCCTTAACAAAATTGGTTATATGCATTTTTATCGCTAGATGCATATTAAGCAACTCACCCCTAAAATTCAAAATATCGGACACACCTTACGCAAATCATCCAGTGAAAAACTAACAGATGTGTTCTGTTACCATCCACTACTACCCTTTAAAATATCAGCCCGTGTACATTTATTGCAATTTAAATTTATTATTTGACTGGACTATAGGTAATTAACACTAATATGTTATAGGATATAGGCAAGATCTATGTGAGTTTGTTTTTAACTGCAATGAAAACAACGGAAGTGGAAGTAGTGCTAATAGAAGAGTTGTGCCCAAAGGCACAGTTAATATAAGGCACAAAAGCAAAATAGTTTGGAATCTAAAACCGCCAAGAGTATAGAGCCTAATATAATAATATTTTTTAGAGGTACCATCAACTGAGGTGACTTCGGACGGAGTAGGTGACTTCGGACATTTTTTCGCAAAATCTTCTGAACCAAAGCACGTATGTAAAAGTTGTGCGTTTGTATGTAAAAGTTGTGGAAATGAACCCCACAACTTGAGCACACAACCCCACAACTTTTACACACGTGCTTTGGTTCAGAAGATTTTGAGAAAAAGTGTCCGAAGTCATCCTACCCCGTCAGAAATCACCTCGGTGTTATAAATATTTTTTTACAGTTTAATCAAAAAAGAACATTGTTCTTATTAATGTGTTTTTTGTGTTCTTATTTTACACACATATATTTTTTTATATATTTTTTTTTCAGGTATTATTTTTTTATTTCAGGTATATTATTTTCTTTTATGCATTATATCACTGGGTTAAAATGATAAGGTTCTATGAAAGAAACCCCATAATGAAGAACTATATTTATTATATACTCTATTGTGTTGTTTGTGTTCTTATTTTACACACATATATTTTTTTATGTATATTTTTTTCAGGTATTATTTTTTATTTCTGGTATTTTATTTGTCTCAGGTACTATTATTTTCTTTTAGGCATTATATCACTGGGTTAAAATGATAAGGTTCTATGTTCTATAGAAACCCCATAATGAAGAACTATATTATACAATGTTGGTTTTATTATTTTCATTTTTTCAGATAATGCTATATAATATATAGCCTATATTGTGCATTAGGTATTTTTTGAAAAAAATGTGTTCTTAGGTTAAATATTCTAAACATTTTTTTTTCAGGTATTAATTACATTATAATGTAATATTAGTTTTTATTTAAAAGTTTACTAGGTATATTAATATTTTTTAATTGTTAAGGATATTGTTTATAATAATTTTGGTTATATTTATGTATATTTTTTTCAGGATATAAGTGTTTTTTATTTATAATGTTATTATTTTATGTATTTTTTTTTATATGTTTTATAGGATATTTTTGTTGGTTATATTTTTTTCAGGTATTTATTTTTTTTAAATTATAGTTTAGTTACATATTGTTTTATGCAAAAATACGCTAGGTATATTAACTGTAGGTTTTTGGAAGTTTATAGGCCTATAAACATAAACATTAAGGATAATATCCTTAATATAATAACATAGTATGTTTTTTAAGGTAGCATGGGGCGTGTAGAATAACCTGGGGTAGACTAATACTAATATGTAAATATTATTTATTTCAGCTATATCAGAAAGAAGGATTTAATTAAAGTTTTAATTTTTATGTATAATGTGTTATTTTATTTTTTAGATCTTTGAAGGACAACTTTTACAGACAGTGTAATCAGAACTTGTAAGGTTCCTTAAGGTAAAATTGACAGCTAGTAACAGTTTTTTTAAGGTTAAGGTTTTTTCTTTCCATTCAAGCCAAGCCAATTTCCCCCACCCGGGAAACGAACCCGGGTTGTTGGCATAGTTTCCCCTAGGTTTAATTTAGTATATAGTTAAATAGGCAAAATCAGCAACAATTCCCTTAAGGGGGAATGGATAGGCAGGGTTACACGAACAGGTAGTCAATATCAGCAAAAATTCCCTCAAGGGAGAATGGATAGGTGGGGTTACACGCACAGGTTGTCAATATCCGCAAAAATTCCCTCAAGGGGGAAAGGATAACCGCGAACAAAAGACAAAGGAACAGACGGACATTTGAGGTGTTCTCTCTGGATGGTCGACTTTTTCCCATACGCGCCAGGTATCTCGAAAGAGAGAGTAGTACCAACCCTGACATCGGTGAGACCGAACTTACAAAGTGGGCAGTTGTCATACAAGGGTTAGGTATATATAGTGTATGTTAAATTGTCGCCTGACGAGATTATACTCCACGTGTATAGGCCTACTGAGGGATCCTCAGAGGGGAACTGAGGTTTTCTCACTGGGGAACGGCACGTTAACCGTAACGCACCTAGTGCTTTACCTCCTGGGTGGTGTGGAAAAGAGCACAACTATTCTAGTTAGAGGTGGTAAGTGTAAAGAGTAAAAAAATGTCCCTGACGGTTTCTACCAAACTTGGCGCCCTGCAAACAAAATTGGCGCCCACGCCTATGGGGGGGTAATTACCCCCATTACCCCCCCTCATCCTCGCCCTTGAGTTTTATAACTTACGTTTTTAGCGCATGAGTATAAAGTTCAAAGAACGAGCCGCTTGCAGCGAGTTTTCCAAAGTACTAGTGCGCCAAATACGTGTTATGAAACGAGTGCTTTATACAATTTTTTCTATTCTATACAATTAGGGATTTTTGTTTCGGGTTGGCATAACAGTTTTCGCAATCTTTAAAATTCTAAGAATAAACGATATTTTGATATATTTTGTAGTCATGTCTTCTCTTTTTCATTGCAATTTTAACACGGTAAAAAATAACACAAAATTTTTTAGAAAATTAAACTTTAAAGACGGAAAACGTCAAGCGATAGGCTTTTGTCTGTTGCCAACCCAAAAGAAAAAAATACAGACCTCTTATGGGCCTATAATAACACGCAAGGTGCGTGTGATTTTGAGCTTATTCAAAATAGAAAAATATTAAATTAGTTTCATCTATAAACATTTTCATACTTTAAAAGTTAAAAAGTTGTCTATGTTTTTTTTTTTGAAAATATTGAAATAAAATACGTACCTAATAAGCTAAAAAATTGAGCAAGCAATATATTCAATATAAATGGTAACGAATCATCTACAGTATAAGTATCACTGGAAAATCTATTTAGTATTCTACCAACAGGTGTCACATCAAAAAAGGTAGATTTAGCCTAAAATTGATAGTATGTTGTACAACTCATGTGGAAAGAGACTTTATAAAAAAACATACCTTAATAATTGACTTAAATAGAAGTTTATGCAGTCTTGAGGCGGCTACTACTCCACCATAAGCAAACAAAAATGCTCTAATCAACGTAAAAATCGAGTTAAAAACGGCTAACTCCACAAAGACATGTAAATAGTAGTTTGTATCAAAATTATCCCCTCCCACTTCTTCCATTGTTGTTGCATATTTTTGATTTGCAAACAGTTGGCTTTGATTTGTATTGTTTGGTTCGAATTTCCCAGATTCGGACACCCAATGGGACAGCCACCAGTCCGTCATGTTACGGGAGGTTTGCATAATTATCACAGAAAATATTATCCCTAGGGATAACAAGTGGCCGATTGCTTTCCAGTATGAAAAAACTACGCTAAATTCTAAACCACCACGTTCCATAGTTTCCTAAACAAAAAAATGTATAATGTATACGGTCTCATCTACGTAAATAACCAAATGTAGTTCCCTCTTTCTTACCTGTAGTAGTACACTATCATTATCCTTTGCTAAATCATTTTCATCAACTTTAACACTACCATATAACGATAGCATATCCGAAGCGGTGGACTGTATACTCTCTCCCAACTCTAAATCGATTGGCAAAGAATTATCGATATTTTCCAATACATCCAAAGGTTTTCCCTGTCTTTTAATACCGCCATTTTCCATATGAATTATCCTATCAGCATGTATCAGGTATTGTACGTGATGAGTGCATAGTATCCGTGTTTTATCCTTTAATAAACCCATTATGCAATGTTGAAATATGTGTTTTGCAACATTTACGTCAACAGCGGATAGAATATCGTCCAGTAAATATACGGATTTGTCCTGATATACGGCCCTGGCTAGGGCAACACGGGCTTTTTGTCCTCCGGATAGCGTAGAACCATCTAAAATTAATAAATTACTGTTGTCTGCGTAAAAACGCACTTGCCCCGAAACATATTGGCCCCGAAAACATACTTGCCCCACTTTACCCTAGATATTACCTACCTTCGCCAATGCCCGTTTTGTCTCCAGAATGCAGGGAAGTTATGTCTTCAACTAAACCACAAGCAAACAACACTGACATATATTTTGATTCGTCGTAAGCACTGCCAAATAATATGTTGTCCCTTAAAGTGCCCCTTTGAAGCCACGGTTGTTGGTTTACAAATCCAAAACCTACATAAATATAATTATTCAAATTTAAACGATTATTTTTTATTGAAGTTTAAATTTAATTTTTTTGAGATTGAGTTTTACCTGATTCTATTTGAGATATAGCTATTTCTCCCTCAAATTTTGACATTTCAGCTAAAATAGCTGAAAGAATGGAAGACTTTCCACAGCCCACTGTTCCAATAATACCAATGAATTGACCCTAAAAAATAATAAAAAGATATTTAAAAAAAAAACAATATTTAAATAATAATCCTTTTTATAATTTTCGGTGTACCTAATGTTTTTTTTTACCTTTTTTACTTTAATATCTATTTGATTTAAAGAAAACACAACATTTTCACCCTCTTCCCAAATTTTTGATTCTTGTTCCGTTCTACTTTTCTTCCCTTTGCCTTTGTTTTTCTTTTTCTTTTTTAAATTTCTAGAATGTAACTTTATTTTGTCCTCCGTGGACAATTCCTTGCCCCAGTTAAAACTGGCATTTCTTATTAATATATCAGCATTTCTGTCAGTGTAGTCTGTCATATCGGTGTTGTAGAATTCATAAACATTGAGATCTTCTAACTTAAAAAAAAAATACAAAAATTAATTAATTAAAAGTAGGTCCAAGTAGGTTATATTACGCTATTTATTTATTTATTTATTTATTACGTTTAAATTTATATATTAGACTGTCTAGCAATACTAGTAATTTTGAAGTGCTCCAAGTCTATTTTTTTAACGACTGTAACTTTTACTAATTCTTGGTTAAAACACTTACATTTAGTAATCTTTGTATCCTTTTTATCGAAACCCATGCCTCCATAAGTCCATTTAGGACCCACGGAAACGCATTTAATGGACTTATAAGCATGTTGAGTAGAGATATGCCGGTAAAAACTGTAGCCGCAGTTAATTTGTTACCCAGCAATACGTAAGTTCCAAAAGTAAAAATGGAAATTAGGACGGGGGTCGTTGCCCAAAAGTATACACATAGAGCGTCCAGATATTTTCTGCCTTTCAAGTATTTTAGTTCATTTTCACGTAATTCTAAAAACATATTTTTTAACAACATTATACAACATTATACCTATAGGGCAGAGAGGAGAAAATAATAAAAATATAGATATTTATTTCTCATTAATTAGGTTTATTTTCCATGAAAATATGAAACGATAAAAGGAAAAGATAATAGTTCGACAAAGTAAAATAACTATTGACTTAAACTGCGTCTTTAATAAATTAAAGAACGAGTCTGTTATTTCTACGAAATTTCTTTAAATTGTAGTTGAATTATGTCGAACTTGTGTAGAAAAGTCCAAACGGCAGTACGTCAACCTTAATTTTCCTGCAAAATGTATGTTTATTTACATTGTAATATATGAAGTCTACATACTTGTTATCAACCGAGTGAAATGTTGCTCCCAAACGTACAGTTTAATCGCCTTTATTCCTCGTAAAACTTCGGTAATCATTTTAACTCGAGCATCCTTCTGTTCCATAAGTTTTGAGCTTAATTGGCCTATTTTGCTGGCTATTACTTTATTTATTGGAATTAGAACGACGCTGAAAATCAGGCCGGCCAAGAAGGATACTCCAACTTGGTTAAACAAAAGAAAAAGTGTGACGCCAAGCTGAAAACAAATAAAAACAAGAAGATATGGAATGTGAACCAGTTAACCCTCAGATATATCTAATATCTAACATATTATGTTGTCTATTTTTATGTTAGAATTAAATTTTATTTGATTTCAAATCGTTTTTATTCACAATAATTACAATACAATACATTTTTGTTAGTGGACCAGTTAACCCTGAGTAGTGGTCCAGTTAACCCTACCCTATGGGGTTAACTGGTCCAGCGGGGTTAATTGGTTTATCGTTAATAACTTTTTTTATATAAATAATATTTGTCTGAAGTATTAATATGTTCTAACTATAGTATTAATCTACCTTTTGCTATAGAAAATATTTGAAAATTGTTTACAGGTTTTTCAAAAACTCGTTATGAAAAAAAGCGGCCCAGTTAACCCCGACTTCCCCTACTATTTAATGATGTCAGTCGAAATAGCTGTGAATTTGACTCTAGCATACAAATGCAAAACAGAGATTCTAAAAAAACAATAAAAGAAGAGTCCTGATAAAACTATTCTCTGAAAAAAAAGTTTTTAGTAGGTAGTTCTTCTTTACCTGAAATGGAATACTCCAGAGCGAGTGAAAACTAGGGCAGGAGTTCACGATTCGATCCGTATCGGTTGACATAAAGTTGACTATTTCACCGATGGAAAATTCTTTGTGCATTTCCCCAGAACTCACTGAAAGAGTTTTCTTGTAAATCGTCGTAACGAGAGCGCCTCTCATTTTCAAACCCACCAGAGCCATGCGAAAATTGAAATGCGAATCACATAACGAGGCTAAAAAAAAAACAATATTTTTTTTACATATGATTTATACAGGGTTATTCAGAAATAAGTTGATAAATTTAAGAGGTGATTCTACATTAAAAAATATAAACAAAAGTTCCTACAAAAGTTGATCCAGAGATTCTACATTAAAGACTACGTCAATGGCGATTTCTCCCGTTAGATTAAACAGGGACAAAAGTTCTACCCAAAAAGGATAGAAGACATACATACACTCCCACTTCCACCCAACCAAACAAATTCTGTATTTGTTCTTTGTTGAACAAATACAATATTTACTTGGCCGGGCGAAAAGTGTAACAATTTAATTTTTATTAAAGAAATTACTGGCGCCATCTAAATTTTAGTAGAATTATCTTTACAGATTCACATAAGCTATGTTCGTTCGTACCGCTCAGTGCTACACTTTCCGGCCAACCAAATAAATACTATATTTGTTGTATGAAAAACAAATACAGTATTTATTTGGTTGGCTGGAAAGTGTAGCACAAATGAGATAGAGATAGGGTAGACGTCTTTTGTTTCATAATTCTAGTTGTAGAGATCTCCATTAGGCCATAGCAGTGAAAAACGACGTTAAACAGTAAAACAAACAAAGACTACGAAAAAAACTTCCCATACACAAATATCTACAAATCGCTTTTAAGAGAGCCGCGGTCCCTTAAAAACTGACTCTTTAAGAGACCGTAATACTTTTAAAACTGATTTTCGAAGATAGATGTATACGAGCTTTTTTTTACAGTTTTTAATGTAGAATCACCCCACAGAATTGTAATTTTTTTTGGTGCATTTTTTAATTCCTACTTTTGATGCTCAGAACGTGAAATTGCCTCTTTAATTGCAATTTTCTCGAAAACGGTTGGCTCTACGGTGTGACATAACCCAGACAGCACATTATATCTTAAAGACTTCTTTTTTAAATTTTAATTATGTCTGGACGCCTAAAGACATAAAAAATATATCTTATGGAGTTCTTTTTAGGGATGTTTAAAAGCTATCTAATTATGTCTCTAAGATGTCTTTTAATTGTCGGTACAAGACGTCTTAACTTCGATACTCATCGCTACTTTTAAAATGGGTAGAATTGTCCCTTATAATAAAAGTAATTTTTCCTGAAAAAGTTACTTTAATCGGAATTTTCTTTCAGCTTTTTTCTATTTTTTAAAAACTTTAGCCCCCCATAACTTTTTTGTTTTTGGGGGTATTACTTTCAAAATTGGTAGAATTGATCCTTAAAATAAAAGTAATTTTTCCCAAAAACGTTACGTTAGTCGGATTTTTTTTCAGCTTTTTTTGATTTGGAGTAAAATAATTAGAATGCGAGGTAAGTTTTTGCGTATTATGTATATGGCAAAAATTACCTTATTCTAATTACGCTTTTTATATCAATACGACCGTATCTAGCAAACTAACTGGGAGGGGGTATTATGTTGTAAACGCGCCTAGGCATCAGTAAGGCGTCTTCAAAAAGATGTCTTGAAGATGTTTTTAGTAAGGCGTCTTAAAGACGTTACCTTTTGTAACATACGACGTCATTAAGACGTCTTTAAGATGCATATACGGCGAAAACCGACGTTCTTAAGTAGTCTTTAATGACGAGTTACATGTTTGTGCTATCTGGGAAATAGTACCTTATTTATGTATTTTTAATTAAAGATTAATATTTTAGTGAGAAAATGTCAAAAAAGCTAAGGATATAAAAATGTGGGGCAAAAAAGTAACAACGCACCACCCATTTTACACGCACCTGGTTAAAAGTATTAAATAAAAATATTATGAAATGATAGCCTTCCTCAATGCTAAGGCATTTGCAAAAAATTCGTTACTGTGGCTTATAGGGTTTCAGAAATATTAAATAAAAACTACTTTTTAGATGTACCCTTAAGAGGGTCGTAGCTCCCTTAGGGCTCATTTCCGGACCAACCTTTATAGGAACTTTATTTCATATTTTTAGAATCACCTTTTAAATTTTTCAAACTTATTGCTGAGTATACATGTATAGTTTAAAATAATAATAATAAAATAATAATAAAATCCAAAAAATAATTTTTTGTTTTTTTTTTAGGTACATATAATTTTACCTAATAAAGTGGATGTCATTAGCCCTGCGGCATAAATATATCCCCATTCTATATCCTCAGACTTATCCTCTATAAACCCAACCAGTTTATACAACAAAAGGGGTCCTGCAAACCCGGAGCAGTCTGAAACGAATTTTAATACTCCTATCGAATAAAACTCCAGCCAAAAACATTTATGGAGCGCCACAAGAAGGCTGTTTTTGGTTCTGTTTAAATTTGAAAATGCCACGTCGATTGGGTTGTTTTGTGAAGAGGAAGATGCGACAGATTCGGATTCTAAAAAAAAAACATAGGTACCTATATATAAATTTATTCTGTGTAATTTTTTTGTGAATGTCTTGAAAAAACTGAAGAGATTGCCCTTAACAATTTCAATAAAACTTTAGAGTCCTTTTAAATAACAAATAATGTAGTATAAGTATTTCACATTTGCAGACCACATTTTGAGCAGAAACTTCTCAGTTATATATTAAGGTAGATTTTTTTTAGTTATAAATCATAAAAAGTCAAATATATTATATTAAAAACAAAACAATCTAAAAAAGGGCGAAGTTAAACACTTAAGCAACTCTATACCTAAACTACCATTGTTTAAAACCCCTTATCGATATCTTTATTAATAACCAAAAATTTTCGCTTTAAAAAACCCTTACAAACTCCAAAAATTGTATTCAAACCAACCGGAACCTGGTCTTACTCCATCTTGGAAAAACCTATTTAAAAGGACCCTTAACCATTATTTTTATTCTAAAGCATCACATTTTTTCAAGACATTGATAATATTCTTTACCAATCACACTGTTCCTAAACGGTTTCCGATCTTCCCCAATCAAAGCCTTCGTAAGTTTGTTACACACCGCACCGCAACTAATCCCCACTGGAAGATCGAATAAATCGTCGGCATTTGTTAATTTCTCCTGTACCCCTTTGCTCATCAAAGGGTTTACCCAATAAAATAGAAGTTTTGATAGCCAAGTTTCATCTTCCATGGCGACACCCAGGTACAGGGGGTCGTCACCTTCATGGACAAAACGCACATAGGCATTGTTGTTCAAAAGTGGCTGATTTTCACCTATCTAAAATTATCTGTCTCAGTAAAAAATTGGATATTGGATAGGTGGTTTAAAAATTATATTTTCTTACGACCTAGTTAGTAGTTAGTGCCTATTTCCCATCCGTTGCCTATGACAACGGTTGGGAAGTGACAGTCAGCTGATTTTACATATCTGCTGTCAGAAAATTAGTAAACGTCAAATAAATAACCTCAAATTGACAAATTTTAAGATATTTTTGCGTTTTTTGGATGTTTAGGTGTTAGGTCGTAGGAAAAATAATTTACGCACCTCGACGCAAATCTATTTCGTGCACTGAAAACTAGGTTCGCGTACTCGGTGCCTAATACACTATAACTTACCTCGGTATAGCTTACTGCATAAGTCAATCTGGTATATCTGCCAGCATTTGGTAAAAGCGTAAGCGCGTATAAAATTTGTAAAACAAAATATACGATACTAAAGTTATAGGCTAGAGTTACGCTAAAATTAGGCTCGATTAATTTCTTATATATTAAATAATGACTTCTTAAAGAAATAATATAAATAACGAACAACAAGGTCCATAGAACGCTTAGTATAACAGGACCTCTACAACTAAGTCCCAGTCTTTTTTTTAGTCCTAACACATAAATAAAATGAGTCAACCAAGATATAACTTGTACAGCACTAAGGAAAAAAGAAATAACTTTTATGTGTCCTTCAGTCTTATTGATATCAATATAAATTTGTAATACTGGAAAAAGGGCTAATAAAATTACAATAAAAGCCCTAAATTTTAGGGCTTTTAACTGAGTACGCCCTCTTTCAACGAATTCCCACTGCAAACCAAAATAATAAGCGGATATAACGGCCATAAACGATAAAACAGGTATCTGTAAGCACAGTTGTTGGAAGCATAGGCCTAAATCGTGCGTTTCGGGGTCCCAGATATTTAAATCTCCCGCGCCACACAATGCTGTCCAGTTCCAGCGCCATTGCGGTGAGTCTGTGAACTTCAGTGACATGTCGATATAATAGGACGACTCTGTAAATAATGTTTTATTTGTGAAAAATAATAAAAAATAGGAATGTTTTATTGTTAAATTTAACAAAAATAACACCAAAAAATATATTTCGTTTCTTGAAAATAAATTATTATAAAAATAGGTGAAATAACACAAATACAAAATAAACTTCCGGTTAACTTTAAAATCAGTTTCTTACCTAAAAACTCAGGTTTTTCCAGTTATTAATACACATGGTAAGTGTTTATGAATATATAAAATTTAAGCACTCATTAATAACACTTATAACTTATTTATAACACTATAAACATTGTTAGGTTAATAATGACATATGTCATTCTAATGAGGCATAATTCTGAGTCACTCTATCTAGTGGCGGTTACCCGAAACTGCCGCTAGGTAGAGGGACTGTGAATCAAGGCGCTCTTTACGATTAAAGACCGCCTTGATTTTACACTAACAATATAGAAAGGAAACGTTATGTTGTACTTTTGAAGTTATGTTAGCTTATCTATAGATGGCACGGCAAACTTCGTTTTCAATTTTAGGTCAATCCATTTAGCTACGTGCGATTCTAAAGCAAAAATTAAAAAAAAATCTTTTACAAAAAAAAATTGTGAAATTGCGAAAATATATATGTGGGTCCTTTAATCTAATATTTTTTTGATATCAAAGAGCAAGTTATTTGTAAATTAACTTACCTGCTTAATATTTAAACCTTTTTGAAAATTTTAATAGGTACACTTGGTTTCAAAAATAATGGAAAAGTGGGGTTATAAAAAAATTGTTAAATTGTGAGTTTTTTCCATTTGACAAATATTTGTTTACTTGTCATTAAATTTAGGTTAAATACTGTTATTGTCACATCAACGTCAAAGTCAAATTTTTTTGGTGTATTAATAACATATGATATTTGTTATGGTTAAACTAACCTTATTTTTTTTAATGTCAAACAGACATAACCTCATTTAAATAACCCACATTCACACAACTAAATTTAATAGAAAACATGAAATTTTAGCTAACCCCTCTTTTCCATTTATTATGAAATCAAGTGTACCTTAATATTATCTAATATTATGTTGCTAATATAGTTAAAAATATAACCCGTGCTTAAAATATTTAAAAAATAATTAAAAATTATCATATCAGAGGATATATTATACCTAATGACCACAATTTATCAGTTAAATAATACCTTCCGCAAAAAAATAACCACTTAGATAACCGCCTAGTCTAAATAAAAAAAAAACAAATAACAAAAAATAATAAAGACAGATTTTGACTAAAAATGTTTTTAAAACATGTTTTTTTAGACTATTAAAATGGAGATGGATGCTTCTGAAGCCGCTCAGCCAGAAAACTATTCAGAAATAGACAAAATACTTGATTTTTTATCAAGCAACAATGAAATAATATTTAAACACCAACAAATGGGCGAAAAAAGTTTAGAAAAATCAGAAAAAACCGAAATAGCAAAAAAATTATACGATAACAGCAAATTAAATTTTTTGATAAGATTTGGAAAATATTTAAAGGAAAATCAACTTTTTTATTTCAAACAGTTTACTCAAAACTTAGAAGATAGCTATGAAATAGATTTAGTTTTAAAAGATCTGCAAGTTCAGAACACAAAAAGGGAAAAATGTGTTAAAAATAGAAGATATAAGGCTTTGGAAAACATGATAAAAGAGGAAGAATATTTTTCTGAAATTGAAATGATGAAGCGAAATCCGCTTTTGTACGAGCAGTTAGTTGGCCAGTATTTGAGTCTGGAAGAAAAAAGGGAAAGGGATAAATATCAAATGAATGAGCAAACTTCGTTTGTGAAAATTCTTATGGAAGGTAAGTACCTTCCATAACTAATATCTTAATAAAAAAAGATTTTTTTTCACCTAGCTTTAGAACGTACCATTATTTATTTATATTTTTAATCAGAGAAATTAAATCTCTGCACCTAGAGCAATAATCATTTTTTCTCTCCTAAAGTTTATTATTTTAAGGTATAGTCATTTTAAATTTGCCGCTAAATACTCCACAAAGTCCGATTTACACTGAAGCATGTGGCTTGTTTTGAATGTCAACATAACCAAAATTTATAATTTTTGTTTACTTACTTTGTTTTTATGATGTTTTGATGTAAAAAAGAGAATTGATAAAGCTGTTGCTAAAAATACTTTTGTATTCCTGTAGAAACAAAATTTGCTTATAAAATCGCTTTTATTCCAATAATTTAGACGAATAAACCATTGTTTTGTTCTCGTTAATGGCACGTCAACGTTTTACGGTTGTGTCAATTGGGCCTAGTCATTTCGCTTACGACGCATGCGTATCTTACGTTGCTATGGTAATTTCGAGAATGTTTACAAGCGGGAAGGTTTAAAATAACTATACCTTAAAAAAATAAAGTTTAGTAAGAGATAATTTTGTAAACAACAGATAACTATTACTTGATTTTCCTTGAATCACAAAGACATGACATTGCTTAATAATTTCTGTTAGAGAAAATTCAACAATATTTAGACACTGGATAAAAAATGGCAAACATTATAAATTAATTAAATATAATAGAGTATAACACAGTATTTATTAAGTAAGTACTTATCTATATGTTTTCACACATTTTAAAAATATAAAAACCCTACGAGTACTGTCAACTTTTAGTGAATAAATTATTGAATTCGTTCGTTTTCAAAGAAGAGCTCTATTTCTTTTAATGTTTTCTTTATTCCAGGTATTGAAAGAGATAACGCAGCACTAACAAAAAAGAAACAAGAAGTGTTTGAAGATAACGCAATGGAAGAGGAAGATACGTCAGATTCATCGCACTCTGATGATGATGATATGAAGTCTGAAACGTCACAACCATGTACCTCCAGATGGGGCGAATATGATTCAGAACCAAAAATTATCCATCACAAACCCAGACCGAAAAATCACCTTATTTCTTTCAAAGAAAGAAAATTGTTACACGAAGAATTCAACAGTATTATGTACCAAAACTTCCTGGATGGAAAAGATGAAGATTTTGATTACGAAACTGTGGATAATAACTGCAGTTATGATGATATAGAACAAATAAATATTGATGAAGAGGATAAGTATTTCGATTCTGAAGAACCTGATGATGGAACGAAGAAATGTGAGAGCTCTGAGGATGAGTTGGATATTTATATGAATGCTTTAAATCAACATCCATCTGTTCTTAAATTGTCAAAGAGCCTTAATAAACTTTAATTTTTAAACTCTTATTTTATTTAACAAAGTTACGTTGAAGGCGGATAATACCACAGTAATGCATAATAATATCACTTGCACTTAGGCCAAATACCAATTGTGTATACTTCTATGGTTCACCGGCTTATAGTGACCTCCGAACCACTGCTTGTAAGGCACATATACAATTTTTATCCAAAAAATCTTATAACGGTCCCTCACTCCATCTGATAGGTTTACTCCTTTTATAGAAATTGAACAAACTATTATTTCTGCTACCTAGCTCAATATAAGGTAAGTAATTTAACAATTCATAATAGAGAAAAAGAGCAGCGTTACTGTATAGTCGGCCACAAGTCTCAATTCCATATCGCACTAATAAAAAATTGTCTTCCACCGCGGGGACTCGAACCCACGCTTTACCGAAACGAATTTTATACTGAACGCGTTAAACCCCGCGGCCACTGCCTGCCCATCTAATTCTATTTACTTTTGCCTTAAACTTCATAGTTAAAAAATGGTACACTGAAAAAAAAGGATTCCTTAAATCAAGGACACGTCTTTCGATATGTTCAAAGACATATTCTCTTGTTTCAAGGCCAGAATTTTCATCCAAAGTCAATGTCCCTGAATGAAGAGAGTGGATCTCCATTCAAAATCCCGTTCATTCTAAGATATTGACTTGCTAGTTTTGAAACAAGAGCAATATAGCTTTGAAAATATCTTTTATCCAATACATACAGATAATGAGACAATTACCAGCTTTATTTTAAATAGACAAACTCAATAATAACCCCAGTGTGGCTTTTACTTTATTGAGTGGATAATTATTTATTTTACCCACTCAACTGTCACTTGTCAAATTATTTTCTTGTAAATGTCTTTAAAATTTTTAATAAAAATATGAATTTCTAAGCTATTTATTGGATAAAACCTTGTATGGCACTCATGGGTAAACCGATATTGCCCTCTCAAAAATTAACCTACTTGGCAGACGCCTCGCAGGTTAATTTTTTCATTGGCAATATCTTACTTTACCCACTAATACCATAAATAACTATTTTTCTATGTAGTTTAGCTTAACAATAAAAAATATAGAGTCGATGTAATTCAAGATAGCCGATAAGAAATTACTTGCAGTATATGTCGCTGAAATAAGGAAATGTTTAAATTTCTAATAAACAATAATAATGACTTTCTCTCTTAAAATCATATAAGGTACAACATTTCTATTCGAAAATGAAAATTTTTAATTCGGACCAATTTCTATCCTTCAAAGGATACTAAGCCCACTTGATATGCAGATATTGTCCATAGACGTCATGACGCCTGATTATATGCAATACTAATTTATTTGAGGGGCTTACCATATAAAGTTTAAACAATACAATTTTCCCTACCCGCATAGCACAAAACAGTTCTTAAAATAAATATTAAGAATGTTGTATGATTATAAGAATATGCGCTGCTTTACGTAAAACGTTTTTAGAAAGTTTTATTTCAATTTAAGGATAACGTTTTAATCATACAAAAGCTTCTTTGATCATTCTATAAAAGAATTGTCAGAATATGTTCAGCATCTTCTTATAACTTACAAAACTATCACAGCCATACTTCAAACTTGTTTTTTTATTATGTAAACAGGTGGTGCAAAAACCTTGTGCGAAATTGATTAAAAATTATTGAAGAAGAATATATGGTTTATACATCTACAAATCTCTCCGAAATTGCAAATGCTACATTAGACAAGTTACCATAGAAATCGCGAAAGGTGTACAATTTAGCCTACGAAAAAAATTTAAAATGAGGTAAGGAAGGTTTAAGTTTATTTCGAAAAGGTTTTATTGGCCTATTTTAATAAAAAAAAAAACATACTTTATTATTGAATAAATTAAATTTAAAAATTAATATTTAAAAAAATATATATAGGATGCTTGAAGAAAAAATAGTATGTTTCACTCAGAGGAAAAGTGCTTTTTTTACTCGTCTGTAGTTTCCGGTAAATTCTACATACTTTTCCTCTTAGTAAAACAATATACTTATTTTATTTCGTTTGTTTTTTTGCATTATTTTTCAAGAAACCCTTCAATTTTTTCCATATCGCGCGCGACGTAACTACGCGTAGCTACTAATCAGGTTAATAGGTAATCAGATTGTACCGAGATGCAGACAGCAAATGCCTTGTACATATTTAGGGGTCAATTATAATAGTTTAAGAGCTGGTGACCATTTTTATTTCATTATTTTTTCCCGGCCGTATTTTATACCGGCTGATCCAAACGAAAACTTTAACCTTGGATAAAATCGAAACTAATGAGTTTCCGAAAAACTCCGAGAGCGGTCTATTTTTTTTAAGGGTGACATCTTTTGACATGTAACCATTAACTGACTTAACTTACCCCACCACTCTTAAATGGGAATGTGGGTCATGTAATACATTGTTGAAAAGGTTATTTAATTCTGGTTATAACAAAGCTATATTTTTTTAAATCGCTTCAGTAGTCCTTGAGAAAACGTATTACAAGAATTTAAAACATGCATTAATTAATTAATTTAAAAACATAATATTTTTACATAAATAAAAAAACATATTACTCGTTTGTGGCAGGTAAATTTTTTCAAAAAAAAATGGTTTTTCGAAAAAAGAAAAAATTTTGATTTTTGAAAAAAGAAAAAATTTTGATTTTTGAAAAAAATACCACAAACGGGTGTGCTTTTTTAATTATTATTATTAAAAAAAAAAACATAAATGTAAAAATACTATGTTTTTAAATTAATTAATGAATTCATTTTTTAAATTTTTGTTACATTATTTCAAGAACTACTGAACCGATTTAAAAAAAAATTATCCTTTGTTATAACCAGAACTAAAAAACCTTTTCAATAACGTGTTACATGATTAACAATCAAATTTAAGATTTTTGAACTGGTAGCTTCTGAGTGGTGGGGGTAGTTACGTCAATTATTATTGTCAAAAGATGTCTCCCTTAAAACAAAAATTGACCTGTCTCGGCGTTTTTTCGAAAACTCATTAGTTTCGATTAAAGTTTTCGTTGGATCATCCGGTATATGTCTTTAAGTACAAATGAAGCTATGCTTCCTAATCTCCAGATTCTGGTTTGGACTTTCTTTGGCTGCTAGAAGCCCCAAAAATTTAAATGTTTATTAAGACATATGTAAAATACAGCCTGGACAAAATAGTGAAACGAATAAACCAGCTCTCTGACTATAAGTTCCTAGCCACCGATTACTATGCTTTTTATGGGGTTTAAAATGAAAAAACCGGAAATGCGTGAAATGCCTCAGAGAGAAAAACAATTCTTAAAAACCAGAAGAAGTAAAATGGAAAATTAGCATTTTTAACTAGATATTGTGCTTTGCAGAAAATCGTACCTATCTTTACTTTTTTTAGAACATTAAATAAAAATATTGTAAAAATTCAGAAAAGTTTTAAAGGGTAACCCTGTCGTTTGTTGCTATGTCCTTTTAGGACTTTTGTTGTCCTATTTTTTCTCATTACGTATATTGACTATCCACGGTAAAAAAATCACCAGTGTGACAATAGTTTGTCAGACTATACTAATCATAACAATTATCCCATATTATTTCAAATGTATTTATTTTGAACAAGAGTAAAAACTGACTATTGAAATACGTTTCTAAATAACTTGGATATTTTTAGAGCTTTCGAAAAAGTAGCCCATATTTTTTGCAAGAATAAGACTAAAGAAACAAAATTTGGTTAAATGGCTTATACGTTGTTTTAACCCCTTCTGCTCCAGTCTGTTTTTCAAAGTAAGCCTTTATAGGCATAGCTATACCAGATTAAAAATTTTATGGAAAATGAATTTAGGAAAGATACAATTTAAAATTTTGCGCAATAAATTTAATACCCATTATGACCACGCAGGGATATGTGGGCTCCTAGCACGCTCTGAATGAAAGTACTAAGTTTAATATCACTAAAACACAATGGGCCCTTATCCCGTATGAGGATATCCAACTGTGGATATTATAGTAAATTTCCCTACACCTAAAAAATTCATATGTGGATACAATGGAGGGGAAGGAGTTAAAAATATGGAATAATTGTTTGGAGTAGTGTATATATAAATCATCATCATAAGATGGAGTAACTTCGATTAATTGTTTAATACTATCAAATTAATAGACAAATATCCTTGGAATTATAGCCCTGAGCGGAATTTGCATCTACCGAAGGCCTGGAGTGGTTAAGGAGATAACCTGGGACATTGCGTATTGATTTATATTGTGTTTAATCAGAGGAGCATAATTGCAATTAGACATTGTTAACAGTGTTGCATAATTGATATAAACTATAAACTATAGTGAATTATCGATCTAATCATTACAGTTTGAGCCTGGACTTTCCAGGTATTTGGATTTAAATGCTATCAGAATTATAATACTATTGTCTTTGCCTAACAATTATATTATTGAAAGAAAATATTAGTGGCATATCGGACAACAAGAGAAAATTAGAAAAAAGGTCAGGTCTCAGTCTGGATTCCTTTAATTAACAACTAACAAATTTGAGAGGAATAGAAAGGAAGGCATGTCCAATGGCGATTTCTCCCGTTAGATTAGACAGGGACAAAAGTTCTACCCAAAAAAGATAGAAGACATACATACACTCCCACTTCCACCCAACCAAACCAATTCTGTATTTGTTCTTTGTTGAACAAATATAATATTTACTTGGCCGGACGAAAAGTGTTACTATAATATTTTTATTAAAGAAATTACTGGCGCCATCTAAATTTTAGTAGAATTATCTTATTCTACAGATTCACATTAGATGTGTTCGTTCGTACCGCTCACTGCTACACTTTCCGGCCAACCAAATAAATACTGTATTTGTTGTATAAAAAACAAATACAGTATTTATTTGGTTGGCTGGAAAGTGTAGCACAAATGAGATAGAGATAGGGTAGACGTCTTTTGTTTCATAATTCTAGTTGTAGAGACCTCCATTAGGTAGTTTTCGAACGGGCGTCTCGGTAGCTCAGTTGGTAGAGCACGAGACAGTGGGGACTCTTCGAATCCAGACTGAGACCTGGCTTTTTTTCTAATTTTCTCTTCTGTCCGATATGCCACTAATATTTTCTTTCATAATTTATTACGGATATCAAAAATAGTTCTTATAATTATATTATTATTATAATAAATAAAACAAGTCATAAAGATATAGTTCTCCGCATGAAAGAAAGTCTCCGACGAAAGGGGGAGGAATCGTTGGCGCTCTCTTCTTTCCGTCAAAAGCGTTATAAGGCGTGCGTGCCTACAACGGGCCTCTCACTTGCACACACATTCCAAACATATTTCCCGTAGCCACAGATCCGTGAGTCAAAGTATATGTAATGCTTAACCTCCATAACTTTTTTTTTCTTGCCCTGATTGGGGTCATATGTTTTTTAACTAATTTTGGGTCGCTGAGAACGAATCTGGCCTTAGAATATTTCTATTACCTAAAGTTTCTGAGAAAAATAAGATAAAAGTGGTAAAAAAGTCCTTGGCATATAGATTTTTCAATTCCTCGTGTTTTTTTTAATATACCCTAAAATTTTCAAAATACTACTCTTTGTTTAAAAGATTTTGAAAAAAAAACGTCATTATTTCCTGTAGTTATATCTCAAAAACCTTAGGTGCTGAAATTTTCAGATTCGGGCCCTACGCCCTTGAATCAGTAAAAAAAAATTACTTTCCGATCGGGGCAAAAAAAAAGTTGGGATTCGTTGCCTAATGTTATTTTTATGTTAAAAATTGGCCTTATTGGACAGAAAATAAGGGCATTATGAAAAAAAAAACTTGACTACTAGAGCTTGTTAATCAGTAATTATTGATTATACCTAATTATTAATATATTATCTGTACTTGTATTACATTTGCGTTTAAGAAATAAATACATGTAATATATATTTATACAAGTTAGTGAAAATTTATTATATCCACACATTATAAATTGTAAATTTGATCGCTACCTATAAACATATGTTCCTTATCGTATTTAGCATATTTTTAACATATTTTTTTTCGGAATATAATTCAAAATTAACAGTTCTCTTCTCTTTTTGTTGAATATTTGGCTATCTGGTTATCCGAAGAATACCTGATTTTATCTTTGATATCTGACAAAAACCGACAGCGCGGATTTACTGCTCTCAAAAGAAACAATCTCGTATTTATATTTTATTATTGTTATTACAAGAAAAGCATATTATATATATATATATATTGTTTTACTAAGAGGAAAAGTGAAGCTTTTTTTACTAGTCTGTAGAATTTACGGACGATGCGAAGCAGAGTCCGGAAACTACAGTCGAGTAAAAAAACCACTTTTCCTCTCAGTGAAACATACTATTTTTGCTTCAAGCATATATATTTTTTTTTTAATAATAATTTTTGAATTTAATTTATTCAGTAATAAAATATAATTTTTTTATTAAAATAGGTCAATAAAACCCTTTCGAAATAAACTTAAACCTTCCTTAGCTCATTTTAAATTTTTTCTTAGGCTAAATCGTACACTTTTACGATGGTAATTTCTTCTAATTTCGGAGAGATTTGTAGGTGTATAAACCATATATTCTTCTTCAATCATTTTTATCAATTTCACACAACGTTTTTGCACAGAATATCAAGTCAACCACCAGTTTACATAATAAATAAACAAGTTTGAAGTATGGGACCTTGTAGGTGTTTCATACCACGGAATGTTTAGTTAACAATAAATTTTGAGTGCTTCATATTCCGGCTTTCCATGTTCTATACCAGCGTTTCCTGCACATAGCTTACTTGAGGGAAAAAAGAAGAAGAAAAAAAGAAAAAGAAGAAGAAGAAAATTAATAGGAAGAGGAGGAGAAGAAGGGTGAGGAGGAGAATACGGAGGATTAAGCCAAAAATATAAAAAAGTATAAAGAAACGCAAATACGAGGTTTTCGCCTGCAAAGGCTGTATATTCATAGTGTCTTCGAGTTATGGGGGTCACTCGAGGAATGCCAAAAAGCAAATAAACGTAATGGCAGTCGTGTGAAAGTGTGCAATACATTTTTAGTTCGTATTTAAATATCTATATTTAAATTAGAATCTAATTATTAAATAGACTTTTAAACTTTGGTCGGGTTCTTTGTTTAACAATATCTATTAGTATAAATAGTTTTTTTCTTCTAATTTTGCCTAAGGCTTTTAAATCAATACGGCAGTGTAATAGGATTCTACTTATCTAGCTACCAGAGATTTTGTACTAAAAACAAAATAGAACACTATATCGATCGCGTAGAATGAAAAGCTCGGATATTTTTTTGACATATTGAATTTTTAAATTGACATTGAATGTGAACGTCAATAGTTTTATACTATAGGGGAGATGAGTTCACAGATAATTTTTTAATTACCGATAAATAAAAGCAAAACCAAGGTAGCTTCTTTAACGAATATTATATCTAAACTTTATTAAGCAAAGGCAATGTTAAAAATCATTGAATTTTTGCCCGTCCAATATAAGTTAATTGAAATAAAATAGTTATTTTTGTCCTAAAATAATTGTAAAAAATACTTCGCCGAAAACAATCGGGAACATTTTTGAAATATGCTATTGCGTAATACAGGGTAGGGTGATTATTCGAAAATAATCCACACCAAATACCTCGCAAACTAAACACAAAATGAAATAATTGTTAATTTTTATATTGTGCTTAGTTTACAAGGTATTTGGGGTGGATCGTTTTCAAATGATTACGCAATAGCACATTTTAAAATTGTTCCCGATTGTTTTTGGCTAAATAAGTATTTTTACTATTTTATAATATCACATAACCTCTATTGGAGGAGCAAAAATTTGATTATTTTTAACAATTTAAAAATATTTTTTAGTTATTTTTAACATTGTCCTTCCACAAAATCATAAAAATTATGATATATTTTTGGAATCACAACTTTTAACTCCTGTAGATCATTATATTTAGTTACCAATCCAAGGACTGCTTTCCAGCTACTTCTCGGACTTCTCGGTAGGTATTCCGAGATTTTGGTGGAAAGCAAAATGTAAAGCAAATTTGAATACTGACAAAATTTTAAGTAAAATATATTTATTTTTGAAAAATTGGGCTTACAAGAAAAAAATATGCCCATGGTGATATAATCTCCCCTACATTTTTAAGTTTTGACAAAGACATTTAATGTCAGTGACAAATTTATTGAAAACCGATATACGAGCTTTTCATTCTATGCAATCGATATTTTATTCCAACTAGTATCATATAGATAATATTCCGCGAGAGCGAAAAGTTTGTCATACCGGCCGGCAGGCGAGTTTGACTGTCTCGCGAGCGCGTAATGAACATTTCATACGTGTTAAAGACTATACTTTTTTTTCGACTGTAAATATGAAACACTAGATGGCTTTAAACTGGGGACAAGGTTGAAGACAATGTTCCCTGTCACTAGACATTGTAAACATTGCAACAAAACACATATTTTTTAATAAAGCACTTAATATTATTAAATAATTTTATCAAATAACTACTTAAAGATATTTATTATTATTATTATTATTGAATTTTTACACCTATTTACAAATTATAATGCAAAATTGAAGGTTATGTCAGATTGTTGTGACAGATATGATTGCTTAAATAATCAACAATAAATAGTTTTATTTTTTGAACTGAATTGATTAAAAACTGGTCATATATTAATAAAAACTAATGCATGTATACTAGTATTAATAAGGGCAATAAGCTTATGTTAAATTATTTTTTTGAATTTATCCAGAGGCGTACCTAGTTATCCAGAGGCGTGTCTAGACGGAAAAATGCATTAGGCTTAACACATTTTTGTCCCAAACTTTTTTATGTGTACTTTTTTGGGATTTTTAAAAAAATATATGGATTCCTTGAGTAAAAATATATAAAAAATGTCATATAGTGTAACACTGTAGGAGCAACCTAGTTAAAAAAAAATACAATTAAGAGGAAGTAACATTTTGTGCCACCAAAAATGTTAATTTTTAAAGGCTATTACTCCTTTAATATTAAATTTAGGTGTTTTGGTAAAGAATACTTTTTTGCTCAGTTTTAAATGAAGAATCACCCTGCAGTATTAAAATTTTATTGATGCTTTTTTTTTGTTCCCAATTCAATATGTCATAAGGGCGTTGCTAATTTTCCTACAGTTTTCTTTACTTTTATAGTCAAGAGCACTACATGTGCTCATTCTATCACTTGATATGGTATAGCCATAACGTATCTAGAACTAGAATGGATTTATTTTATGTTAGAAAAGTGTTAGTCGTAGAAAAAATTTGGTCCTTTAATTAACAAAGAAAACAACTAAAAAGGAAGCTAAAACCCTTTATAGATGGGTGGCATATTTTTGAATCTATATATCTCGGAAACTCTGACAAAAAGATGGAACAATTTTATATAGACTTAAAAATGCTTTTTAATCTTACATACATCACCCAGTAACTGCCATGCCAAAATTTAAGAGGTGATTCTACATCCAAAAATATGAAAAAAAGTTTTTATAAAGGGTGGTCCGGAAATTAGCTCTAAGGGAGCTACAGCCCTTCGAAGATGACATATTGAATGGGGAACAAATAAGAGCATCAATAAAATTTTAATGCCATTCTTCATTTAAAACTGAGAAAAAGAGTATTCTTCTTTAAAACACCTAAATTTAATATTAAAGGAGTAATGGACAAACGTTTTTGGTGGCACAAAATGTTACTTCCTCTTAATAGCATTTTTTTGAAAACGGTTGCTCCTACAGTGTATGACATTTTTTATGTATTTTTACTCAAGAAATCTATATTTTTACAAAAAATACATAAAAAGTTTGGGCAAAAATGTGTTAAGCCTCACATATTTTGTCCGTCTAGGGACGGCTCTGGATAAATTCAAAAAAATAATTTAACATAAACTTATTGCCCTTATTAATACTAGTATACATGCAAAACTCGTCGCTCTAGCTTAAAGAGTACCAGAGTTATTAATTAAAAACCTTATTTTTATTACAATTTTAAAGGGCCGTATCTCCCTTAGGGCTCATTTCCGACCAACTTTTATAGGAACTTTTTTTGAAATATTTTTGATATAGAGTCACCTCTTAAATTTTGGAATGTCAGATATTGATCACCCTGTATATTATTTTTCCCCCTTTGCCCCTTGCTTATAAGTAAAATTGAAAATTGTTCATAATAGAGTACCTAATTAAGTACTAATAAAACACGATAATGTGGACAGGCAAATTTCACAAAACAATCCTACGTGCATCCGATTTCTTCCAATTAAGACGATAATCAATTTGTGGGCCATTAGAGTCAATTTATTAGTTTATATACGACTATTGTTAAACAAGGAGTGGTTATTTAGTCCCAATTTGTCGATGCCAATGTACTGATATTATAATACTAAATGTATCAATACAGGGTCATTCAGAAATAGGGTCATTCATTTTAAGGGGTGATTCATTGGACAATATGAAAAAAGTTCCTATAAACATAAGCCTCCCCCCCCCCGTTTCGCACACCCCTGGTTAATGAAGATAACATACGAAGATGGGTCTTATTAAGTTTAGTTTATATTCAAAACCTCGTTGCTGAATCTCAATGGGTTCCTGACTTATTAAATAAAAGCTGAATTTTTTACCCACTTTTATTGGGGCTTAGCTCCCTTACGGCGCATTTTTAGACATATGTTTATAAGAACTTTTTTTCATATTTTCCTATGTAGAATCACCCCTTAAAATTAATGACCCTATTTCTGAATAACCCTATATAAATGAACAAATAAAATAAAATTAGCTTTGAAATTTGAAGAAGGCGATCCCCCCTAAAAACTAGTTTGAGTCAGTTTAAGCCTATGGTTCTCTCTTCTAGCCCATATTACTAGGTTAAACATAAACATAAACATAATGCTAGACTAATAAATTGTTACTGTGTTTAATACTGAATGATTTTATTGTAGAACCCCAGTTTTTGAATACAAGTTGTTACAGTAAACAAAGCGTTGTTCTTTTAATGTTACAGCATTACAGGCTTGTTATGCCATCCAATGTTTATATTTGTACTCGAAAAAAAGTATAGTCTATAACATGAAATAGTCATTCCACGCTCGCCTAACGCCTAACGGCTCCTATGCCAATATTTTCCGCTCGTGCGGAATAATAAAGATTCCATAATAGTTATAGAATATACTATTTTCTACCACTGCTTTATGAATCCATTCTAGCTCTAGATGAGGTATGAATATTACGTATCAAGTGTTAGAATGAGAACATGTAGTGCCATCTCTTGTTTATAAAGAAAACTTTAGCATAATTATATTTTACCACGAAATATTGAATAATTTAATGCAATTTAAAGTTTTGCGTTAAAATTACATAAAGTTTATTAGTTTTTCTTAATATTTGACCAGTTTTTTATCAATTTAGTTTAAAAAATTAAAACTGCTCCATCTATTGTTAAGTATTTAAACCGGATATCTGTCTCAACAATCTGACACAACCTTCAATTTTTGCATTATAATTTGTAAATATGTGCTAAAATTAAATAAAAATCTTTTTTGAGTACTGATTTGATAAAATTATTAAATAACATTAATTGTTTTATTTAAAAATATGTGTTTTGTTGCATTTTCAATGTCGAGTCACAAAAAACATTGTTTTTAACCTTGTCCGCAGTTAAAAGCCATACAGTGTTTCATATTTGCAGTCGAAGGAAAAGTATAGTCTAAAACACGTATCGAATACTCATTCCACGCTCGCGGAACCGTCATACTCGCCTGTCGGCAAACTTTCCGCTCGCGCGGAACACTGTCTATTCCATACTAGTTATAGAATATTCTATTTTATAGCAAGTTTGACAGTTTTACTCTTCTTTTTCAAAACATGCCCTGAGAGGATGGCATAGAAAGGTACGGTTAGCGTAATACGAAATTCATTGATAGATAAGTTTAAAAAAATATTAAAGCGCGGGCGACGTAATAATGCATCGTACGTCGGTTTGTGAATGGAAGAGTAAGCTGAAGAAGTGGTAACATATGAGGAGGAATATGAAGAATTACCTCTGAATTTTCCATATGTGGTGTCCAGTTTAAATTATCACAAACAAAATATAAATTATAGACTCTATTTAAACAAAATAAAATCAAAATAAGGTCTTTAGAGAAAATCTGTCGTTTTTGGTACCATTTTAAAATAATAGCTAAAGTATTGGGTTAGTAAAATGTACTAGAGACAAATTTAGAGCTATCGGGTTTCTAAGTAGTATTTTCCATTTCACCCATTTTACCATGGAAATTGGCTTTTATAGTAAATTAACGTGGTAAGATGGATAATATCATATTATGCTAAATAAGCCAGCATTTAGGTACTTTATCTCCAAAATCTATAAAATAGGATGGTTACAATTTTCAGCTGTTAAAACAGAATAAAATTATCCCCAAGCAGTTAAAAGTTCCCAGAGACATAATTTCAAAAAAGCCTCGTAAATCAATTTAGGGCTTTAGGTTCTCGTAACTTTTTTATAGTCACATTCACAGCCATTTGGAACTACGTCATCACAAAATAGTACCTAAAAACCGTCGTATTTTGCATGATATGATATTATTACCTATTTTATATAGTTTGCTATTATGGATCATCCACAACAGCAAATTGCCCTAGTAAAATGGGTGAAATTAAAAAATACGACGGTTTTTAGGTCTATTTTGTGATGAAGTCAACCTAAATAGCTGAGTTTGATTTTATTGACCAAAAAAAAAATGGCACCCGTTTTTTGAATCACCCTGTATAGCAGAGAGTAAATTTAATTTTAACAAAATGGCCGAAAAGTTTATAAAATATTCTTTAAAAAAATAGATCGATGACATTAATGTCAATTCTTCATAGAATTCTTCATATATGTAGAGAAAATAAATAAAAGTGATCGGGGGGAAAGGCGGGTCAGTTACGTTTTGTTAATCTTTAATACATTATGTTTTAGTCTTTGCAAGTACATGAAGAAGTGAGTCCAGTGAATAAATTCAAAAAAAAGTTTGTTTTAAGCGCCAAATTTGATTTTTTTGAAAATATGGTTTTCTTTTTGGTTTTGAAATAAGTTTATTTAACAGTGAGTGGTGAGTGACTGCAAATTTGGATTGTTTCTATGTGAGACTTTAAATAAAAGGTGGGTGGAAAATCAATTATAATTTTTTCTTCGCACGTGCTGAAAGTGAATTTTTGACACACTTTTAAATAAGACTTGTGCAAAATGGCCTAGACTTACTTTCTTATGGATCTGACGCAACTTTTATTAAATTTTGGTATTGTCAATAATATTGCCAAAAATATTTTGGAATAATTCTTAATTAGGAACTTTGTCAACATCATGTTGATATGTTTTTAGTGTTTTTTAATTTTATTAATATTAGTCTATAGCATCTACACACTGAGAATTAGTTACCTTAGTAAATACTGTACGTTTTTGCCTATTTGGAACCCCAGACAACATTTGTTATTAATTACAAGTTGTTACAGTAAAAAATAACGTTGTTGTGTTATGTTTTACTGTAACAACTTGTAATTAATAAGAAATGTTGCCTGGGGTTCCAAATAGGCAAAAACGTTAGTATTTACTAAGTTAAAAAATTCTCAGTGTAGTAAAGTTTTAGATACGTAATAAACTTCTTTTTATGAAATTAAAAAAAAATAATTTCAGGACTACATAAACATGAAGGGGAAAAAGGTAAAATAATTACGTTACATGCTAAAATTTCCCTCGTCCTTAGGGCTAAGGGATCATCTTTGAATACGTAACGCTTTAAATGGCTGATTTTTTTACATGAAGGGGGGGGGGGGTGAAACATCATTTTAAGGCTTACAAAATTCTTTATTTGACCATATATTTTTTTATTTGGGACATTTTTTTAAGGGTTTAAAATAGGGTTGAAAATGGATATTTTGAGCAAAATTACTTAAAAAAAATTATGATTAATTTTATAATGCAGAAAACCAAATTATACTTTTAAACTAATTTCGCATAATAAAAATTTACTAAAAAAATCTTGAAAAATCGCATTTACTAGCAAAAAAATGTTTTAAAAAATAAAAACTATACAGTTGAATTCAGAATTTTATTTTTTTAAAAAATATGCCTTACACGACCCTCCTTCTATTTAAAAAATTGCACCCGGTGCCCCCTTACCCACATTTTAAGTGCTGAAAATATCCAAAACATAAAAATAAAAGTTTGTTGTCTTATTAATCATATCACATCAAATTTTAGAATATTTTAAGTCGATATCTCACCTCGATCAAAAGTTAAGAAAGACTTATAATTATGGATCGCACTATATAGATACTTCATATCTCTATTATACTATTCAAAGCGTGTAGTGCTAGAATAGTATTATACGAATTTTCCAATATTTCCAAAAAACGTCCTAGACAAAAAATCCTTGAAAATGCCGTCCATCTGATGTCACGTTTTTTTGTGGACACAATAACTTAATAACAAAAAAAAAATTGCAACTTTTTGTTTTTGTTTTGTAGAAAAGGAATTTTTCTATAAAAATATATAAGACTTTTTTATTTTTTTTTTATTTTTTTTTTCCAAAAAAAAAATAGTTTATTTTTTTTTATTTTTTTTTAACTTGCGTTTAATATTTGGGAAAATGCAATATACCCAGCACTGTGAATACCGTATAATGGAATGATTACCATTAAATATCTTCACGGTTTGTTCCAGGATAGATTTATTTGAAATTTAAAATGATTAATTTTCAATATTTAAAATTCTTCGTATCGTGACTTTTGCAACGTATTGTATAGCTAATAATATTAATTCTTTAGAATATTTAAATATAATAGAGAGCTATCTATTATTGTCGACCTGTTTGTTAAACAGTTTGTAATTAGTGAAACAAAATAAATTGGTATTCATGGCGAATATGTCACAGTAATTTTTCACAAACATAATTAGATTTGCACTTTTCACATTCGTGTCAGGAGTACAAAATAAAATATATCTAAAAAAAAACAAGTTTATTTTTTTAAGGTATAGTTATTTTAAACCTTCCCGCTTGTAAACAAGCAAAGTAAGATACGCATGCGTCGTAAGCGAAATGACTAGGCCCAATTTACACAACCGTATAACGTTGACGTGCCATTAACGAGAACAAAACAATGGTTAATTCCTCTAAATTATTGGAATAAAAGCGATTTTATAAGTAAATTTTGTTTCTACAGGAATACAAAAGTGTTTTTAGCAACAGCTTTATCAATTCTCTTTTTTTACATCAAAACATCATAAAAACAAAGTAAACAAAAATTATAAATTTTGGTTATGTTGACATTCAAAACAAGCCACAGGCTTCAGTGTAAATAGGACTTTGTGGAGTATTTAGCAGCAAATTTAAAATAACTATACCTTAAAAAAAATAAACTTTAGCTATTGAATCTTTGTAAAAAAAAAAATCTTAGTCAAAAATACGTCTTTGTCTTTTTTACCTTAATCTTAAATGCCTCACTTCTTACTTAGGGAAAAACTAACTAATTATCAAATGAAATAAGGCATGTGTACACAAATTTTTCAAAAATTATATCTTTCTACGATCCAATAGAAAAGTTAACATTTCTACAAAAACAAATGAAGTTTTCAGACTACAAAGTAACCTATTTCTTAGTATTTTACTTTTCTGCTCGTTACCATGAAGTAGAATAGTACAAGGTTAAACAAACAAACAAACAAACAAACAAACAAACAAACAAACAAACAAACAAACAAACAAACAAACAAGCAAACAATTGTGTAGCTCAAACAGTTCTTGAAAAACCTACCTTTTAACATTTAACCACTGGTTTAAAGCTTGCTTAAGTGCTCGTTTCAAACCTATTGTAATATTTTTCAATTGCCCTGTATTTGTTTGTATTTTCTGCACATGTAAAACAAAACATTGACATAAATCCCGCAGTTTGCAACAAACGTACAATATCGAAGGCTCGTGACCTATTGAATATGTTTCCTGAAAAGTGAAATCTAATTGTTATTCTGCCATTATTTTAGAATGTATTATTTGATTTACATATGTATATTTTATACAAAGAAGAATTTACCTTTATTTGTTGCACATGTGTGTGCACATATGTGCAATATTATTACACAGCCACACAAAAATACTAAACTATGCATTATTTTATTTTAAAACATAATAATATAATTATAATTTTGTCTCCCCCTGCAGAACATCCCATTTGGATAAATATAGCTCTAACAATTGACATAAACAAACCATTTTTGACAGCTGATTATTTAAAATGATAGTTACTAATTTTTTTTGTTCTAAATCATAGCTACTACGCTTTTTCAACTTAAAAATGTTAAAAGTGCTATAATTTCTGAAAAAAGATAGGACCTACGTTTGTATAAAATGTTCTTCATGAAATTAAATCTACTTTTCTTTACCAAAGTTTGTAAAGAGGCTAATAAATCACCCTGTATAGTATATACAGGGTTATTCTTTTAAATGGTACACACCCCTTTTTTAATGGAATGAGATATAAACTTTTTGAATATACACAATAAAAGCTATCATTTGCCATATTTTTTAATTTTTTATGCGGTAAGGCGGCGCCAGGGGGGCAATGGGGGACAATATTTCAAAAGACACCCTAGGTCTTGTGATACGTCACTTTAAAGAGCTTAAAATTATCTATTTAAATGTGTAACTATTTATTTTATAATATTTTTTTTGAAGATATTTTCTTCAAAATTATTCAAATTTTTAATGTTTTGTGCATAAATATTAAAAATTTTTACATGAAAATGATAAATAATTAGTCTTGTACCATTTAAAAGAATAGCTCTGTATACTCATGCGTTTTTTCTTCCTTTACAATGCATTTTTTCTTCCTTTAAATTGCAATTTATTCAGATAATAAAAAATTCTTATTTTCAAAAAGCATTTTTTTATTTCTCAAGAAAATTGTTGCTTATTGACAAAGAAAATTAAAAATGTGTAATGGAGGGGAAAACATGTCATTTTGTTACTATTATATGTCCCACATATAAATATAAGTAAATTATATTCTCATTTTAATGTTTTATTATTAGTTAAACAATAAGGAGTGTTCAGAGAACAGCTAGAGGCGATATCACAGTTTATATACAGGATGATTCAGAAATGACAAAAAAATCTATGAATAGTTTAAGGCTAAAGAGAAATTTCCATAGAAAAAAAAAATATAATAATTAGATAAGGTGTTTTTGAGAAATATTTTTTTATTAAAATCGAACCTGATGTTGATTTACTACGAGCTTTTTTGACATATTTTTTCGGACGCTAATATTGCGATGGAGGAACTTAATCATTTATAGGGTAAAACTTACAATTTTGTTGGTTTAATTGGTTTTTATTCCAATCAAGTCTCAATTTTTACACATTAGGTATAATTTCCACACATTGATAAAAACACAAACACAAAAATCTCATTTGGACTTTGATGATGACCAAGGCTTCCTAATTTTATTTGTTAAGATATAGGAAAGTACAACACTATTATAAACAATAAAACAAACACTTGATTCTGAGTCAAACTGTTTTACTGTCACAAACCAATATAGCTGACTAGAGGTACGGCTCTTTAAAGTCAATTTTTCACATCAGCAAGATGTTCAAGTTTTTTTTTGTAACTTATTTTTGAATCACCCTGTATATAGAAAGTGATTATTAACGTATTGTTATTAAATTCACTCCTTAGTTTTTATCCTAAATCAATGCTTTGAAAAGAAAATTGTGTACAAATAAAAGATTTTAAAAAATAATTTTAATATTATTTTTTTACATTTTTCACTCGTCAATAGTAAATTTTTCACCTCTACCTCTTGCTTCTACCTCTTTAAAAACGCTAAAACGAATTTAACAATAAAAAATCTCGTGGACTCCGAAGTGAGCTCGCTTCCTTTTTCTGTAAAAGTGGTTTGGACTTTTATACGTCTTGCTTTGGCTACCTTACTATTAACTAAGGAAAAAACGCTTAAAAGGCAATATTTTTTTTTCTGGGATTGCTAAAATATTTTTCCCCCTCTATTTTTTTGCAGTTTCGTAGTTTTGTCAGTGTATTGTCGATATATTATGTTCGCGACTTGTTAACATCGTAAATTCACTGAGTTTTAGTATTATACCTGGTTATCATATGATTTGGGCACATTTATAAATCCTCTGAAAGATGCAGTTATAAAGAATGTTTTATAGCGACAAATTTGAAAAACATTAATCTTCGGTAAACGTACGTGTACTCCTGCCAGAAAGATTCCAAGTTAGGGATGCCCAGACTCTTTAATACTACCTATTCAGCGATTAAAATATTTAGGTGTGTTTCTAGATCAAAAACATCCCAGGAACAAAAGTCTATGCTTACGCATATTAATGTACCAATTAAAATTTTTAGGCTTTATTCTAGACAAAAAATTTGTTTTATGTTTATATTTTTCTTTATTACATATCTCAGGAGATGTCCAAGTAAATAATTTTTGAATGACATAATAATAACGATTTTGGCAATCGGCCATCATGCCGTTAGTAGACATTTTTCTGTAAACTCCCCTACATAGCATTTGGTGGTACTTAAATTAAAATACACCGCAAGTGAACTGTGAACGTAGGTTTGGGTCATAGTGAATGCCTCCCGACTGTAAGAGTAAACATGTGATCTATTCTTGCGAGAGTACACCTATGATATAGTCATAATAAATCTGCTTCCCTATCAGATCACCATCTGTTTTTTAAACATCGATGATTATTCTCCATAAAACAAGACAAGATGTGGGTGCGTGTATAATTTTCAAAATAATTTAAATGGGAACTTTTTTCGGTTTTTAAATTTACTGAAGCTTTGCATATTGGATATTTAATTTCTTCCCATATACAGGGTGATCAGTAACTGCCGTGCCAAAATTTAAGAGGTGATTATACATCCAAAAATATGAAAAAAAAAATCTATAAAGGTTGGTCCGGAAATGAGCCCTAAGGGAGCTACGGCCCTTCGAAGATGACATATTAAATGGGGGACAAAAGCATAAATACAGTTTTAATGCTGTAGGTCGATTCTTCATTTAAAACTGAGCAAAAAATTCTTTACTAAAACACCTAAATTTCATATTAAAGTAGTAATCGTCTTTTAAAAAGTAAAGTTTTTGGTGGCAAAAATGTTACTTCCTCCTAATTGCATTTTTTTTAAAAAACGGCTGCTCCTACAGTATTACACTATAAGGCATTTTTATGTATTTCTACTTTTTTACGAAAAATCCAAAAAAGTACATATAAAGAAGTTTGAGGCAAAAATGTGCTAAGCCTAATACATTTTTCCCTCTAGGGCCGCCACTGGATAAATTCAAAAAAAATAAATTAACATAAACTTATTGCCCTTATTAATACCAGTATACATGCAAAAGCTCGTCGCTCTAGCTTAAAGGGTACCAGAGTTATTCATTAAAAACCTTATTTTTATAACAATTTTAAAGGGCCGTAGCTTCCTTAGGACTCATTTTCGGACCAACCTTTATAGGAATTTTTTTTATATTTTTGGATGCAGAATCACCTCTTAAATGTTGGCATGCCAGTTATTGATCACCCTGTAGTGTAATGGGCCGATTTAAAAATACAATAACCAAATTAATTTTAGTTAAACTTAAATCACACAGGCCAAAAAAAAAATTAAAAATGTAAAATAGGTTCTTTTAACTAGACTATTTTTTTCGTACGTATTTTTGTGCGCTGAAAACAAAATTGACAGTGAAGATGTAGTCTGGTTAAGAGTAATGTTTTATTTTTTGTGGGCCTGTGTTTTTATTTTTATTATTTTTTTTTTCAGATAATGAAGAACAAGCATAGATATGCAATATTCTGTGTTATATGTTCGATTTATTTAAAATACGTATATTGTCACGATGAGAATAGAACTTCAGATATATCTTCATCAATGGGTGAGTAAATACAACTACAATAAAAAAATATTAAAACCCATAATCCATAATAATTAAAAATTTAGTATATTTAGTTTCAGTTGCAACACTTAATTTCCTTTTTTTTATTATTTAAATTATTATTTGGATATTTTTTTCAGAAATGAATATTGGCCGCAAGGTTTTTTCTCCAAGAATGGATTTCGACCAATGGAAACCTCTAGGTCGAGGTGATCCATTAAAAAACGACCCGACCTACGACTACGTCCCTCCTGTTTTGGACCGAGTTCAATATTGGGTTGATCCAGCCCTCAGAAAACCTGACCCATCCACTCAAGACCAAAAGAAAACAGAAATTTTGATGCTTGGAGTTCTTTCCAAAAAACCTGCCAGCAAAGGACCAGTTGCTGATAGAAGGGACTCTTTTGACAACTATTTGAAATACACTGATAACTATAAACATAACTCTCATAGAAGAGTTTCCAAACCTACTTTATCCTATCTACCAGAAAGTGTTTTTTCCCAAATTAGTAAATACATAAGAAATGATATATTTAAAGGTTCCGAACAAAAAGTACCATATACAGTTCTAGTACCACCACCTATGAAACGCCCATCACACCTGCAAAGTCACATGAGTCAGCAACTACCGTCTGTAGCTATCTCGAATAGTTTTTCAACTGGTTCGAGCCCTTCTCCATCTTCGGTATCAATCCAGCCTTCGAATTTGGTATATCAATCAAGTAGCCTTAGTGATGGACTGTCATTAAACATAGAAACAACTGATAAACCATACTTTTCAACTAAAAATCCATTTTCAAGAGTAAAACAAGACTTTAGAAATAACGTTGTTTTTAATAAACATCTGCAGCCACCTGAGTCTTTTATTCAAATCGAGTTTTCACCTTATAATAACTACTCCAATAACCATTTGGTAGGAGATGCTAGCCACCAGCATAGTAACTTTGTAAGTCCTCCTTCAAATATTGAGGTTAAATATCAAGGAATAGTAGATAACTCAGATCAGATTAAAAATACATTTGTTAACATTCCAAAACCAGAAGTGCAAACTAGTATTTCAAGCCCTGGTGATAGTATCTTTATGAACCATATGAATAATCCTAATATGGGAGTTTACTCTCATTTAAGACATCCTATTCAAGAACCATCAACAAATACCAAAGAACCAATAAATTACCTACCAGAAACTTCATCTACACCAGAGGAAACTGTTGGTACGTATGAAACTATGACTGAGAAAGTTATAAAACTAATGGAAACTATGCAACCACCCCCTGTCACTGAAACTCCCGTTTATAAACAAGTTACAAATCCAATTTTGGATATTTTGATAAAAGAAAGCGAAAAACACAAAGTTGCTATGATAAAACAAGCTCAATTTGTTAGTCAAACACCTACTGTTGTAGTTTCTAGCACATTTGCAACTACAAATCCAAAATCTACCATTGTGGAAGAAGATAAAATTGAAACTTCTACTGTAGCCGAGCCAACTACTGTTTTACCAGCTATCAAGCCTACTTTGATTGAACAAACTACACAGAAATATTATAAACCAATAGAATCAAAGAAAAATTCACTTTACTTTGTTATACAAGGTCATTCTAAAGTAAAAACGTACGGACCATCGAAACAACTTCATGGAATTTCAGTGCAAGAAACAAACGAGATTTTTGAAGATACGGATAATAAGTTTAATGTTAAACATTTACATAGTTTGAAGAAAGAGCATTCAAAAGAAGAAAATTCAAGGCTAGGTAGATCTGGTGATCTACAAACCTTAAAACACGTGGTTCAAACAGGGCTTGGAGCTGTAGATTTGTATGATTCTCCTTTAGAGTACAAAGAAAATGATGGTCATAAAAAACACGCGCATTTGGGATATGGGTATCAAGTGGGTCCTGACGTTTCCACAGAAACCTATCACAAAGGTGTTGTGATGGAGGGTAGAAAACTAAATGTATGAGATATATTTTTCTAAAGAACAATGTTTAAAATAGGCCGTTTTTGGCCCCTTTATGCAAACCTATGAAACATACCAATTCCTGACATTATTAGCTCAAAATCAACTTTTTTTACCGTTTTACGAAAAAAAAACATTGTACGAAGAGACCAAAAAGGGCCTATTGTTCTTTCTTTTAAATTTATTCAGAACTGGAAAGTTATAATTGAGGCTAAAATAGAGCTTTAAAAAATAAAATTAAAAAATGAAATACCAAACTGGTCAGTAATTATTTTAGATGAAATTTTGTTTTTCAAAATTCTAATTTTGTATTATTAGTTAGTGTCATTTATTTATTGTTTGTGATGTTAATTTATTTGTGCTATATTACTTATATTATTTTAAGTTTAATTAAATTTTATTATATATATATTACGATGCCTGTAGGAAGGTTTTGTAGGTAAATAACCCTAAAAAACGAAAAAAAACAGTAAAAATAATTAAGTATTTTTATTACATTAAATTTAAAATTACATGGCCACAAAACATATATTAAACTAAGCTAAAAACTATTCTAATTTGTCATAAATTTTGACTAAAACCAACACTGGTAGGAAAGTAAACATACATATATTTTTTTTTCTTTAAAACGAAAAGATTTGACTTATTCAAGTATAAACTATGCACATCGAACATTATACAATTTATAGATTATTTTTAATTTAATTATCTAAAGTGGAAAAAGAAGGAATCTGTACCTAAACTGTACACATGAAGCTAACAAGAATCTTAGGTGTTAATTTTTTTTAATTTTAGGTTATGTAGGTCATACAAAATCGAAGATATACATGGCGCAGTGATATCAAAAATAGTTAATGTAGTTTTTAGAAATAATAAATAATAAATTCATTTTGCTTTATATTGAAATTGTCAAACAAGAGCCTACAGCCTAGCTTTTTCAATTATATTTTCTTACCAAATAGGTACTACTCAAAATTAAAAATTGCATTTTTTTTTCATAAAATGAATGCATAAAATTTTAATAGGTATATATTTTTTGCTTAAAGCCGTTAAGTTTAAGGTGTTATAGTATACTACTATGAATTCTAAAGCCTTGTATACCTTCTGAGACTATTTTTTTTTAGAGTATCTACAAACGAAGCATTATACTTTATGCTTCTACCCTAGATTCTTTATATGATATGAATTTAAATTACATACATTTTTAGGGTTTCACGAGAGTCGAGAAACCGAACTTCTCGTTTGGACTTTCGAGAGTCTCGATTTTCGAGTCTCGATTTTTGAGTCTCGATATTCGAGTCTCGATTTTCGAGAGACTCGATTTTTGATAGTCTCAATTTTCAAGAGTCTCGATTTTTGACCATTTCTCGGTAATTAACCTCTTGTATCGTCTAGTGAGAGTCTCAGCGATTAACTTTTTGTCTCGTCTTGATAAATCCTTAAAAAAACGTTGTTTCTATACAATTTGGGTACTGCTTTATTATAAAAATCAGTATATTGGGTTCGTAAAAATGTAAAGAAATACTTAAACTTTTAATTAAGAGTTTTACGAAAAGTACAAAAATTTAATCAAGATTTTCGAGAAGACTTACGATAACGTGACTCTTGTTTTGCTTGATTTTTTTAATTACACTCTGAGAATACAAAAAATCTCAATTTCTCGATTCTATTGAAACCCTATACATTTTTTAGGCCCAAAATTCAAGAGCTCTAACTTAACATTCGTTCATGATTACTTCAAGTTTCAAGTTAGGGACTTATATTACAAAGCGTTCTTGAAATATCGTAGTGTAAGGTTCATTTGCAAAGGACTTGCAGCTTTATACGATTATACACGGCTCGCCGATATTTACTTTTAGTTCGACATTGGAAAACATTTATACTCATAATAGATTTAAAACCAAAAATAGAATAATCTAACCATCTAAACGTTTTTTAATCGCAAAAAAGGGTCACGTGACCTCCATAACTTTCGAATAGATATATAGACAGGTCATACATACATTATCATACTTATTAATTAAAAACAAAGGAAGCTTCCTAGGTTTAATATAAAATTAAAAATTTAAAACAAAAATAAATGTGAAAAAAATAAAAAAAAAACTATTTAAAAAATATATTTTTCATTTTTTTAATTTTTTGTATTTTTAGATTAAATCGTATTTTATTTTTAATTAATAAACAAGAAAATGTAATGTTTGTTAAAGTTAACCTATTTATTAAAAAGTTACGGAGGTCACGTGACCCTTTTTTGCGATTAAAAAACATTTCGCCCGATAGATTATTTGATTTTTGGTTTTAAATTATAAGTAAACATATTTTACCAGAAAACTGAGTGCTTTCCCAAGTCGAACTAAAAGTGAATGGAGGCAAACCGTAATATAATACAAAGCTTTATGAAATATCGCAGTAAAAAACTTGCAGTTTTGTACAGACTATATTTTTTAATAAGACGCGAGAACGCACATTGGGTTAAAGCCCGTGTATTTTGGGCCTTATGAATACAATGTATTTCTATCTCACCAACACTATGTTTTAGACCTATAATCTTAAATATAATGTAAATATTTATCTCACAAAACACTGTAGTACATATCAAACCTTTTTTTATTCTTCGCTTTTATTTTTAAAGATAGGTATACATGTATTCAAAATTATTGTGCATCAAAAAAAATAAATATGCAATTAAATGATGAAATAATAATATCGATTATAATATGTATTCAATCAACTATTTTTTGTTGTTTCATATAAAATAATATTATATTTTTTGCATAGCTATATAGTAGATTGCTAGTTGACCGGGCCACTACGATTCAAAAAAGAAGAATGAAAAAAAAAACAAAATAAAGTTTAATATGGCAATATAAAGTATCCTATTACAGGATAACCTACCAAAATGACTTAGTTTATGGCGTATTAAAAAGTTTATTATTTCTTTATACTTTCTTGAAATGGCACTTGATATATAACTTTTATATACCCTTTTAATGTCCTATCTTGTCTATTTGCTATTCTAGTCTTTATCAAAAACTCTGAAGTAACAATAGATTTGTATCTTTATAAAATTATACTAGCTAATTTGAAATAATGCTAGTATATTCAATAGTATCTTGAAAACTATTAAACTTTCAATAATATTTTTTAACATGGAGTTTATTTTATTATCAAATAAAAATAAATAAAATAGAATCAAAAGTACTTTAGTAAAGAAAGCAAAATTTTAAAATTTTGTTATTTTTTTTTTTTTTTTTTGAATCGTAGTAGTAAAAATGTGATAGAAGCAGATTAACAGTAACAAAAATAAAACGACTTTGTACAAAAAGCTCTTCGTAAAACATGCATTATTCTAGGTTTTATTAAGTAATTATGGAGGGTACCATATTTCTAGCTACTTACTTTTCCTATAGCAAATTTTTAAAAATAAGTTAGTTCCAAATCCATATATTTTTAAAAAGATTATATTCCAATTTTTATTTTTTTATGAAAATTATAAATAAGTTTTTTTATCATAAAAATGGATTATCGTCTTTTCAAATGTCTGCCAAAGATTTTTTTTTAATATTTTTTTGCTTTGTTATTTGATCTGTGTATTTGGTACTAAAATATTTTTATAATATTTATAGTAGTTACTAAAAAGAGTACAATAAACATACATGGACTGTCATATGCAAAAGATATTTTTACTTTTAGTATTATATCTTAAATATTTATATAATTTTGCATATGTTATTATTATTATCAAGTTGCTTTAAGGTTAAATTAAGTACATAAAAGACCTAAATAAAGCTTAAATTATTACAAAAAATATAAAAAAAAACAATTAACAACTATTGGAATGTTTAAAATTAAATTATTACAATGGTAAAACAATACAAACTTAACAAGGTTGCTGCGAATTAAATACTAAAATTTAGTTTAGGTGATTTATTAAAAAAGGACTCTTGTAAAAGTGTTTGTGAAATGCACAAAAACATATTGTCTCCACCATTTCAAAATAGGACCTTTTCTTTTTTTATTAAATCGATTAGCCTTTGAAATAAGACGGGTATATTTTAAAGCCCAGAGAGCATTCATATTTTAATTCTTTCACGTTTTTCACAAAATATATCACCATTTTGAATATTTTTTCATTTAGTTTGAGATTCTGTGTTAATAAACTTACAAGAGATTCCTATTAAAAACTCACCCTGTATATTATTGCTAAAATAATATCATAAATAAACGCTGCCAAGCAAAATATCAACAGGACTGAAAATTATTAAATAATAAGGTCAAACCTAATCACAATTAGAAAAAATTACTCTTTAACCTCGAAATATTTGTAGGTTGGATTTTCGTAGCCATTAATTTGCATGTTTGCCACATGTCTTTCTTCCGGTGTTGCCGCTTGGTCTACCTCGATAAAGCCCTGGCTTTGGGGTGACCTGGACACTCGGCGTTTGGCTACGGCGATGCCTACCACTACTGCTGCCATCAGGGCCATTCCTGCGAAGGCGAGGGTGAAATATACACCCTTACCGTCTTTGTGGCCGTAGATTTCCCTCCTGACCGAAAATGACTGAAACAATTGGTTTTAAAATAAGATGGTTTTGTATTTCGCAGATGTATAAAGCGTAAATAGGCTTTTTTTCTGCCATATAAAAAGTAATAGATTACACCAGCCCACAAAAAAAAATTAATTACTATTAGCCAGACTATTTTTGGGCTTTTCTTCGGGCACAACTGCAAAAATTCAATAGTGTACGTGGTAGATAACTTGGAAGATTTTGAGCTAGTTTGTCCAGTATTCTTCTTTGCAATTTTTTGAAAAAGTTATGGGGTTAGTGGGCTTTTTCACTGTCAAAGTTTACACTTGCTTTAGAGCACTGAGCCTGTTCTAGACTCAAGTTAATTTTTTAGACACGCTTTTAATTAACAACAGAATTCAATTACTTACTGGTTCTCCATGGCTGATGTCATGGTTCATGACGTGAGCAATTTTGATGACGTCTTGCCTGTGAATTGCTGCAGCGACATCTTCAACTGCTTTCTGCACGGCAACATCGTCAACCTCCTTGCGGGTGTTTATGGAAGTTGTCCTCATGACGTTGCTGGTCACTTCGTTTGTCATCGTGTTTACTGCAGAAGTTGGCGGTACAGTGCTCTAAGGTAAAAAAAAAAACAAAATAAATATAAAAAACAGAAAAAAAAAATGTGTACATATTATTCTTTCAATAGATTTTAATGTATATAATTGTGAAAGTTTTATTTACAAATATTTTTACACTTACATCAATCGTTTCATCTGGTATAGACTCATCCTCCATATCCTCATCATCAAAGTTGCTAATTGTCTTTCCCAGAGCTGCTTCAACACGTTTCTTCTCCTCCTTCAATTCACTTCTCTCCTTCTTTCTCTGTTCCTTCCTTTCTTTCTCCTGTATTCTCTGTCTCTCTTTCTCCGCTTGTTTACTAGCTACATCTGTCTTGTATTTATCTAAGATGGCCTGTTCTGCGTCAGCTGTCATCGAAAGGAGGGAGCCTAAAATAGAAAATGTTTAGAGATTACTCTCGATATAAAACTTAAGTGGTCAGCTCAAAAATTGTATATATAATCAAAATATAAGTGCTAATTGGTCAATATATAGTTTTTTTTTAAATTAGTCAAGTTTTAACAGTGTTTCTTACCTGGAGTATCATCCTTAGATCTAAGTGCTTGTATGTAATCATCCATAAGTGTTCCGATTTTAGTGGCCAATTCCGGATATCTCCTTAACATTTGCATTGATTGGTTGACTGTACGATCAATGTCGGTTAAGCGTTCCAATATACGGGGTTGTTCACGAGCCGCAGCTTCAATACTGCTGGCTAACAGGTGGCGGTAGTGACTAATTGCGTGAGCACGGTCCTTGTGAAGTGACCTTAAGAGTTTTTGCAGACATTTTTGTACTCGGTGGGTCTGGAAAAGAAATTTTAAAGCAGGTAAGTATGACATTAAGTTATTTAACAAATATAATAAAGTTTTAGATAAAGAAAAAACTGTAAATTACAGTCTATAAAAATCAAAAGAACAATGCCGTTTGAGGTTTTATGTGTTTCCATTTATCAAAAGTACGCCCTTAATGGATTGTTAATGGGTTATTTACGATACTTGCAGAAAAAAAATAGAATAAAGGTCATAAACCTTTTATAAACACTTTAAAAGATAGTTAAATACTTTCAGGAAAATAATTTTCCTGCACTAAAACGTATCAATCAATAGACCTGTATTTAATTAAATTTAAACGTTGATTGATTGGTTTAAAATTATTTGGATAATCCGTAAGAAAAGGAAACATTCAGTAGATAGTAGCTAAAAGTAAAAGCTTTTTTCTTTTTGTTAATTGCTTGAATCATCAAAGGGCATTTTGAAAAGATTTATTAAAATCTTACATAAAAAGTAGCAATTTTGTTATAGATTATAATAAAAGAGTTGTACAATTCCAATAAATCTCTGATGAATTAAACCCACTTTTGGAGAAAAAGCGCAAAATTCGCAAAATATAATTTTTAATTTTGAAAGTGGGAACCATAATCTCAGGCGAGACCTTTGGGGCCTTGTTAATTAAAAACCTACAAGCAGTGTTTAATTTAGCAAATATTATCTACATATACTTAGTCTGATAAAAAAAATATACCACAACCTAAAGACAACAGATAATTTTATTATTCAAACGGTCGTTTGTAGCACATACCTGTAGATATTAAATCCATTTAATAAATTTTTAATTAAATGCAAACCCTGAAAATTACTGCCTGGCAAATTTGCACTTAAATTTTATTGTTTTCTTATTATTATATCAGCCCTCAAAAATAGTCAAGTTTAGACTGGTTTGGACAAGCAAATTAATTTTAACAAGGCGATAAGTAGTGGGGTATAAACTTGTCGATACAAGAAATAAAACTCCTATTATTTAATTTTCGTTTTCTTGAATTTTGTCCAATTATTGAAGCTAAATACCCCTTAGTGCTTTACTTACATTGGGTAGAGCATCATTCAAAGCTTGGGTATAACAGGACATTGCTTCTTTTTTCCTTTGATTGATGTGAGCCAAAACCCTTTGCTGGTGCATAGCAGCTAGCTGGTGTTTTTCCGCGTCTCCCTCTTCTTCTAAGGCTTGGACCGTCTAAAAGAATAGAAAAATATTTAAGTTACGCTTGTCTCGGGTTAGGGGAAAGTTAAATAAAAAACAGTATTAGATCAGCTTACCGGTTTCGGGCATATATTTACCCTTCTTCAGAGCTAGAATATAAATGGTACATTTTAGAAAGCAAAGAAACATTAAGAAAAAAAAAGGAAAAAACAAAAAGTTAAATAATAATTTAAAAGCTAACAAACACAAAACACAAATGTTGTACATGAATTATTGAAAGTCAGAGAAAGAGCAAAAACCTCTAATATTATAAATTATAAACATACTGTATAGTAATAGGAAGTATTGTTTATTATTTGGTAAGTATATCTAACTATAAAACACAAAAACCGCAAAACAAAAACGTAAAAAACTATATAATACAAACACTTACCATCAATCTTTAATATTAATCAACAAAGCTAATTCTGAGTCATCTAAAAATCTATATTTATTTGAAATATTAAAAACTTTTTAAAAATTATAACAATAAAACGTTTTACGACCTGCCATGTTTGATACTAATGAAGGAGACCAATTGGCTGTGTCTAAGGTGTCAGCGAATGCTATAAAGAAGTTTTTTAAAAATCCGGTTTAGAAATAATTGTCAAAATAACAAAAACAAACAAACAATTAAAACAAAATTAAAAAAAAAAAAAGAAAAAATATTATAAAAAATATAAATAAATGAGCTTGAGTAACAATTATCTTAGTAAAATATATTTATATAAGGTATTTAAATTTTGGCAATCTTTTTGGAGGTTAAAGTTTTTGGGAGTGCGAACGATATGGGCCATCTCTAAGAAGAGACGTTTATCATCATTTTCTTCAAAATCTAAAATCTTTACATTATCAAAATCTAATTTGTGCCCAGTTTCTTTTGCATGGGCTGATAGTCCTGTATTTTGTTTTAAATTCCTAATATCTAATTTATGTTGATAGATGCGCTGGGATAATAATTAACATGTTTGCCCCAAATAACTACCCCCGCATTCACATGTTATCTGATAAACAAGGTCACTTTGTTTGAAGAAGGGTAAATATATGCCCGAAACCGGTAAGCTGATCTAATACTGTTTTTTATTTAACTTTCCCCTAACCCGAGACAAGCGTAACTTAAATAATTTTGGGAAAAGAACTATTTATAGAAAAATATTTTTTTTATCTGCCACATTTTTAGCAAAAATTATAATGTTTGTGGTATTTCCAAAACATTCTTAAAAACAAATTCTTAAAAACAAATTTTTGCTTGTGTGATTTCCTGTTTGGCTCCGGATCTAGTATGAAACCCAAAAATTTTATAAATTTTTTCTCTACAAATTTTATAAAATTTTTGGGTTTTATACTGCATGTTAAGCCAAGCTGGAACTATAGTTATCCGAAATCACTTTCAAAAAATTACCTGCTGGAATCTTTGGGTCATACGCTGCTTAAAAGCGTCAGCTGCACGTGGATCAGACTGTCGCATGTCCTGATAACGTTCCTCAAGGTCAGACCAATCTTTCATCACTCGAGTTACTTTTTCTCGGTGATTTTCTTCTAGCCTTTCCTAAAAAAAAATAAACGATTTAAGTATTTCAAAACTTGTGATAAAATTAACACCAATATAAATTTATTCCAGATTAAAAACCCTAATTCATTAAAATAAGGGTAAACCCAAATATTTTCCTATCTGATAAGCTTTTATTTGTTTTTAGTTACAAAAAGGGACAAAATAAACCAGATAAAAAATTAAATTGGTTTAGAATATTCAGTTTACGATAAAACGTTTCCAAACTTCGGAGTTTTAAAAATAAATTCCTTCTTATTCTTTGTTTTCTGAGAAAAACTTACATCGAACTATTTACATAGATACCTACGATACGTCATGCAAAGCTTACGTTTATATAATTTATGCATTGTTTTAATCAGAACAAAACACTTCAATGTAGGAATAAATATATATTTGAAGCTGAAATTTACAATTGAGTTTTTGACATTGTGCCTGTAACTAAAACACATTGAAAATTTCAAGTGAATTTCAATCAAAGTTTGCTCAAAAGCCCAATCTTAACAGACAAGCAACCCAAGCAACACAATCGTAAATTAGAAAACAACAATTTTACTAAAAAATACACCTTTAAAGTTGTATTTTTTGGTAAAACCCAAGGTTTCTAAACGTTTATTTTAAGTATATTACATATTATGTACCTATCATTTTAGGTATTGCCTTATTGCCAGAAGTGTTTTTTTATCTGTAAATGGTAAGAACATTTTTTGTGTAGTTTTTATTTACCTTTTAGGTGTTTTTAAATTTTTGTTCTATTGCAAATAATCAAAAAGTAAATGCCAAAACAAAAATTTAACCCCTCTTTTACCCTCCTTGTCCACTTGTCCAAGATAATACAAAAGTACATCTGTATACCAAATTTCAAGTCTCTAGCTCAAAGCGGTCTTATGTTATTGTGGATACCGACAGACCGACCGACAGTCAGACAAAGAGACAGACAGACATCATATTTTTTGTTATTTATTTTGAATTTTCTCGGCGTTTCAGGAAAAAATAAGATTATTTAAGCAAATTACTTTATGAAAAAGTAATAGTAGATTACAGATCGACTCGGAAAATAGTACTTTTCCGAGGCATTTATTAATGGGCGAGGCACATGTAATGTATGTATTACATATACACCTTTGGTTAGAATGGTTAATTTTGCAAACTTATACTGTTCCAATGAAAGTCTTGATATGTTTTCTATTAGTCTAACAACATTTAAGAAAAATCTCAAAACATTATTTTTAGATTAGGTTTTTTTTTTTTTTTTTTTTTTTGTATTATAATTTTGGGTATTAATAATTGATATTATTAGTTATATATTATATTTTATTATATTAAACACATGTAATACCGGGATGCTATTTTTGGGTCATGCACCCGTCTGTATCCTAAAGGCCTAAATAAATAAATAAATAAATAAATATACAGTTGAGAATAAAAATATATTACCTGAGCTTCTTTATAGCTATCATGTTCACTTCTAGGATCAAAATGCGTGAAATAAGGATCTGGAGTAGGTACTGACGTCGTCCTCATGGTGGTAGTAGTAGTCGTAGTAGTTGTAGTGGTGGTAGACTTATCAGATTTGGTGCTAGACTGCGTCGTATCCCAATCAGTGTCATCATAGTCATCATCGTCGTCATCTTCGTCATCATCCTCCATCGAAGGATCATCAGAGAGCTCCGTTTCGTCGGTTAAATCATCTAGGTCATCATTATCATCATTTGCGTCGTCATCGTCGTCATCTGCGTCATCCATGGTGTCGAAAACGTCTTGTTCTTTTTTCAGGATGGAGAGATCGACTGGTTTTTGAATTTTGGTTTTTTCTAAAAGAAAAAGAATAATATAGAATTATTTTTCATTAGCGTTGATAGTGACTATCTTAATTAAAAAAAAAATATATTCGCTATAAGACTTTTTAATAATCCTTCGGCTCAAAAGGCATCATATTTAGAGTGCAAGACACCATTTTAAACAAAATTTTGCTTTTTGACTAAAGACCACATTTAAGAGTGTATTTTATTTTTAAAAATCTTGTGTTTTAATAAATAATTTTCATGGTCGGTTAAAAGTAAAAATTAAAGCAATATTTCACAAACTTTACAAAAGCGTTTATGATTTATTATTCATTATTTTTAGTACAAATTACAGCAATAAAAACTTCCATTACAATAAGTATAAAGTGCCCAGACAAGATTTTTTATTGTTCAAAAATGAGATCAATAATATATTGCACATGTGTCTTGAAATTTTACCATTACAGTAAAGTTAAAAGTTTTTGGTTAAAATTCGCTTCTAACAAAGTACTTTACGAAAGTTTTTCATATTTCATAGACCACAGATTCAAATGTTAGATACATCCAACATTAAATGTCACAAGTTATCGCGTAGGAGTTATATATAAAACCTTAAAAACGGGTGCAGTATTATACCATAATACTATAAAACTAAATTTAAAATAAATAAATTTGAAACTGAAATATTTAACGGAAACGTGGTACATTTTCCTGCGGAAATACGCAAATGTTGCATAAAAGTAATATTCCATGCTAAGACCGGATTTCCATAAAAAATTTAGCCCTACTTTAAAGGATATTGAACGATAGAGCTTTACATACGAATGCTAATCAGTGTGGCTATTCCGCTGAAGACTTGAACTTTTATGAAACAAATTATACTAAAAGTTTGCCATTTGTACACACATAAAAATGGTATCCTAATCCAACAATAGTATATTAAAGTACTAGTTTCATAACATACGTTTTTAGCGCACGAGTACAAGTTTAGAATACGAGCCGCTTACACGGGCAAAAAGTTAAATTTCGATTTCGTAGGTTTATTACCCTCGGGCCGGCCCTATCGGCCGGCCCTCGGCTTCTAAAAGCCTTTTCAATCGAAAAATTTAATTTTTTGTCCTTGTATTATAAATAACTATTTTACCAGTGTATTTTATAAATTCGATTTTCCCCTATTTTGATTTAATGCATTTATTTAAAAAAAAAAAAGAGAGATATCTCATTAAATTTTTACGTACTTTTTATTCATCTTGTACGAAAAAAAAAATAGAGCTTATTAAATTATCTATAAAAGAACGGTTTATTTTTTATATTTATGCTAATCAATATTATTAGTCTAAAGCCTTGAGCTTTTATGACATAAATTATGCTGAAAGTTTACGATTCATACTTCAACATAGTTCATTTAGTTCCCTTATATTTTAATATAAATTTTAAATAAACTGATCGAAAAAAGTTAAGGATATTTTGGTTTTGGCTGCTGTCTCATTATCTTGTTTAACTGTAGCGAACATGTCTGGGACATGCTTGGTAGAGCAGTAATTGATCGTCAGCCATATTTTCATGACGTAAAGAAACTAGCAAGTTCTTCCGGATTTATGGCATTTCTTGGACCAAGATTAAATCGTTTAATTTTAAGTATGCCCAGAGGTAGAATTAATCGCTATTAATTTTCATTTTCCAAAAGTCCAAAAATCATTTCTCTTTTTTTACTTTAAGAAATAAATATTGTTAAATCCTGAATATAAATATTTTTAAATCGATTAAAAGTCCAAAATGATCAAAATTTGCGTTACGTAATACTTGAACGTTCCCTTAGAGAATATGGACATTTTATGATTTTTTACCTAAACTGTTTTTTCCCAAAGCACCATTTTTAACAATATACTTAACTTTTTTCTCAGTTTATAAAAGCCTGTGCTTATTAAGGGTCCTTTCGATTAAAAAAATATATATTTGTTATCTCACATATTTTGCCTTTTCAGACCCCATTTTGAGCTGAAAATTGTCAGTTATAATTAAAAATATTAAGATGAGTTTTTTTTAATATTGTACAGTTAAAGAGTTTCTTGAGTGCCTAACGTCGCGACATCCTTATTTAGTTTTTTATGATTGAAATTAGGTAAAATTTCCTAGTTTTAAAAGTCAAATATACAAATATATGTATTATAAGTATTAGAAACAAAAAATCGAAAAAAAAAACAGACGCGTCGTGGAAAAACTTTTATTATTGTACACTAAAGGCTCAAGCAAACTAATTTCAACATACACGTTTATAGCATTTTTTGTATTAATCAAATTTTTTATAAATTGAGTTTCCTTCAAAAAAAAATTTTCTAGTCCCCAGCCTAGTGTAAATTTATAAATTCATCAAAAGAAAATAAAGTTTCGCAAAGAAATAATTCGTTTTCTTTGAAAAATTTGAAAAGTTTTCTATTCTGATAATATAAATTAGGTGGACGTTAACCAGCTTTAAGTACCTAGAGACATTAAATATTAAAACAACTGAAAGTTAAATTCCCCAGCCAACTATAAATTTCTGGTTAAGAGTACCTTACATAGTTACTTTCCGCGGGCTCTAAAGTTTTTGTTGAGAATTACATGTTCAATAATATAGGTAGAGAATTACGTATTTAAGAACAGAATTATATATAAAGAAAATACTTTAACAAAGTTATTTCAAGTAAACTTAACATTTCAGCAATATTTTATCAGCAATGTTTTATAAAGCGTACCGACGTTCTAAGGATTTAAAATATTTACTGAGTTCCGATTATACTCCTTGAAGCTTTACAGCAGAAGGGTATCACACTTTTACCTTGAAAAAAGAAATTTTTTGTCCAATATAAAAAAAATTATATTAATACCCTTCTAATTAACTTTTAAAAATATCCGTCCGCCTGTATGTTTGAGTAATCATCTGTTAGTCTATCCGTCTGTCCGTCTGTCCGTATGTCACGTTTTCTTGTCTGTACGATAACTCAAGAAAGATTATCCGATCGACTTTAAATTTACAGGAAAAATCAATATTGGTAAGGATACTAGACCTATTAAAATTGAACAGAATCCGCTCAAAAAGGGACTAAACATTTAAAAAAATCTAAAATAGAAGAAAGAAGAAAACCTTCGATCAACTCATATCAAACGAAAAATTACTGTCATTCAAATTACTGTAAAAACTGAATATTCAGTTACAAATGGCTAGAAAATCGGACGTTATTATCCTATGCAATTGTACTTTAATTTTTGTTGAAAACTTGCAACATTTCATGTTTGTCCTTAAATATTAAAGTACTTGACTTTAGAACTATAGTGTTTTTAACAAAAATTAAAGTACAATTGTATACGAATAACTTCTGATTTCCTATCCATTTGTAACTGAATATTCAGTTTACTTTTTGCAAAATCAAACGTACTAAATTTAAAAATTATCTAGCAAAAACAAAAAGGGTTAACATCATATTATATTACCTTATTAAAAAAGTCAATTTTATTAAATTTAAGTGTACGGTACTTAACAATTAGAAATATTATTATTATTATACAATTTAATTAAGTTAAAAGTTAAACTTCACCTGGAAAACAAATACCTAAAACTGCAAGGAGTACACTATAGAACTCCAAGTAATAAATGGAAAATTCAGTAACAAAGTTTAATAGGAAATTTCAAATAAGGCAGAATTGATTTTTTTTTGAAATAATGCTGTTTCTCCCTAGAATTTCCCCTCATATTTTCTTTATTACTTTTATCAGTTTATATTAGTTGTTCGCCTAAAAAAAATATTCAGCACTAAAAAAAACTGCTTAAACAACACCAAAGAACTTTTACCTCAAGAATGAACATGATGAAATCTACCGTATGCTTTGTTTGAAGCGTGAACCAACTAAGGTGAGTGGTGGGGCGTGACTATTGTTTACACTTAGTATGCGTAAAGAGAGAGAAAGAATGTGTAAACTCACAGTCTAATGACGTAAACTTTGTCAAGCAATACAGTGTTGCCGGTTGCAACACCTGCTTTAGATATTTTATTGTAAATTTTAAGAAATATTAGTTTTATTTGAGTTTTATATGAACTAGTGGTTTAATTTTAATAAATTTAATTATATTACAATATCAAACATAATTATAGTGTCGTAGTATAGTAGTTTTTTAAAATTTTAATGTAGGTATAAAGATTTATCATAATGATAAAGTGAAAATTACGCAACATCGCTGTGGTCACCAGAAGGTCAAAACTAGCGATACTTATGTTTACACCAGAAGCAGTATCGCGTACGTTTATGTAAACAAACAAACAAAAAGATGACACCTTCATAAACATTGGTCTGAAATAACTTCTTGAGGTAAAAGTTCTTTGAACAAAACCATACACGGTTTTATATTTGCATTATTATTTCTTTTTTTATAGTTCACTGTACTGTAAGCTATTGATTATTAATCAAGTAGGCCAAAGGTGCAAACCCTGTGGCTTGTACGGGATAGTTAAAAGGGGACTGTCAACTTATACTAATAACTCTAACTAGGTTTGTAAAATTATAATATAACTAACTTTTTTTAGGGTTATTTGTGATAAACACTCGGAAATGAAGCAAATAAAAACTTTATCGCATTACATAATCATGCCAACGTTTCACCTAATATTTAAGCTTCTTCAGGGCTAAAAAGACATAAAAATTATAAAACTTTTTGGACATAACTTGAACATTATAAACTGAGTTTTTGGAAAAAAAAATGTATATAAACAAAAATAAATGAAATTAATAAATTAAAAACTTACCTAAATTATTAAATATGCATTAAAACAAAAAAATTAAACAAAAACATTACATCAACAAACAAAATGCACTGGACATTTTTCAACAGGATAATTCTCACTGTAGAACAATTAATTACTGAAATTTTTAAAAAAGTATGTATCTATAAATTTGGATAGTGTTGTTCCAGTGTTTAAAATAATTATATTTTGATATATTAATTAAATAGGGCCGTCCTACCATCAACAATGTTTTTAGCCCTGAAGAAGCATAAATATTAGGTGAAACATTGGCATGATTATGTAATGCAATGAAGTTTTTATTTGCTTAATTTCCGAGTGTTTATTACAAATAACCCAAAATAAATTTCAAGAAGCATCCTGTAGGAAATATTATTAATATAACTAACTTTATTTTAACTTGTTTGGACTTTTTATTAAAATAGATGAGATCTCCCAAAACAAAATCTAAACGTGGCTTGGTAACTTGCAGTGAAAAAGAGAATAGTTGACTATAAAATATATCAAAATATCGTTTGTTCTATGAATTTCAAACATAGCCAAAATTGTAATGCCAACCCAAAACAAAAAACCCTAAATCGGTCACCAATTTAAATTTAAGTTATTTTTTTTTAATTTTAGTGCACACTTGTTTCAAAACACGTTTTTAAGGCACTAGTACTTAAGAAAACTCGCCGCAAGCGGCTCGTTTTCCTAACTTGTACTCGTGCGCTAAAAACGGGTGTTATGAAACTAGTACTTTAATGTACTATTATAGGTTTACCGTCCACCTTATTTTTATACTTTCCACACCCATAAATACAATATATCAAACATATCATACCTTTAAAATGGTTAGGACAACATACGAACTCAACTCCGCTAAATAGCGATATTCCACAAGGCAGCAGCATGGCAAAGGACCTAAGCTGCAGGCTTTTCTCCTGGCAAGCGGTTGCTGCGGTGGTGTTCCATTTGCTGAACGACCAGCAGTTGCTTTGGTTGTGGATATGGTCGAAAAGGCAGTTTTCAGGTACTAGAAGGGCGTCTGATTGAAAGGGACCCTCTAAAACGAAAAAAAAAAACATTGAAAAAACTTATTTCCTAAGTTCAGGACTTTTTTGTGTGAGCTAGTAGTAGAAGTCCAAACCATCGGCTTTAAAGGCGCCTTTTCACCGAGCAATTTGTACACTTTGATGCTATGCAAGTTTGTTGCAAGAATGATTCAGTCTCTGCGCATGCCTACAGGCAAATTTAATGCTATTTTCGAGTCCTCAAATTATTTAGAACATGTTCTGTTTTTCGGTGGTTTTCACGCAAGTTTTATAGCAATTTTCGTGGTACCAACCTGAAAAAACATTACCAAAGCGGGTAAAACTTAGATAATCTTGGTCGTTTTTTGATTGTTTTTCGCGTTTTGATTGTTTTGTCGTTTTTTGATTGTGTTTTGAATTGGATCCTGTGTTTTATTCGCTGTAAAAGCAAATGCTAGGTTAGGTTTTCGTCAAAAAACTTCCAAATTGTCCGGTTGACAGCACCGTTTGAAAGGAATATATAGCTCCAAACTTGCGTACTACTTGCTCTGTGAAAAGGCATCTTAACTAACTTACGAATCAGTTTTTAGGAGGGTATCTCTGTTTTACCTCTCGCCTTCGCCAAATTTCAATTAATAATTAACTGTAAAAGGCTGCGTAGATCCCATTTTTTTATGTAGATTCACCCCTTAAAATTTTGCCTCTTTTTTCTGAGTCACCTTTGTAATATATTGCTCAATAAATAAATAATAAAAATGAAATAATTATATTATTTTTAAGACCATGTTTCTAAAAAATAGACATGCGAACTTCGCATTTAATCGCAAGTAAATCTGATAAGTTTGTCAAGCTTTTAACAAAGAAATACATATTTTTATAAATAGTTTAATTAGGTTTAATTTACTACGCCACAAGGTTTATCATACGTATATACGACAAAAATGCAGTTCTACTGAAGAACACAGTAACTAGAAAAATCAATGAAATGAGTCAAATAGTGTTAGTGTTTTACAATGTAACACCGTTAAGTATTTATAAATAATGTAAATATCAATTTTAAACCAAAAATAAAATAATCTAAAGGGTGAAACGCATAATAGGGTCAAGTCTTTTATTTTTAATTGATAAGTATTAAAATATAACTTTTATTTAAATTGACCTTTTTATTCGAAATTTATGGAGGTCACATGACCCTTTTTGTGATTAAAAAACATTTCGCTATATAGATATTTTATTTTTGTTTTTCAAATCAATATTTACATTATAAGCAAAACAATTATACAAGAAGACTGGGTGTTTTTAAAGTCATACTAAAAGTAATTAGCGGCGTACCTACCGTGATATTGCTTAAAAATTTACTGTGTTCTTTTGTATCATGGCTCAAAGGGTAATCGAGTTATCGCTAAAAATCTGTTTTATGCGCCCCACTTGTATAATTAAGTGCTTCTAAACCCTCGGGTGAGTAATCCTGTTTTTGTGACTCCTAAATAAAGCCAACAACTATTTAGAAACTTTATTTAGGTGTCTATAATGCTCTCCAGGGTAGGTAGCTTCGACCTTACTTGGGACAAACATAAACATAATAATTACGTAAGGGTTAACCATTGTAAATTGTACAAGTTTAAAAAACACTAAACAAAAAATTGCAATGAAATAAAGTTTTATTTTTTAAGTGTGACTTTTGTTTGACTAAATAATCTGGCCGAACGGATTAAGGCGTCTCATTCGAGTACTTGACACGTCGGATAGCGTGAGTTCGAATCTCAACGGCGCCGATTACCTCTTTTAGTTAATAATAATTGAAATTTGGCAAAGGCGATAGGTAAATAAGAGTCCCTCCCCTATAAACTGGTTCGAAAGTCAGTTAAAACCGGTACTTTCCTCTACAGTAGAGGCTCTACTGCTAGCCCACACAATTCCTAGTCTTAGGAGATGCTTAATTAAGTAGAATAATACGAAGTCAAACAAACATGTTGACATGATAGTTAATGTTGTATGTTATTAAGCATCTTCAGCGCTAAGTTTTGGTACCGTAGGACTACACAAATCCAAACACCCAAAAATGAGTTATTTACTTTTTAGGTTAACACATTGAAAGGAAGAATCACTGTGTCGCCATCTATTAGAGATTTTTCGCAGCACTAAGTAACCGATAAACCAATAAGTCTGAACAAAACAGAATAATTGTTCCAATGATATGTTTGTTTTTGTCCTAAAATTTCTTACCTAAACATCTGAATGGTTTAACCCATCTTGCAGTTTTGCATTTCCCTCTCAGCAGGGAACCCGTCGTGGATCCTGCTCTACACCAAGAGCCAATCTTCAAATAGTGACTGCTTTCTACGATGTTCGTGATGTCCCTTTTTGGATACATCTGTAACAATAATTAGATTCGTTTTAGATGAAATTTGGAATGTTGGAAGGAATGATATAATAAACTAAGAGCTGGTAAACGTTTTTAACATTTTCTCCCGGGTGAATTTTACATAAAGACTTAAAGTCATTAATTTCCAACGAACTAAGAACTCTTCTCTCTAGAATAGTCATTTCATTTGTAAAAACTGAAAAAACGTAGCCAACATATACATTTGTCTGTATTACTCGCACAGCTTTGTTCTAACAGAGAAAACAATAACAGTTACTGGTAATTGTTATTGTTCAGGCCTGAATATACCTACTATTTGTTTACAAATAAACCGAGATGTTGGCGATACTTTATATTAATGGTATGCGTATTCTAGAGAGAAGAGTTGTTAGTTCGTTGTTAATTTCTATATCACCATATCGCTGGTTCCGGTTACTTCGGGTACTGGTAGCCTCAAAACAGGTGCCACAAGTTTTAACTTAAAATAAGAAACATTTTGCATTTATGTTTCTTGTAAGTTATTGATATTTTGTTAACCACCCGGTATATTATTTTTATTGTAGTAAATTCTATGCTATTTATGCAACTTAAAACGTAAATTTCAAATTATGGTATTTTCAGATAGAAGATGCTTTGTACAATGTTCGTAATATACCTCTTTGGATATAACAATATTTAGATTCAATTTAGATGAAATTTACCTTCTGAAAAGTCGGCTAGATATATACAACAAGTCGTGAAGTTAAGTAATGCTACGTATTCCATTGTATACCATTCACAGTGGATAGTATATTAGATTTTCCCAAATACCTAATAAACACTTGTGCTGTAAGTTAAAATATTTAATTAAAACGCAAAATAAACAAAAAAGTTAAAAAAAGCAGTAGGGGTTTCGAACTTGGGACCTTTCGCATGGGAAGTGAATAAGCTAAGTACTCCACCATTGTGTTCAAAATTATTTTCTCGTTAGTGTGCTCCCATAACTTTTTCTTTTTGAATGTTTTTTTTTCAAAACTGGGAAAATTGATCTTTATAATAAAATTAATTTTTCTTGAAAAAAAAAACGGTAATCTGAATTCTCCTTCAGATTTATTTATTTTTGGAGGGATTATTTTCAAAAACAGGAGGGATTATGCACTCATAAAACTGAAAATTCGAAGAAAGTCGATCGGATAATTTTTTCTTGTGTTATATTATATAGGACGAAAGGACAGACGGATAGTTTAAAAGCCTTTTTTTCATAAAACACATTTGTATCCAAGAATTTTTTTGTCTAGGGCATTTTTTGACGATTTTGGAAAATTCAAAATTACCGTATAATACTGTTCTAGCGCTATGCGCTGTGAATAGTATAATAAGGAATTACTTTTCGAGGAAAACTTTAAATACATAGTCAGTTTAAATTATAAGCAAACAGTTTAAGTCATTGATTTTTTATTTAAATAGTAAGGTTACTATGGGTCTTTTGCCAGCGCAAAATAAACAATTGCTTTTACCCAAGGTTACGTCAAAATCTAAATTTTTAGGTTAGCTGATTGTCGGTCAACACTGAGATGCTAGCAGCGCCACCTATAATTATTTAAGATTATGTAATTTTCTCTAGATGCTATTATCCATGCCTGAATTAGATTGCAGTGCCTCATACCTAAAACGTATTATGCTGCTTTCGTATAGGGGATTCCTCTCAGACGGAGTTACGCGAACCGCACCCGAATTGGTATGATCCTCGCTTTTTAGCACACTTTCGGAAATGAGTTACTGCAATCTAATTCAGACCAGGATAATATGTCACGCGCAAAAGACCTGAGTTTTCTTGAAGTACAAATTACTAGAATCCTAAAATTTTATCTGTGGGAAATTTTAATTTGGTTATATAAACATTAATTTCTAAATTAAACAAATTATAAGAAAAACTGGGTAATATAAACTAACTATTCGTTAAAACTCTTTAAAGGAGCTTAAAAACGTTGCCCATACAAGAAAGTTCGACAAAACTTTTTCATTAGGTAATAAGTTATTCATTTGCGACGATGATATTCTATTGTTAAAATTCTGAACATGGGGACTTTTCTTTAACGACGAATTATCTTTTTCTACGACTGCTTTAGAATGTAGGCAAATACACACACCTTTCAAACACAGAATGATCCATTCTAGGTCTAGGTATGAATATTCCGTATCTAGTGTTAGAATGAGCACATGTAGTGCCATCTCTTGTTTATAAAAGTAAAGAAAACTGTAGCAAAATTAGCAAAAATATATATATATTTTACCATGAAATATTGAATTATTTAATGCAATTTAAAGTTTTGCGTTAAAATTACATATTTATTATGTTTTTCTTAATATTTGACCAGTTTTTTACAATTTAGTTCAAAAAATTAAAACTGCTCCATCTATTGGTAAATATTTAAACCTGATATATGTCAGAACAATCTGACATAACCTTCAATTTTTGCATTATAATTTGTAAATATGTGCTAAAATTATTTAAAAATCTTTTTTAAGTACTGATTTGATAAAATTATTAAATAACATTAATTGCTTTATTTAAAAATATGTGTTTCGTTGCATTTACAATGTCGAGTCACAAAAAACATTGTTTTTAACCTTGTCCGCAGTTTTAAGCCATACAATGTTTCATATTTGCAGTCGAAGAAAAAGTATAGTCTACAACACGTATGGAATACTTGACTCTATTCGACTCACAAAAATAATATACTTATTCTCTTTCCGCTTCAATTAATAATATTTATGTTTTTTCCCACTCATGTAAATTGTAGATGGCAGAAGAGCTATATTGGACGTAAACAAACTTTTTATAGGTTCTGAGGTTTCTACAAAGAGATTTCGACCCCGGAAGCTGTAAAAGTAAAAATAAATGTGAAAAAAACGACCAAATTTTCATGAATGCAATGCTTCAGTAACTGTTTACAATAATAAGGTACGTAACAAATAAAAACCTATAACAACGAAAACTAACATTACATTCTGTTATTCAACCATCCACGTAAAAACAAAATTGAAAAAAGCGCAGAAAAACAAACATGTTGTTTATTTTTGCTGTGCTGTGTTATTAAATTTGTTTCAGAATTAAATTCTGTGAAAATTTGTGCACATTTATGTGTTAAATTCATAACGAGTCTCATAAAGCATAAAACGTTGTAGGGATATTCTATACGTAAATTGCGATAAATAAAAAAATGATACGATAAAAGGGATGCTAGGAAATTTTAACAAATCGGAACACTGCCCGCGTACTAAAGAACATTATCAACATAAAGTTATAAAGAACTTTCACTTTCGGGTTTAGACCGTGTTAATGGATTTTCACTTTTCGATGTTTCGTCTCTTACTACTAGAGACATCTTCAGGGATTAATCTGAAACTAAGTTTCGAATCAACTTGTGTCACTATTTATGACGAGTTGTGGTTATTCACCTGTGACGAGGTTTTTCCTATCAAAGACTTCCATATTGCAGGTAAGTGGTAACCAGTGTCCCGATTGTAATTGTTAGGATGCTTGATGATTTCTATCGATTCCCGTATCTTCCTTGGCATTTTTCTGTTTTCTGTTAATATTTGTTTTGTTTCAGACAAATTGATTTTATGACCTGTTTCATGTACATGTTCGGCTACTGCCGATAAGGAAATTTGTTTCTTTCTTATATTGCGCTCATGCTCTTGAAGTCTTGTAGAAATTTTTCTCTTAGTTTCACCTATGTAAACCGTACCACAGGAGCAGGGTATTTTATATACGCCTTCTGAACTCAGGGGTATTTTGTCTTTTGTTGAAGTCAAACATTGACCTAATTTTTTGTTGGACCGAAATATAGGCTTAATATTTGACTTCTTCAAAAGTTTACCTATTTTATCCGTGATACCGCTTACATAGGGAAGTATAACTTGTGTCTGTCTGTCATTGTCACTATTGTCCTGTTGTTTGGGTCTGGGATTTCTGTATTTGTATATGGTCTTATTAATGTCTTTTTTGGTATAACCGTTCATGGTCAAGGCTTTGGTTAGTTTAAGGAGTTCTGTGTCTAGGGAATTCTTGTCTGAAATCATGAAAGCCCTATGAACAAGTGAATTAACTACCGAGCGTTTTTGAGAGGGATGGTGATGTGAAAATGAGTTTAGGTATCTGTCAGTGTGGGTTTTCTTCCTGTATACCGAGTGTCCTATTGAGCCATTTTCCGTTTTGTAAACCAAAACGTCCAAAAAGGGAAGTGATCCGTTGTTCTCAATTTCCATCGTAAACCGTATAGATTTATGTTGGGAATTGAGGTGATTTAGAAAACCTTGAAGGCTTTCCATGCCATGGGGCCAAATAGCATAGACATCGTCTACGTATCTGCGCCAAATTTAGGTTTTAATGGAAATGACTCAATAGCTTTTTTCTCGAAGTATTCCATGAAAGCATTGGCCGCAGGATTCGAAACTTAGTTTCAGATTAATCCCTGAAGATGTCTCTAGTAGTAAGAGACGAAACGTCGGAAAGTGAAAATCCATTAACACGGTCTAAACCCGAAAGTGAAAGTTATTTATATCTTAATGGCCGTGAAAGCTTAAAATCTAAAAACATAAAGTTATTAAAAAAAATAATAATTTAATTAAAAAGTTATTTTATAAGTCCTATTTAAACAAAAATTTAGATCTGACATATGTCAAAGGCACTGTTTAACAACGAACTAATAACTTTTCTCTCTAGAATACGCATACCGTTAATATAAAGTATCGCAAACATCTCGGTTTGTTTGTAAACAAATAGTAGGTACATTCAGGCCTGAACAGTAACAGTTACCACTAACTGTTATTGTTGTATCTGTTAGAACAAAGCTATGCGAGTAAGACAAATGTATATGTTGGCTACGTTTTTGTCAGTTTTTACAAATAAAATGCCTATTCTAGAGAGAAGAGTTATAAGTTCGTTGCTGTTTAAAGACTTCTTTTAACCCTAAGCTACAGACACGGCATAGAATTTACGCCTAGATAGTATGCAATTTGTCATTTCTTCACACTCTGACTAACTGCGGCTTTCCGCGTCTCAGTACCTTTCGGATATTCTGTTTAAGCCCTAAATCTAAGCGGAGAAGTTGGTTTGTTACACAGTGATTTTTTACGGGTTGGTTTAAAATTAGGTAGCGTAAAAAACTTGTCTGTGAGTACGAAATAACAAAAACAAAAGGGTTTATGTTTATGTTGTTTATTTATGATTCAGTTTTTAGTTTATCTTATTTTTTTTTCTTTCTTATTTAAATATAAATTCCCCTACCAAGTCAAAATTAACAAAAAATAATATTATAGTAGGTACAAATTATATTTAAATTTTTTACATTTTTTACATTTTTGTTTAACCTCGTACTCTTCTACTTAATTAAGCATCCCCTAAGTCCAGGACTTGCGTGGGCTAGTAGTAGAGGGAACCACCGGCTTTAATTGACTTTTGAACCAATTTATAGGGAGTGTCCGTTTCACTTACGCCTTCGCCAAATTTAAATTATTAATTAACTGAAAAAGGCAAATCGGCGCCGGTGAGAATCGAACTCACGCTATTTTGGGTAGTAAACTCATCAAGTACGACGAGGTAGTCCACTACACCAATCCTCGCATATTTAAATATTATATTCTATTGCATTTATAAATAATTAAAGCTATAAAGATACAGGTTTAATGATAAATAAGTCAAAAATTTAAAAAGTTTGTTCTACTTTTAAACTGTTTAAAGGGAGGCGTAATTTTTACTCCATATCTGTAGTAACATTTTATGAATAAGGTGTCTGTAGCTGAGGGTTAAACCTTGACACCTGAATTATTACATGTAAATATGAAAAAAACCCAATCTGAATATAATTAATTTAATGTAGGTATATGACTCGGTAAGTTAAAAGTAGGTTTATAGGTTATCTCTTTGCAACACTTTTTTGGGTTTCTAGTGCCCAATTAACCCGAATCCCGAACTTGGAGATTCAGCCAGGATAAAATAACTTTTCGAAAATGTTTATCAGCCCTTAGACCATTTTTCTTACGTAAACATACATTGTTCTTTCTTATGTTGGCAGAAGTGTATCAATTATGAAAAGCAAAGAAACTGCTACAGAGCGTATAACGAAGCGGGTGGTAATGAGATTAACTGCCTTGGATTTTCCAGCATATCGTGATCAACATTCTGTTCAAGTGACAAATACTAAATTTGTCATACAAACACAAACTTTGTCAAATGATAACCGTATATTTTAATTACTAAATGTTTTCTTATCATTTACAAAATTTGTACTATTTAATAGTACAGTCGAGATAGAGGTACAGTGCAAAAAAAAGGTATTTTTGAGGCAAAGGCGAGTTTTGGACTAAATGAGAATAATATTTTTTTGTGTAGAAAAAGTGCAAAATTATGAAAAACTGTTTACCAAGTTTATTTGTGAATATTATTCAAAATAAACATTTGTTAACCATTTTTTGTTATAGTAAACTACGCACTATTCTTAAAAAAAAGTGATATCTTTTATATACTTGAACATCAACATAATTATTCATTTAGAATGTCAAAAAAAAAATACTCCTCAATATTAATTAAATGTATTTTTTTTAACTACAGCTTGAAATTGCCCGAGGAATTGTCTAAGAAGCTTGGTTTACAATGTTATTAGTACAAATACCTCAAAAATAGCTCCATAATCTCACTGAAACTTAACAAACTAGTCAGATAATCTAGCCTACTTACACATTGTGTATTTTTCAGTATGTTAAATTGGTAAAAAAATAATAAAAAACAACACAATATTTTAATTTAACAGTTAATGGCACAGCACACTTTGCAAAGTTATTTTTATTTTTATGACTAGACATGGCAATTGACAGTTCAACTATCATCAGGTGTAATGTTACCAAATCCAGTATTAACATATGTCAAAATTTGTAATTAATATCATATAACTAATTAAAGTATTTATTTTCTATGTATCTATAAGCAAGTAAAATATCGTTGCAAGCGATTTAGCCCAAAATAGGTACGATACAATCCTTTCATTTTCTTGCTTTTTTGCTCTTGTAATTCCTTTAAGTAAAACCCGTCGCACTTTACCTAAGGTAGAGACCCTTAATTTGCCGTTTTCTTGACAGAAAACGTCACATTAGGGAACTCTACACGTCAGTGGTACTATATGCTTGAGACAATGTCTTAATGAGACATACAAGTCTTCAATTGGCCCCATACAAAGTCTCCAGACTAGGAGAAGTATGGGTAGTTGCCTAGGTCTTGAAATAGATGGCGCAGACATTTACATAAATCTAATAACTTTACTTCTCTAGTGAATAAAGTCTGAAATGTTTTCACTTTTAGCGTACAGGGATGAGTCTTCGTAGGTACTGACGATTGCCAGAAAAACGAAACAGTGCAGTCTACCAATATCCCTCTATACGATTATTGGAAAACTATATTGATGGAATATTTAGTTCATATTTTGAATAAAATTAAAAAAAAACCTGTCCTTGGTTTAAAGAAAGAGTTCTCCAGAACTCGATTCAAAATTTATAAAAAAAATTCTGATTTTGTGTAATTTTTGAAAATTTTATAAATTTGAACTTTTCTAGTTTAAGAACTATGAAGAGTAGAGAAACAATAGAGAAACAATAAGTGAAGAAGCCTCAAAGATTAACCTAACTTTATTTCAGGGTTTATCAACTATAAAATATTGTGCGTATAAAATCCAGCCCGCTTGGGGTTTGAAAAATGCACTCAATTTTAAAGCACGCAATCTCTACTGCTCTCTGGAGGAATAGCAATAAAAATACATGGAATCTCGGAGAAAAGTCAATAAGAGAGCATATTAGTGGTTATATGATCACATTTGTAATGTTACATATGAAAAAGGAACTAGGGGTTGTTACCTTATTATACTATCTCTTTAGGACAATAGACTGAAAAATTTATATAGAAATGTTTTTTGTCCAATTCTGAACAACTTTTAAAAAATCAAACTGTTCGTCCGTCTGTCTATCAAGTTTTTTTCGAGCAAAATAAGTAATATCCTATCGATTTTAAAATTTTCAGGAAAAATCAAGTTCTGCGAAAAGAAAGCACTATCTTTTTTAACATACCTTAAAAACTAAAAAATTAACAAAGGGCACAAGTTTTTAAAAATATATGAAAACACGCTTTAAACTAAAGACTTGAAATTGTTTAAAGTTTTCATTTTCTTTTTTTTTACTTCTCGTTTTTTAATAAAAAAAAAAGGAATATCTGTATAAAAAATATCGTAATTTTGTCTTTTATTAAAATATACTTCGCCATTGGTCCCATATTACTAGTCTCCCCGCAAATGTGATATTATCAGGGCCGTAGCGAAGAATATTTTGTGGGGGAGGAGAAGATCAACTTTTTTATCCTTAAAATACAAATTTTTTCCTCAAGAAAAAAGTTAATCACAAAAAAAAAGGTCCTGACCTTTTCGTGAAATATACAACTTTTGTATTTTAAAGCCCTACAATATACGACTTTTGTCTGAGAAGCCCTGTAATATACGACTTTTGTCTGAAAAATATATAACTTTTGTTTTAGATTAATGAAATAAACAACTCTTCAAGATGATAAAATATACAACTTTTGTTTTGTTTTGGATCAAGAAATATACAACTTTTCAAGATGATAAAATATACAACTTTTGTTTTGGATCAAGAAATATACAACTTTTGTTTTGGATCAAGAAATATACAACTTTTGTTTTGGATCAAGAAATATACAACTTTTCAAGATGATAAAATATACAACTTTTGTTTTGGATCAAGAAATATACAACTTTTCAAGATGGGGAGGGGGCGCCCCCCTCCCCCCCATAGCTACGGCCCTGGATATCATCTAGTCTAGATCATCAAGGTTCTCTAAGTTAATAGAGTTATATCAGATTTCAATTAGATTAGACTAGATTGTCCAATTGCGTTGTTGACAATATATTTCAATAGCGTGTTATGGTAAAATGCCTAATATTGATTTACCATATTTCAAGAAAAAGTAAATAAAAAACGCAGCTTGTTAGAAAAACTAAAGCACAAGAAAATTAATTAAAAAGGTTAAAAAAATTAAAATATGTAATAAAAGCCAAAAGCTTATTTGGGGCTCTCCATGACTCTGTGTAAATAAATAATAATAAATAAATTCTATATGTATTTTTGTTAAAAAAAATCACGGTTTTTTTTATTGTAACAGTATATTACGCACCGAGTAAGCGAATCTAGTTTTCGGTGTACAAGAGTGGTTATTTTTGCATTATAGTATGTAAATAGGTGGTAAAATTTAATAAAAATATTTTCTTATCATCCAGTGTTTCATATTTGCAGTCGAAGAAAAAGTATAGCTTATAACACGTATGGAATATTCATTCCGCGCTCGCGGGACCGTCATACTCGCCTGCCGGCTCGTAAGAAAGACTTTCCGATCGCACGGTATATTGTGTGTTCCATACTAGTTATAGAATATACTATTCTGGACTATCGTGAACCCCTATAGTTTGTATGCATGATATAAAATAGTATATTAAAGTACTAGTTTGATAACATCCGTTTTTAGAGCACGAGTAAAAATTTATAAAACGAGCTTGCGGCGAGTTTTCTAAAGTAGGTACTGGTATTGGTACTGGTACTTGTCTTATTTGCTTTAAACAAACTTACATTTAAATTGATGACCGATTTAGGGATTTTTCTTTTAGATTGGCATTACATTTTTGGAATGTTTGAAATTCATAGAACAATATTTTGATATATTTTATAGTCAGCTCTTCTCTTTTTCACTGCAAGTAACCAAGTCACAATTTTAACACGGTAACAACTAACTTAAAACACAATTTCGCAGAAAAATAAACTTAAAAGCGTTGTTGACATTTGCACGGAAAACGTCCAAACCAAGCGATAATATTTTGTCCAGTCTTGCCAACCCAAAAGAAAAAAAAGTACTAACCTCTTATTATGAGCTTATAAGAGTCGCAAAATTGAAAAATACTATTATTAGGCGCATACTATGTGACGAACTTATTCCAAGCGTGAAAATAATAATAAATTACACTACATGGTATTTACCTACAAATAATAAATAACTATTTATCCATTAATTATACCATTTTAATCTAAATTCCTGCTGTCTTACCTTTTTGCAGTAACTCAGGATGTCCATCTTGTCCTTAAAGCATGTTGCTTTGGAGTAGAGGTCCGAGACCCACTCCCCTTGCTCCGTCATGTATTTGGGATGATATGCTTGCTGGCCTTGGAGCCCCGCATCACAAAGCATGGCCACTTGGGGCTCGAAGTGGGACACCGCGCCCCCATTTAGGGCGTTTGAATCCGTCAAACCCTGGAACAAAAAGAGATTTCATTAATTTTGGTTGTATTGTTACTAGAAAGGTATTTAACGGTAAATATACTCTGAAAAAGATATTCTTTATATAAATAATCATATTTCTTTATATATGATAAATAATCATATTTATTTGAAAATATAGCGATACCTAAACTGTTCTTTCTTGAAACAAGGTCCACTTAATAACGCTTTAAGTTACCTAAGGGTTTAAAGTAGTAGTAGTATTAGTGGAGAGATTTTAAACTCTTGTTGAATTGACCAGTTTCCATAGAATCTATAGACCTATAGAATAAATTAAATTTATAGAATCCATAGAATCTATAGAATCTATATAATCTATAAAATTTATATAACCTATATAATTTATAGAATCTAGTGAATCTATGAAATCTATAGAATTTATAGAATCCATACAATCTATAGAGCCCATAGAATCTATAAAATCCATGGAATATATAGAATCTATATAATCTATAGAATCTAGAGAATCTATGAAGTTTATAGAATCTATAGTATTTAGAATACATACAATTTAGAGAGCCTATAGAATTTGTAAAATCTGTAAAATCTATAGAATCTATAGGATCTATAGAATCTATAGAATCTATAGAATCTATAGAATCTATAGAATCTATAGAATCTATAGAATCTATAGAATCTATAGAATCTATATAATCTATATAATCTATATAAGTTATAGAATCTAGAGAATCTATGAAATCTATAGAATTTATAGAATCCATATAATCTATAGAGCACATAGAATCTATAAAATTCATGGAATCTATAGAATCTAAATAATTTATATAATCTTTAGAATCTACGAAGTTTATAGAATCTATAGTATTTAGAATTCATACAATTTAGAGAGCCTATAGAATTTGTAAAATCTGTAAAATCTATAGAATCTATAGGATCTATAGAATCTATAGAATCTATAGAATTTATGGAATCGATAAAATCTTTGGACTTTATAGAATCTATAAAATCTATAGAATCTATAGAATCTAAAAAAAAAACTATAGTATCTATAGATATATAGAATCGATAGATAAAACAGTTTAGAACTAGTGTATCGATATACTCCTATTAAATAAACCCCATTTTAATTAGGTACTCTACTGAATTTTAAACAGTAAATTAAGTATGGTGGCTAAACCTACTCATAATTATAACTAAACTAACTAGCCAAAGACAACAATTGATATTCAATAATACAACGTTCGCTAAACAATACTGCACGTTGGTTATTGTATAGTGTACAATGTACATTGTACACTAAACTTTTATTATTATCACTAAATTGTGAGGTTCATAATAGAGACATAAAATATTTAAGGATATTAAATTTTGTGTTATATTGTATAACAAACATGCTTTTAGGGTTGCGTTTTTAATTAAATTAACTTTTCAGGTTTTCAATTTTTTCTGATCAAAAATTATACAAAATGACATTGAAAATGAGGTCTTCAAACCGAAAAAATTCTTGTTTTTTTTATATATTATATTAGAAAAACATATTTAAAATATATATTACCAATATATTTTTTTATAATTTGAAGTATTTTTTCATATGAATTGTTATTAACTTAAAAAGAAATTGATCCTAGACTTGAACTATTTTATTCGGCTTTTTAATAAAAAAAAGTCGTTTTTTGCATTAAAATTTAAAAAAGTTAATTGACAAACCGACAAAAATTTCAATATTTCAGTGATTGCATTCAGAGGGAATCTCCACAATTAAAATGGCAAAAGTTCGCTCATTTTTTGTCGAGCCAATCCAGGCTATGCTGATCACCTACCAAAAAGCCTAGCTATTATATGCCTTGTAAAGACATTTATAATAATTACAAATAATTCCAAAAATTAATAAAACTGACTCAATATCAAGGTACCAAGAATAAGTACAAACAAGACACAACTACTACTACCAGCCCAAAAAGTCCTGGATTTAGGGGATGCTTAATTAAGCAGAATAATACGAGGTTAAACAAACATGTAAAAGGCGCGTCTTTACTAGCTAACTAACGTTATCAGCCATACACAGACTACGAGCCCCTTATATGAGCCGCATCTTCCTACAGAGCACGTTAAAACCGCCCTCTTATATCGTTGCTAGATCTTCGGCTCATATATGAGACATCGGTCTATTTGACAAATTTTCGTGGCTCATATATGAGCCACTTGGTAGCGAACGTAAATTTTATTTGTATTAATAAAAGTATGAGAAAATCGAAAACTATAAAAACCAATTATGTCGTTACTGATTTACATAGTGATCAGATTAACGTAGACTCGCTCCCATTTCAATATTTTATGAGAACTTATTCGAAACGAAGCAGATATGGACCAATTCATCACCAGACAATTACTGGACGCAATAAAAATGAAATTAAAGCTAGAACCGAAAAGGCCTGCCAAATTTATAATTTTTAATATACAGGGTGTTTTTTAAATATACGTAAGGTGAGATAAAAATTAACTAAGTCCAAAAATATAACGTGGATGTACAAATTTCAAGTAAACTGATCCAAAAATAACGGAGAGATGAAAGATTCAATTTGTCACGTGCTAGAATTTTCCTTATTTTTTTCTTATTCATGTGCCGATTTAGCTGAAATTTGAACGTTTTAATATATTTACCACCAGACAGTTACTGGAAGCAATAAAAATGGAATTTAAGCTATAACTGAATAGAAGGTCTGCCGAATTTATAATTTTTAATATACAGGGTGTTTTCTAAGTATGTGAAAAGTGAGATAAAATTTATCTACATCCAAAAATTTGACGTGGATGTACAAATTTCAAGTAAATCGATCCATGAATAACGGAGATATGAAAGATTCAATTTTTCACTTAACATATTTTTTCTTATTTCTGCCTTATTCTTTGGCAGATTCAACTGAAATTTGGAAACCATTTGAAACTTTAAACAATTTTAGTCACTGAATACAAGTTGTTACAGTAAAAAATAAATTGTATTCAAACTAAAATTCCTATATATGTAAAATCGTTTAGTATCCATAACGATAACAAACTCTCAGTAAACCTTTTATAAATCTTGGTAATAAACAAAGTCCAAACGCTATATCCCATATCTTGTACGTAGAAAGAACTTAAATACATGTATCTACATACTATATACTATATTGTGTATATATTATGGATATCATAGAGTATCACAAAAAGTGCAATTTGTAAATCTTTTTGAAAGCTCTTCATGAATATCCATATTTTTCTATTTTTGTAAACGTAACCTTTAAAAAATTCAATAGGGAATCATTTCCGTGAAAGCTATCAATGATGAATTTTATTTAATCATTTACTCTAAAGAGATTGAAATTTTCTTTTGTCATCCCCAGGGAATAAGGTAATCCAAATTGAGTTACAAATAGGTTTGACGTATCACCGTAAAAGGAAAAAGAGCAGGAAGTACGACAGGTCGCATCCAACAAAACAGATCTTTTTCTACGACTGCTTTAGAATGTAAGCAAATACACACACTTTTTAAACATAGAATGAATCCATTCTAGCTCTAGATATGGTATGAATATTCAAGTGTTAGAATGAGTACATGTAGTGCCATCTCTTGTTTATAAAAGTAAAGAAAACTGTAGCAAAATTAGCAAAAATATATATTTTTTACCATGAAATATTGAATAATTTAATTCAATTTAAAGTTTTGCGTTAAAATTACATAAAGTTTATTAGTTTTTCTTAATATTTGACCAGTTTTTTATCAATTTAGTTAAAAAAATTAAAATTGCTCCATCTATTAATAATATTTAAACCTGATATGTCACAACAATCTGACATACCCTTCAATTTTTGCATTATAATTTGTAAATATGTGCTAAAATTAAATAAAAATCTGTTTTAACTACTGATTTGATAAAATTATTAAATAACATTAATTGCTTTATTTAAAAATATGTGTTTTTTTGCATTTACTATATTCGAGTCACAAATAATCATTGTTTTTGACCTTGTCCGCAGTTTACAGCCATACAGTGTTTCATATTTGCAGTCGAAGAAAAAGTATAGTCTACAACACGTATGGAACCGCGGGACCGTCATACTCGCCTGCCGGCTCGTGTGAGAAACTTCGTGCTCGCGCGGAATATTGTCTATTCCATACTAGTTATAGAATATACTATTTTCTACCCCTACTTTAGAATAGCATTATTCTGAAATAATTTTGAATACTTACTACAATTCTTAGATTCTGGCTTACTGTGCTAAGATCTACTATTATTATGCTATTCTTGCATAGACTGTCAGATTTTTTCCTGGAAATTATCTTCTTTTGCTTATAAAACTGCCTGAAACGTGACTTTCCATGGGAAAGTACACTTTTATTGTGATGATACGAAAAAGTAAAATGTCACGGTCTGTAGCCCACAGATGTTTTTCCATTTTCTTTGATGCCTAATTATGCATTATAATTCTTCATAATACTTTTATTATAAATAAAACATGTGTTTAGTCAAAAGCTTTTATTTATTTATTTGCCTATAATAAACGTTTATTTACCTGCAATGAGTCCTACATTCATAAGATACTAAACTTATTATTAATTATTAATAATAAAAGTTACAAATATTTTAAATTTTTAGAATTGTAGCTTTAAATAATAAAATTACTACACAGGAATTCTTTATTGTATACTGATTACTTTGACAAGTTGTCCTATCTGCAAAAATTTACTTTTTAAGATAAGCACACCATTGTATTGCTTTATACTACCCCCATGTGCTACTAAAAAGAATTGTCCTATCTAAAACACAAATCCTAAAAATTAGCCTAAGATATTTGTCCTCCCTGTTGAAAATGACGAGTTTGTGCACCATTTATACCCGCCCAGACCCGTCATTTTCAATAGGGCTATATGAAAAATTTTCAATGTTTTTTAAATAAAATTGTCCTAATTAGTCTGTAATAGACGATTAAGTCAGGACTAGGACTAACTTTACAGATCTCAGTAATTTGATTGGACTTTTTAGATCAGTTTGTCCTAACTTTCTCAGATAGAAAAAATGTATTTAGTATGACAATTTTTTTCTGAGAAAAAAAAATTTCAAAGGATATCACGTATTTTTGATTTAAAATAAAGCAGAAATCAACGACATAATTATTTAAACATGTTTTCAAAAAGTGTAAACAAAAACAATAAAACTGACCATATCTCAAAACACCTAATTTGCAGATACGACAACTTGTCTTAGCAGGGCAGTATAGTAAACATTTTTTGGTGCAAAAAAGTCACGTTACTCTCGTGCCGTCTCTCCCACTCTATGATTATGAACGGCAAAGTAGGAAAGACGTATGGTCACGTGACCTGCTTGGAAGAAAATGTTCACTATATTAAATATTGAATGGTTTTGTATATATGCATTAATCGGAATAAATTCAGTTATGACTCATCAACGTTGTAAATAAACACAGAAACATAGACTTACGGAATAATTTTGCCGAATTATGAGAGAAATTTTTATAAAGGTCACTAAATCGAAACATTTGACGACTAATTTGTTACACACAACAATATTGAATATACATATTAACTATAAATATGTAAATATATCGGTGTTTTTCGAAGAAAATAAAAATGTAAATATTTAAAACCTCGCGTCAACGATAGAATCGACGCGGCGCCTATGCGAGCACTGGAAATTCGCCGATGACTGTATAATAATAATAATAATAATAAATAATTTATTTTCACAAGAATGTTCTAAATACAATATAGTACGTAAAACTATTAATGGAAACATTGTCAAAAGGAAATTGAAAGATACAACAAGTACCTAAATAAATAAATAAACAAATAAATAAATAAACAAATAAATACAAAATACAATTAAAATTAGTTTATGACCTATATGAATAAAACTCTTCCATGTTGTAAGGCTCCATATTACACATATATTCAAAAAGTAGATTTTTAAAAAGTTGTATAGCTGAGTAGTATGGACCTTTTTCAAAACTAACTAGTCTATGTTTTGGAACTTTGAAATCTATTTGAACTGGATTCGCTACCAGAAAACAAGTCTTTTTGTTTTATTAAAAAAAGTATACACTTATAAATGTATAAAGCATAAACTGTAAGTATATTATTGTTTTTAAACATGTTTCGACAAGAGTCTCTGTATTTTAAACTAAACATTAAACGTAACGCCTTTTTTTGACAAAGAAAAATAGAATTAATATCTCTACATTTATATATGGAACCTCAAGCAAGGTTTTTCTGTAGTTATTTTTGTAACAACTTGTTTAATAACTAAAGTTGGTTGGGGTTCTGTAAATAAAAAATCGTTTGTATTTAATAGGGTAACTAATTCTCAGTTTAGATTACGCGAAAAAATAAATCATTTAAATTTATTCTATGGATATATTTTTACAAAGTTTAAAAAACTTGTGTTTTTCTCTTTTTCTGTTTGTTTCAAACTTCATTAGGTTTAATTTAAACCTTTAATTAACTGAGACCTTCTGTTACGGGTTAGTGTCAAAGTAAATTACATTTGGGTCATTTAATCTCTCCTCCTTTCCTCCACAGTAAATATAGGCAATAGACTTTTTCTGGCAATTTAAAATTAGCCTTCACCTATGGGTTTATTCGTCAGAAAACACACTTAGGGCCACTTGCACCAACTTTTGTTCAGGGATTATCTCGACTAAACCGAGTTTAAGTTAAAAATGCTGCGTTCTGATTGGTTGACACTCAATTTAATCCAAGTTTAAAGTTAAACCATCGTTGGTGCAAGTGGCCCTTAAGGATTGTCTTTTATGTGATACATACAGTGCGGTCCAAAAGTCACGCCCCTCTCTCTTAACTTTTAAACGAGTAAATATATCGACTTCAAATTTAAAACTCGTAAATAAGACAACTTAAACTATCTTTTTAGCTCTTAAAATATGGACAGGGGTTATCGGAGTCCTGGTCGAGTCAAACCAACTCCAGTTTCGGATTTAGCGACCCCAAAAACGTATAGAAATGTTTGTAATGTCTGGTGGACAAGACTTTTTTTTTCGTCTGCCTCTGTGATTTTTTTAAAATTAGTTCACGCGAGTGGGAAGGTTTACGAACGAGCCGCTAGGCGAGTGAGGAAACCCCACTAGTGTATGAAATACACTTTTCAACGAGTTAGGTACACTATTTTTTCTACTTCTTCTTATTTTAAAATTTTCTAGTTTTTATTAATTTTTAAGAAAAGCAAAGCATAAAATAATTATAAAGAGCATACAAATTTATGTATGTAGGTATGTCAAACAGGAAATGATTTTCATTTAGCTTTAGTTTTCTTGGTTTTATATTTAATACAATACATAGCTATTTAATGGGTTGCCTATTCCTAAATAAATGCAAACTTGAGTTTACTTAATTAATTAGATTTCTGTGGATATGACTGTAAAATTGTACTGTTTTACATTTCATAAGAAAAATACTGTGTATTTTGATGTTTTTCATGTAATGTAAGGTAACTAAATAAAAAATTAAGTAATTTTTATAAGATCTAGACTGTCTAGACTAGACAATAATGGTCAAAATAGTAACGTTATAACTGTAGTTTCTATTTTTGACATGAAAACCAGAAATATTTGGATTAAAACACTTAAAAGATATAAAAGGCTGTGGTGAAAGGTGGAAAATGGTTTATAAAACAAGGTGAATAAAATTCGTAGAATCTACGAGGTAAATATCTAAATAAAATTAGGCAAACCTCCATACATAAATATCACATGAGTGTGATATAAAAATATCAAACTAGTGCGATATGAGGCGTTTTCTAAAGAATGAAAGAGTGTGCTAAATGTCATTTTCATAGAGGATTGTAGGAAAATATGTTTATATTAATATTTATACCTGCAACAAGTATCTAACACAACAATCATCTTAGAGTTTTTTTTGGGTGCACTTTTTAGGAAAATTCTTCTATTCTACTAAGCTTTAGGTATGATTATAAGATTAATCTTTGAAAATAAAATACATTTAAAGCTTTGAATTTCCTCTTTATAAACAATATTTTCGTAACAGAATATGGGTATACAAATGATTGTATCTATTTTGAAACAAACTTTTGCTGAATATTCTGTTTCGCAATTTTAAAATTGAAATGAAATTTGGCTTTTGCATATTTACGAAAACAACTCGTTTTAATTTGTGAACTGGCCTGAATTAGTATTTTTTGAATTTTCAGGACTAAGGCTATAAATTTGATAGATAAAAAAGTACATAACAAAAAAGTATTACATTATAATTTGGAAATCATTACGGAACATTAATTCCTTTATATTTTTAGGTTACTATAAAAATTCTGGTGTCAATAAAACAATATTTGCCCCAAGTTTATTTTTTCAAAAAATGGTTTTAATAGTTTACTGCACACTGAGATTTCGTTATCATATATTAGAGTGGACCTTATTTTTTTTATTGTTTTAAAATTTTTATTTTGGTATATCTGGAACATCCTGAAAATATGAGGGTGATCAAACTTCTCTAAGGGTCCCAATGGAGATCTTTACAACTAGAATTATGAAACAAAAGACGTCTACCCTATCTCTATCTCATTTTTGCTACACTTTCCAGCCAACCAAATAAATACTGTATTTGTTTTTCATACAATAAATACAGTATTTATTTGGTTGGCCGGAAAGTGTAGCACTGAGCGGCACGAACGAACATAGCTAATGTAAATCTGTAGAATAAGATAATTCTACTAAAATTTAGATGCCGCCAGTAATTTCTTTAAGTAAAATAATATAGTTACACTTTTCGCCCGGCCAAGTAAATATTGTATTTGTTCAACAAAGAATAAATACAGAATTTGTTTGGTTGGGTGTAAGTGGGAGTGTATGTATGTCTTCTATCCTTTTTGGGTAGAACTTTTGTCCCTGTCTAATCTAACGGGAGAAATCGCCATTGGACCCCTAAAATCGTGAAATTACACAAAAATCGTGAAATTGTTTGGCCTTTTTGTATCAGTGGAGAATTTAAAAGCCTTGAAATCTTTTTCCTTTTGAGTATACAAAATTATGGCGCCTAATTTCAAAATGATCACAAGATTCTATCAGGTGCCAAAAATCCTCCAAAATAACCCCTAAAACACTAAATTTGACGAATTTCCACCATAAATGTGATAAACGCTAAAAAAGCATTTAAGAATATGTCAATCTTATCTTAATTTTATTGAATGTACATTAATACAAAATAATTTGATAAAAACAAAACAATCTAAGCGCCAAATAAGAGGCCTTTTAAGGTGCTTTATTTGACGTTAAGTCGCCAAATGAAAAAAAGTGTCCAAAGTAATTTTAGCATTAAAATAAGGTGGAAACACGTTAATATACATAAAAAAAAAACAGTTTAGTTATTGAGTTTTAATATAGAAGCTTTAGGACTAAAGGAGTGTTTTTTGAATTATTTGAAATATATATTTTTATACACCACCTCTGGGCGGGGGGGGGGGGAGGGGGGGAAGAATCTAAATAATTATATTTCGCTTATTTAGTAAGAACTACCTGCATACCAAATTTTAGCTTTCCCGGCTTAAGATTTTTTTAAGAAATGAGACACAACCGTTGTGCATCGACATGAATATTACATTGGCGTATATTCCCTAATTTATTGAAAATAAAACTAATGAGTTTTTCTAATGTAGAAAAGTATAGTGAAAAACTTTAAATGGTTTTTGATTTCATTTGCCAATTTATGGACACTTTTTTTCCCGATGGCAACATAATGCCTTTAAGTTATTAGGAGTGACCTTGGACTCTACTCTCTCATGGTCGACACATATTAATCTGGTTGTAAATAAAATGAAAAGCTGTAACTATGCTTTGATAAATTTAAAAAAAAATGTGGATTTAGCCACGTTAAAAATATTTTATAATGCTAATGTAAAAGCACATTTACAATACGGGATTGTATTGTGGGGAGGGTCCAGTCATGCAGAAAGGTTGCTTATCATTCAGAAGAGGTCGGTAAGGTTGATATCGGGCGCAGAGTATAGAGACCACTGTAAACCTTTATTTGTAAAGCACGAAATAATGACCGTAACAGCCTTGTACCTTTTTAATTTAGCATTATATGCATTGAGTAATAAGGATCTTTTTATATCAAACTCTGAAATCTCCGAGGGTCCTGTAACTAGACATGCAACTGATATCTCAATTCCTCAACATAGACTAGTTTTTTATGAAAAAGGACCGATCTTCATGGGGATAAAGCTTTTAAATAAATTACCTGTTTGTCTCAAGGAAGGAACTATGTCTCAATTAAAAAGTAAGCTAAAATTATTTTTTCTTAGTAATCCTTTTTATAACACTAACGAATTCTTTCAATTTAATTTTCAAAATTACCAGTGTTCATAATATCTTTTTTTATTAAGTCTTATATGTATGTCACAGTCTCTTGTAACATATCAGGTAGTTACTTATGCATTTTATATTATATTTATATATGTGTTTTTTTTTAATATTAATTATTGAGTTTTGACAATATCCGATACTTGTAAAAGTCTGTGGAAATAAATATATCTTATCTTATCTTATCTTATCTTAATGCGGTGCTGGAGTTTCTTGTATTTTTGGTGAAACTTTAAATTTAATTAATTTTAAATTAAAAAGAGTGGTTTAAAATTATGGAATCGAATTTGTACGTTATTTCTGAATTTAAGAATATAAAATTTTAGTAGAAAGTTTTTGTCCGATTTGTATAATTTAAGCCCAAAGCACTATTCCCCAAAAACTAAAAACTCAAAAAATATAAAATATTTGTTTTTGTTATATTACAAGTGACAGTTGAGTGGGTAAAATAAATAAATAATTATCCACTCAATAAAGTAAAAGCCAAGCGGGGGTTATTATTGAGTTTATCTATTTATATATTATTATCTGTATGTATTGGATAAAATTTATATTTTTCTAGCCAAACATAATCTTCATGGCTTGCTACAACATGAAGTTCCGTAATGATATTACAGTAATACTTTAGCAAAACATAATTTAATTTGGACGTATATATCCAAAATTATAAACAACAACTTTTGATCTCATATATAAAACTCATACTACATTAACAAAAGTCTTCCATTTCCATTGTTTAGATTTAATTTTGGCTTATTTGATTTTAGTAAACTTTTTTAATTGTACAATGCAAATGAAATTTAGTCCAAATTAATCTAGACTCAAAACAATATAAATTTACATAAAAAAACAAAAAAAGGCAAATTAAATAATTTTTGGTAAAAATTACAGTACCTCGTCCTAAGAAACGATCAGTTTTTGGTATAAATGACAAGGGGCTCACTATTTAGTATTTAGTATTTATTTAGTATTTACTATTTATTTATACTCGTTTAGGGACCTTTTCTAAGGTATTTTACACCACAGAGTGTTAAGTTATGCATATAATTTATATGGAACATAGCTCCAGCTTCTCAATCTTGGTTATCAAATTTTCAAAGCTTCTAACTGCTCCTATTAAATATCAACATTTGATAACAGCGTCAAACTCTCATTACGGGTGGAAACAACCTTTATTAAAATTGATTAAGAATGTCATGAAACGTCGAGAAAATGTGAAAAAAGTGGGTGTTAAAAAAATGTTTGTCTGTCTGTCTGTCTGTCTGTCTGTCTGTCTGTCTGTCTGTCTGTCTGTATGTAAACCTTATAACTTTTTAGCCGAATGTCCGATTTGAAAAATTCTTTCACCAAAGATACAGGACCTTTTTTATTTGCGTCACATCAAATATGGTTAACATTAGCGCAAAGCAAAGGGGGCAAAATGGACAAAAAGTATTTTTAGCAATATCTCACTTATTATTTATACTAGAACAAATGTTTTTGCATAAATAAAAATAATGTTTAATTCTCTACAAAAACATATGTAATCATTTTTATCGTAGGCCTATTACTTTCCGAGATAATGGCATTTTAATAAATTTTGATATATTTTTACATTTTTAGATGTCAAATTTTGACACTAGTAAAATTTCAATCATAGCTAAAATTAATTTTAAATAATTTTTCTTTTAATACATTTCTGATAATGGTGCGGCCAGAAAAACAAACCATAGAAAATAGAGGAAAAATTAAGTCAACTTAATATCTTATTCTATAAACTTCCTCATTTTTCCACCCGTCTAGAAAAGGTAGCCATTTCATATTGTAAGTTGGGTTAGTACTTTACACAAGCTCATATTATTTGATCGAAAAAAAATGAGAAAACAAAAAATATGGTTATACGACTTAAAAATCGTCATTTATTTAGCAATATTTAAAGCGTGATTCGTTTGCATAAATATTCATTTATTTCAAAGAATCTGTTTTTAGTGTATAAGCAGATGTTTAGAAATAATTGTCAAACTTTCTAATGATGGCTAGGCGCCAGCCAAGCAGGTTAATTTTCGAGAGGGCATTATCGGTTTACCCATGAGTGCCATACAAGGTTTTATCCAATAAATAGCTTAGGAATTCATATTTTTATCAAAAATTTTAATGACATTTACAAGAAAATAATTTGACAAGTGACAGTTGAGTGGGTAAAATAAATAATTATCCACTCAATAAAGTGAAAGCCACGCGGAGGTTATTATTGAGTTTATCTATTTAAAATAAAGCTGGTAATTGTCTTATTATCTGTATGTATTGGATAAATGATTGTTACTAATTATAAAATTAGTGAAAACCATTACTAATTAACTAAAAATATAGTAATTCCAAAAATAAAATATTCATTAATTTTAATATGTATCAATCAAAAACAAACATTTGTGAAAATTACATTAAAAATGTTTGTTTTGTAAATTATTTTTTTTAATTTTCATCGTATATATTTGCTCGGCTGCGGTTAAAACTGTTTCATTTAAACACAAATTATACTAAAATATAATATTCACATAAATAAAGTGCAGAATTGATATTTTGCAATGTAAACCAATATTAACAATTTTAAATTGATTTTAAATTATTAATGAGTGCTATAAAATGTTTTGTCAACAATAACGTGTAAATAAATTGTATATTATAAAATTATATTATTAATTTAAACATTTCTATGGTTTAAAGGGCTTAAAATCAACTAGATCAAAACATCGGCACTATTGTACACTAGAGCCATCTAGTTTGCAAATTTCAAACTAGGTGTTTTGTTTGATTTTAAATTCTATATCTTTAAAACATTATATTCTAGCAAAAAAACTGTATATAACATTTTTTTATAGGGCTTAAAAAGAGCTTTTATTTAAAATATAATTTTTTGAAATCGGGTTATAAATATGTGAGATATGCTAAAAAAAACCTTTTACTGCTTTAAACGCCAATATCTCGAAAACAATGCGTTTTAGGAAAACGTTGTTAATTACATTTTTTGACCAATTTAAAATTATCTTTTATATAAGTGCTAAATTAACCAAATACAATAATAATTGCCTTAATTATAAACAAAAAACGCTAAAAATAGGAGTTTTACCCTATTTTTACCCCCTTACCCCCAATCGTTTACCCCCAAAATCTAATCAGCTCTTCGGAATAGGATAAGAAACAATATGCAAAAAACCGCAAGTCGATATCTCATGTAGGAATGGAGTTAGAGAGTTTACACCCAGACAGACAGACGGACGCAAAATTTTTTTTACTGATTTCGACTCAGAATGGTCTAAAACATCGAGAAATGTGAAAAAAAACGTGGTCAAAGATTTTGACTTTTCGGCGAAGATTTCAATACATCGGCACTCTTAGTAGCACTAAGTGCCGATGTAATTTTAAGACCCAGAGTTGATCGTAATTTCAGCATGCTGTTTTTAAGGGACTGCAGCTCTCTTAGTTCCTAATTTTTGGATATGAGTAGATTTTTTTAATGGTTCTTACCATGAAATATGAACAAATAAAAATAAGTCCTAAAATAGCTCCTAATCTTTGTATCCTGGATCCTGTCTCTAAGAAACTGCAGCTCTTTTAGTTTCTAATTTTTGGATATTTTTGTTTTTTCTATAAAAAAATCTCCATAACCTGTTGTACAAATTTGAAGAAAATAAAATTCCCTGTCCGCCTGTCTGTCTTTCTGTTCTGCAAATCTTGAACATGAAAGACAGACACACTGAAAGAGATTTTTTTGCAGAAATTTGTTTTTATTAAATTTTCTTTTTAGGTGTGTAATATTCTTTTTAAAAAATCTTTACTCAATTTAACGTACATGTTTTTGCTATTAGGAACTTCAAATATTTAGTTGGTTTTAGTGGCATGCTATGTGTCCATTTGCACCTTTTTGAGTTTGATACAAAAATATACTTGAATAGACTACTTTTAAACAAACCGTGAAGATATGTGTTGCTTTATGCTCCGTGTTAAAATACACTGTAGAAAAGTTTTCTAAAAAATGCCAGAACGTTTTTTGATAGACAACGTTACATTTCATACAAATTATACTTAAAATTATCAGATTAAAAAAAAATAATTGAAATCGCGATAGCCGTGAAACTGACTTTTGGCATATCCCCCGGCATCTGGATTAATTTACGAAAATAAAACACCCGATTTTAGACGCATGATTTTTAATTTAAATTTAATCTACCTACCTAAATTATGTTTGGTCGTACAAAAAATAGTGAATATACATCAGGACTGAACGTGGCTGACTGACAGAAAATTCTTTCTTTGCTTTTTCGGCTTAAGAATTTCATGAAACGTCGAAAAAATGTGAAAATTTGTGGGTGTTAAAACAATGTCTGTCTGTCTGTCTGTCTGTCTGTCTGTCTGTCTGTCTGTCTGTCTGTCTGTCTGTCTGTCTGTCTGTCTGTCTGTCTGTCTGTCTGTCTGTCTGTCTGTCTGTCTGTCTGTCTGTCTGTCTGTCTGTCTGTCTGTCTGTCTGTCTGTCTGTCTGTCTGTCTGTCTGTCTGTCTGTCTGTCTGTCTGTCTGTCTGTCTGTCTGTCTGTCTGTCTGTCTGTCTGTCTGTCTGTCTGTCTGTCTGTCTGTCTGTCTGTCTGTCTGTCTGTCTGTCTGTCTGTCTGTCTGTCTGTCTGTCTGTCTGTCTGTCTGTCTGTCTGTCTGTCTGTCTGTCTGTCTGTCTGTCTGTCTGTCTGTCTGTCTGTCTGTCTGTCTGTCTGTCTGTCTGTCTGTCTGTCTGTCTGTCTGTCTGTCTGTCTGTCTGTCTGTCTGTCTGTCTGTCTGTCTGTCTGTCTGTCTGTCTGTCTGTCTGTCTGTCTGTCTGTCTGTCTGTCTGTCTGTCTGTCTGTCTGTCTGTCTGTCTGTCTGTCTGTCTGTCTGTCTGTCTGTCTGTCTGTCTGTCTGTCTGTCTGTCTGTCTGTCTGTCTGTCTGTCTGTCTGTCTGTCTGTCTGTCTGTCTGTCTGTCTGTCTGTCTGTCTGTCTGTCTGTCTGTCTGTCTGTCTGTCTGTCTGTCTGTCTGTCTGTCTGTCTGTCTGTCTGTCTGTCTGTCTGTCTGTCTGTCTGTCTGTCTGTCTGTCTGTCTGTCTGTCTGTCTGTCTGTCTGTCTGTCTGTCTGTCTGTCTGTCTGTCTGTCTGTCTGTCTGTCTGTCTGTCTGTCTGTCTGTCTGTCTGTCTGTCTGTCTGTCTGTCTGTCTGTCTGTCTGTCTGTCTGTCTGTCTGTCTGTCTGTCTGTCTGTCTGTCTGTCTGTCTGTCTGTCTGTCTGTCTGTCTGTCTGTCTGTCTGTCTGTCTGTCTGTCTGTCTGTCTGTCTGTCTGTCTGTCTGTCTGTCTGTCTGTCTGTCTGTCTGTCTGTCTGTCTGTCTGTCTGTCTGTCTGTCTGTCTGTCTGTCTGTCTGTCTGTCTGTCTGTCTGTCTGTCTGTCTGTCTGTCTGTCTGTCTGTCTGTCTGTCTGTCTGTCTGTCTGTCTGTCTGTCTGTCTGTCTGTCTGTCTGTCTGTCTGTCTGTCTGTCTGTCTGTCTGTCTGTCTGTCTGTCTGTCTGTCTGTCTGTCTGTCTGTCTGTCTGTCTGTCTGTCTGTCTGTCTGTCTGTCTGTCTGTCTGTCTGTCTGTCTGTCTGTCTGTCTGTCTGTCTGTCTGTCTGTCTGTCTGTCTGTCTGTCTGTCTGTCTGTCTGTCTGTCTGTCTGTCTGTCTGTCTGTCTGTCTGTCTGTCTGTCTGTCTGTCTGTCTGTCTGTCTGTCTGTCTGTCTGTCTGTCTGTCTGTCTGTCTGTCTGTCTGTCTGTCTGTCTGTCTGTCTGTCTGTCTGTCTGTCTGTCTGTCTGTCTGTCTGTCTGTCTGTCTGTCTGTCTGTCTGTCTGTCTGTCTGTCTGTCTGTCTGTCTGTCTGTCTGTCTGTCTGTCTGTCTGTCTGTCTGTCTGTCTGTCTGTCTGTCTGTCTGTCTGTCTGTCTGTCTGTCTGTCTGTCTGTCTGTCTGTCTGTCTGTCTGTCTGTCTGTCTGTCTGTCTGTCTGTCTGTCTGTCTGTCTGTCTGTCTGTCTGTCTGTCTGTCTGTCTGTCTGTCTGTCTGTCTGTCTGTCTGTCTGTCTGTCTGTCTGTCTGTCTGTCTGTCTGTCTGTCTGTCTGTCTGTCTGTCTGTCTGTCTGTCTGTCTGTCTGTCTGTCTGTCTGTCTGTCTGTCTGTCTGTCTGTCTGTCTGTCTGTCTGTCTGTCTGTCTGTCTGTCTGTCTGTCTGTCTGTCTGTCTGTCTGTCTGTCTGTCTGTCTGTCTGTCTGTCTGTCTGTCTGTCTGTCTGTCTGTCTGTCTGTCTGTCTGTCTGTCTGTCTGTCTGTCTGTCTGTCTGTCTGTCTGTCTGTCTGTCTGTCTGTCTGTCTGTCTGTCTGTCTGTCTGTCTGTCTGTCTGTCTGTCTGTCTGTCTGTCTGTCTGTCTGTCTGTCTGTCTGTCTGTCTGTCTGTCTGTCTGTCTGTCTGTCTGTCTGTCTGTCTGTCTGTCTGTCTGTCTGTCTGTCTGTCTGTCTGTCTGTCTGTCTGTCTGTCTGTCTGTCTGTCTGTCTGTCTGTCTGTCTGTCTGTCTGTCTGTCTGTCTGTCTGTCTGTCTGTCTGTCTGTCTGTCTGTCTGTCTGTCTGTCTGTCTGTCTGTCTGTCTGTCTGTCTGTCTGTCTGTCTGTCTGTCTGTCTGTCTGTCTGTCTGTCTGTCTGTCTGTCTGTCTGTCTGTCTGTCTGTCTGTCTGTCTGTCTGTCTGTCTGTCTGTCTGTCTGTCTGTCTGTCTGTCTGTCTGTCTGTCTGTCTGTCTGTCTGTCTGTCTGTCTGTCTGTCTGTCTGTCTGTCTGTCTGTCTGTCTGTCTGTCTGTCTGTCTGTCTGTCTGTCTGTCTGTCTGTCTGTCTGTCTGTCTGTCTGTCTGTCTGTCTGTCTGTCTGTCTGTCTGTCTGTCTGTCTGTCTGTCTGTCTGTCTGTCTGTCTGTCTGTCTGTCTGTCTGTCTGTCTGTCTGTCTGTCTGTCTGTCTGTCTGTCTGTCTGTCTGTCTGTCTGTCTGTCTGTCTGTCTGTCTGTCTGTCTGTCTGTCTGTCTGTCTGTCTGTCTGTCTGTCTGTCTGTCTGTCTGTCTGTCTGTCTGTCTGTCTGTCTGTCTGTCTGTCTGTCTGTCTGTCTGTCTGTCTGTCTGTCTGTCTGTCTGTCTGTCTGTCTGTCTGTCTGTCTGTCTGTCTGTCTGTCTGTCTGTCTGTCTGTCTGTCTGTCTGTCTGTCTGTCTGTCTGTCTGTCTGTCTGTCTGTCTGTCTGTCTGTCTGTCTGTCTGTCTGTCTGTCTGTCTGTCTGTCTGTCTGTCTGTCTGTCTGTCTGTCTGTCTGTCTGTCTGTCTGTCTGTCTGTCTGTCTGTCTGTCTGTCTGTCTGTCTGTCTGTCTGTCTGTCTGTCTGTCTGTCTGTCTGTCTGTCTGTCTGTCTGTCTGTCTGTCTGTCTGTCTGTCTGTCTGTCTGTCTGTCTGTCTGTCTGTCTGTCTGTCTGTCTGTCTGTCTGTCTGTCTGTCTGTCTGTCTGTCTGTCTGTCTGTCTGTCTGTCTGTCTGTCTGTCTGTCTGTCTGTCTGTCTGTCTGTCTGTCTGTCTGTCTGTCTGTCTGTCTGTCTGTCTGTCTGTCTGTCTGTCTGTCTGTCTGTCTGTCTGTCTGTCTGTCTGTCTGTCTGTCTGTCTGTCTGTCTGTCTGTCTGTCTGTCTGTCTGTCTGTCTGTCTGTCTGTCTGTCTGTCTGTCTGTCTGTCTGTCTGTCTGTCTGTCTGTCTGTCTGTCTGTCTGTCTGTCTGTCTGTCTGTCTGTCTGTCTGTCTGTCTGTCTGTCTGTCTGTCTGTCTGTCTGTCTGTCTGTCTGTCTGTCTGTCTGTCTGTCTGTCTGTCTGTCTGTCTGTCTGTCTGTCTGTCTGTCTGTCTGTCTGTCTGTCTGTCTGTCTGTCTGTCTGTCTGTCTGTCTGTCTGTCTGTCTGTCTGTCTGTCTGTCTGTCTGTCTGTCTGTCTGTCTGTCTGTCTGTCTGTCTGTCTGTCTGTCTGTCTGTCTGTCTGTCTGTCTGTCTGTCTGTCTGTCTGTCTGTCTGTCTGTCTGTCTGTCTGTCTGTCTGTCTGTCTGTCTGTCTGTCTGTCTGTCTGTCTGTCTGTCTGTCTGTCTGTCTGTCTGTCTGTCTGTCTGTCTGTCTGTCTGTCTGTCTGTCTGTCTGTCTGTCTGTCTGTCTGTCTGTCTGTCTGTCTGTCTGTCTGTCTGTCTGTCTGTCTGTCTGTCTGTCTGTCTGTCTGTCTGTCTGTCTGTCTGTCTGTCTGTCTGTCTGTCTGTCTGTCTGTCTGTCTGTCTGTCTGTCTGTCTGTCTGTCTGTCTGTCTGTCTGTCTGTCTGTCTGTCTGTCTGTCTGTCTGTCTGTCTGTCTGTCTGTCTGTCTGTCTGTCTGTCTGTCTGTCTGTCTGTCTGTCTGTCTGTCTGTCTGTCTGTCTGTCTGTCTGTCTGTCTGTCTGTCTGTCTGTCTGTCTGTCTGTCTGTCTGTCTGTCTGTCTGTCTGTCTGTCTGTCTGTCTGTCTGTCTGTCTGTCTGTCTGTCTGTCTGTCTGTCTGTCTGTCTGTCTGTCTGTCTGTCTGTCTGTCTGTCTGTCTGTCTGTCTGTCTGTCTGTCTGTCTGTCTGTCTGTCTGTCTGTCTGTCTGTCTGTCTGTCTGTCTGTCTGTCTGTCTGTCTGTCTGTCTGTCTGTCTGTCTGTCTGTCTGTCTGTCTGTCTGTCTGTCTGTCTGTCTGTCTGTCTGTCTGTCTGTCTGTCTGTCTGTCTGTCTGTCTGTCTGTCTGTCTGTCTGTCTGTCTGTCTGTCTGTCTGTCTGTCTGTCTGTCTGTCTGTCTGTCTGTCTGTCTGTCTGTCTGTCTGTCTGTCTGTCTGTCTGTCTGTCTGTCTGTCTGTCTGTCTGTCTGTCTGTCTGTCTGTCTGTCTGTCTGTCTGTCTGTCTGTCTGTCTGTCTGTCTGTCTGTCTGTCTGTCTGTCTGTCTGTCTGTCTGTCTGTCTGTCTGTCTGTCTGTCTGTCTGTCTGTCTGTCTGTCTGTCTGTCTGTCTGTCTGTCTGTCTGTCTGTCTGTCTGTCTGTCTGTCTGTCTGTCTGTCTGTCTGTCTGTCTGTCTGTCTGTCTGTCTGTCTGTCTGTCTGTCTGTCTGTCTGTCTGTCTGTCTGTCTGTCTGTCTGTCTGTCTGTCTGTCTGTCTGTCTGTCTGTCTGTCTGTCTGTCTGTCTGTCTGTCTGTCTGTCTGTCTGTCTGTCTGTCTGTCTGTCTGTCTGTCTGTCTGTCTGTCTGTCTGTCTGTCTGTCTGTCTGTCTGTCTGTCTGTCTGTCTGTCTGTCTGTCTGTCTGTCTGTCTGTCTGTCTGTCTGTCTGTCTGTCTGTCTGTCTGTCTGTCTGTCTGTCTGTCTGTCTGTCTGTCTGTCTGTCTGTCTGTCTGTCTGTCTGTCTGTCTGTCTGTCTGTCTGTCTGTCTGTCTGTCTGTCTGTCTGTCTGTCTGTCTGTCTGTCTGTCTGTCTGTCTGTCTGTCTGTCTGTCTGTCTGTCTGTCTGTCTGTCTGTCTGTCTGTCTGTCTGTCTGTCTGTCTGTCTGTCTGTCTGTCTGTCTGTCTGTCTGTCTGTCTGTCTGTCTGTCTGTCTGTCTGTCTGTCTGTCTGTCTGTCTGTCTGTCTGTCTGTCTGTCTGTCTGTCTGTCTGTCTGTCTGTCTGTCTGTCTGTCTGTCTGTCTGTCTGTCTGTCTGTCTGTCTGTCTGTCTGTCTGTCTGTCTGTCTGTCTGTCTGTCTGTCTGTCTGTCTGTCTGTCTGTCTGTCTGTCTGTCTGTCTGTCTGTCTGTCTGTCTGTCTGTCTGTCTGTCTGTCTGTCTGTCTGTCTGTCTGTCTGTCTGTCTGTCTGTCTGTCTGTCTGTCTGTCTGTCTGTCTGTCTGTCTGTCTGTCTGTCTGTCTGTCTGTCTGTCTGTCTGTCTGTCTGTCTGTCTGTCTGTCTGTCTGTCTGTCTGTCTGTCTGTCTGTCTGTCTGTCTGTCTGTCTGTCTGTCTGTCTGTCTGTCTGTCTGTCTGTCTGTCTGTCTGTCTGTCTGTCTGTCTGTCTGTCTGTCTGTCTGTCTGTCTGTCTGTCTGTCTGTCTGTCTGTCTGTCTGTCTGTCTGTCTGTCTGTCTGTCTGTCTGTCTGTCTGTCTGTCTGTCTGTCTGTCTGTCTGTCTGTCTGTCTGTCTGTCTGTCTGTCTGTCTGTCTGTCTGTCTGTCTGTCTGTCTGTCTGTCTGTCATAAGATTATGGTTCTATTAGATATTCAAGGAGCATTTGATAATATCTGGTGGCCTACAATAATAAACTCGTTAGCTCATTCTAATGTACCAAATGGAATCCTCAAAATAATTAAAAGTTATTTTAAGGACCGGGTTTCTAGTCTGGAATATGGTGGGGTCAGGGTATCTAAGTTGATAGAGAGAGGCTGTGGTCAGGGATCTGTCATGGGACCTACTTTGTGGAACTCTGGACTCAAAACGCTACTTGCCCTTCCTCTGGAATATGGGGAAATTATAGCTTACGCGGACGATCTGGCATATGTGGTAAGTGCACACTCCAGAGACCAATTAGAAGCTAGAGCTAATGTTGACTTGACAAAGATCACCGACTGGGCAACTACCAACAAGCTTCAATTTTCCAGGGATAAGTCGAATTACCTGCACTTCGGGCCTAAACTCATACGAAGACCTGCAATAAGACTGTACGGTAGGATCATCAGGAGGGTGGAACAGGCAAGGTATCTCGGCATTATTTTTAACAACAAACTCAACTTTGTACCCCATATAAAGCATGTCGCTGACAAAGCAAAAAGTTCCTTTATGCAAATAAAAAGCCTTACAAAATCAATTTATAGTCCTCCTGATAATGCTTTAAGAACAATATATGAGCGAGCTACCGTCCCGATGGTAAGCTATGGATACGAAATATGGGGTAGATATGCGGTATATGCCAGAGCTAAGACAGCTATTAACAGCGTAAGTGGAACTTGTGCGAGAATAATAGCTGGGACCTACTGCTCCACGTCATACCAAGCAGCCTGCGTACTGGCTAAGCTACCGCCATTGACACTAGTACTGAGTGAACTGGAAGCTAAAAGGCGACTCAGAAGGAGGGAGAATGCCACGTTCGGAGAACTAAATCTTGAACCAGGACTATCTAGAAACGAGACTAACAGATTACTCAGGGTAGAAACCAATAGACAGTGGCAAGATATCTGGGATGAAGCAGAAGAGGGTAGGGTTACGTACGCTTTCTTCCCAAGCATCACAAGAAGACTAAACATAAATTTTTCATTAGACAGGGAACTGGCACAAATCCTGACTGGGCATGGTCATTTTAAGGTGCATCTAAAGAGAATTGGCAAAACCAGGAACAGCAATTGTGATGAGTGTAACGTAACAGATGACCCGGTACATAGGCTGGAGGCCTGCTTACTGTATCAGAGGGAAAGGCAAGCTGTTACAACTTTAGTGGGTGCAGTTCAGGTCGCTTCAATTGTGGAAGAACTTCAGAACGTAGGCCGGCTTGATATACTCAAGAATTTCATAGCGGAAGAGTTCAGGACAAGAGAGAGGCGGTGAGAGTATGTGCGCGAAGATGTATGTGCGCGTTCAAGTGTAAAGCGTTCGTGTAAGTGTTAGACAGTGTTTCGACAGTGCCAGTTAATATTGTAGGGTAGTGTAAAGGAGGGTTATGGTACCTCCTGCGGTTGCCGCAAACCTAAAGTGGGATAGGGCCTAAATATTTTAAGAAAAAAAGTTGAGATGTGTGTGCTTCTAGGATAGAGGGAGGGATACGGTACCTCCCGCGGCTTCGCCGCAAAATTTAAGCGGGTTAGGGCCTTCCTGAAGGTACTGTACCTACCTCGCTCAAATGTAACGAGTAATTATGTATTAATAAAGGCTATGTGTAATTAAAAGCTGCAAGGCAGCAAAAGGAAAGGGTTATAATTTTGGCAGAGGACCGGGTAGACAGCTTCACTGCTATCCGGGGGTGGTGGCCACCATGGTCTTTATACATGGTGGGGCACCTTCAGTGCTGGGCTCTCCCCTTTCCTTTTTTTTTTTTTTGTCTGTCTGTCTGTCTGTCTGTCTGTCTGTCTGTCTGTCTGTCTGTCTGTCTGTCTGTCTGTCTGTCTGTCTGTCTGTCTGTCTGTCTGTCTGTCTGTCTGTCTGTCTGTCTGTCTGTCTGTCTGTCTGTCTGTCTGTCTGTCTGTCTGTCTGTCTGTCTGTCTGTCTGTCTGTCTGTCTGTCTGTCTGTCTGTCTGTCTGTCTGTCTGTCTGTCTGTCTGTCTGTCTGTCTGTCTGTCTGTCTGTCTGTCTGTCTGTCTGTCTGTCTGTCTGTCTGTCTGTCTGTCTGTCTGTCTGTCTGTCTGTCTGTCTGTCTGTCTGTCTGTCTGTCTGTCTGTCTGTCTGTCTGTCTGTCTGTCTGTCTGTCTGTCTGTCTGTCTGTCTGTCTGTCTGTCTGTCTGTCTGTCTGTCTGTCTGTCTGTCTGTCTGTCTGTCTGTCTGTCTGTCTGTCTGTCTGTCTGTCTGTCTGTCTGTCTGTCTGTCTGTCTGTCTGTCTGTCTGTCTGTCTGTCTGTCTGTCTGTCTGTCTGTCTGTCTGTCTGTCTGTCTGTCTGTCTGTCTGTCTGTCTGTCTGTCTGTCTGTCTGTCTGTCTGTCTGTCTGTCTGTCTGTCTGTCTGTCTGTCTGTCTGTCTGTCTGTCTGTCTGTCTGTCTGTCTGTCTGTCTGTCTGTCTGTCTGTCTGTCTGTCTGTCTGTCTGTCTGTCTGTCTGTCTGTCTGTCTGTCTGTCTGTCTGTCTGTCTGTCTGTCTGTCTGTCTGTCTGTCTGTCTGTCTGTCTGTCTGTCTGTCTGTCTGTCTGTCTGTCTGTCTGTCTGTCTGTCTGTCTGTCTGTCTGTCTGTCTGTCTGTCTGTCTGTCTGTCTGTCTGTCTGTCTGTCTGTCTGTCTGTCTGTCTGTCTGTCTGTCTGTCTGTCTGTCTGTCTGTCTGTCTGTCTGTCTGTCTGTCTGTCTGTCTGTCTGTCTGTCTGTCTGTCTGTCTGTCTGTCTGTCTGTCTGTCTGTCTGTCTGTCTGTCTGTCTGTCTGTCTGTCTGTCTGTCTGTCTGTCTGTCTGTCTGTCTGTCTGTCTGTCTGTCTGTCTGTCTGTCTGTCTGTCTGTCTGTCTGTCTGTCTGTCTGTCTGTCTGTCTGTCTGTCTGTCTGTCTGTCTGTCTGTCTGTCTGTCTGTCTGTCTGTCTGTCTGTCTGTCTGTCTGTCTGTCTGTCTGTCTGTCTGTCTGTCTGTCTGTCTGTCTGTCTGTCTGTCTGTCTGTCTGTCTGTCTGTCTGTCTGTCTGTCTGTCTGTCTGTCTGTCTGTCTGTCTGTCTGTCTGTCTGTCTGTCTGTCTGTCTGTCTGTCTGTCTGTCTGTCTGTCTGTCTGTCTGTCTGTCTGTCTGTCTGTCTGTCTGTCTGTCTGTCTGTCTGTCTGTCTGTCTGTCTGTCTGTCTGTCTGTCTGTCTGTCTGTCTGTCTGTCTGTCTGTCTGTCTGTCTGTCTGTCTGTCTGTCTGTCTGTCTGTCTGTCTGTCTGTCTGTCTGTCTGTCTGTCTGTCTGTCTGTCTGTCTGTCTGTCTGTCTGTCTGTCTGTCTGTCTGTCTGTCTGTCTGTCTGTCTGTCTGTCTGTCTGTCTGTCTGTCTGTCTGTCTGTCTGTCTGTCTGTCTGTCTGTCTGTCTGTCTGTCTGTCTGTCTGTCTGTCTGTCTGTCTGTCTGTCTGTCTGTCTGTCTGTCTGTCTGTCTGTCTGTCTGTCTGTCTGTCTGTCTGTCTGTCTGTCTGTCTGTCTGTCTGTCTGTCTGTCTGTCTGTCTGTCTGTCTGTCTGTCTGTCTGTCTGTCTGTCTGTCTGTCTGTCTGTCTGTCTGTCTGTCTGTCTGTCTGTCTGTCTGTCTGTCTGTCTGTCTGTCTGTCTGTCTGTCTGTCTGTCTGTCTGTCTGTCTGTCTGTCTGTCTGTCTGTCTGTCTGTCTGTCTGTCTGTCTGTCTGTCTGTCTGTCTGTCTGTCTGTCTGTCTGTCTGTCTGTCTGTCTGTCTGTCTGTCTGTCTGTCTGTCTGTCTGTCTGTCTGTCTGTCTGTCTGTCTGTCTGTCTGTCTGTCTGTCTGTCTGTCTGTCTGTCTGTCTGTCTGTCTGTCTGTCTGTCTGTCTGTCTGTCTGTCTGTCTGTCTGTCTGTCTGTCTGTCTGTCTGTCTGTCTGTCTGTCTGTCTGTCTGTCTGTCTGTCTGTCTGTCTGTCTGTCTGTCTGTCTGTCTGTCTGTCTGTCTGTCTGTCTGTCTGTCTGTCTGTCTGTCTGTCTGTCTGTCTGTCTGTCTGTCTGTCTGTCTGTCTGTCTGTCTGTCTGTCTGTCTGTCTGTCTGTCTGTCTGTCTGTCTGTCTGTCTGTCTGTCTGTCTGTCTGTCTGTCTGTCTGTCTGTCTGTCTGTCTGTCTGTCTGTCTGTCTGTCTGTCTGTCTGTCTGTCTGTCTGTCTGTCTGTCTGTCTGTCTGTCTGTCTGTCTGTCTGTCTGTCTGTCTGTCTGTCTGTCTGTCTGTCTGTCTGTCTGTCTGTCTGTCTGTCTGTCTGTCTGTCTGTCTGTCTGTCTGTCTGTCTGTCTGTCTGTCTGTCTGTCTGTCTGTCTGTCTGTCTGTCTGTCTGTCTGTCTGTCTGTCTGTCTGTCTGTCTGTCTGTCTGTCTGTCTGTCTGTCTGTCTGTCTGTCTGTCTGTCTGTCTGTCTGTCTGTCTGTCTGTCTGTCTGTCTGTCTGTCTGTCTGTCTGTCTGTCTGTCTGTCTGTCTGTCTGTCTGTCTGTCTGTCTGTCTGTCTGTCTGTCTGTCTGTCTGTCTGTCTGTCTGTCTGTCTGTCTGTCTGTCTGTCTGTCTGTCTGTCTGTCTGTCTGTCTGTCTGTCTGTCTGTCTGTCTGTCTGTCTGTCTGTCTGTCTGTCTGTCTGTCTGTCTGTCTGTCTGTCTGTCTGTCTGTCTGTCTGTCTGTCTGTCTGTCTGTCTGTCTGTCTGTCTGTCTGTCTGTCTGTCTGTCTGTCTGTCTGTCTGTCTGTCTGTCTGTCTGTCTGTCTGTCTGTCTGTCTGTCTGTCTGTCTGTCTGTCTGTCTGTCTGTCTGTCTGTCTGTCTGTCTGTCTGTCTGTCTGTCTGTCTGTCTGTCTGTCTGTCTGTCTGTCTGTCTGTCTGTCTGTCTGTCTGTCTGTCTGTCTGTCTGTCTGTCTGTCTGTCTGTCTGTCTGTCTGTCTGTCTGTCTGTCTGTCTGTCTGTCTGTCTGTCTGTCTGTCTGTCTGTCTGTCTGTCTGTCTGTCTGTCTGTCTGTCTGTCTGTCTGTCTGTCTGTCTGTCTGTCTGTCTGTCTGTCTGTCTGTCTGTCTGTCTGTCTGTCTGTCTGTCTGTCTGTCTGTCTGTCTGTCTGTCTGTCTGTCTGTCTGTCTGTCTGTCTGTCTGTCTGTCTGTCTGTCTGTCTGTCTGTCTGTCTGTCTGTCTGTCTGTCTGTCTGTCTGTCTGTCTGTCTGTCTGTCTGTCTGTCTGTCTGTCTGTCTGTCTGTCTGTCTGTCTGTCTGTCTGTCTGTCTGTCTGTCTGTCTGTCTGTCTGTCTGTCTGTCTGTCTGTCTGTCTGTCTGTCTGTCTGTCTGTCTGTCTGTCTGTCTGTCTGTCTGTCTGTCTGTCTGTCTGTCTGTCTGTCTGTCTGTCTGTCTGTCTGTCTGTCTGTCTGTCTGTCTGTCTGTCTGTCTGTCTGTCTGTCTGTCTGTCTGTCTGTCTGTCTGTCTGTCTGTCTGTCTGTCTGTCTGTCTGTCTGTCTGTCTGTCTGTCTGTCTGTCTGTCTGTCTGTCTGTCTGTCTGTCTGTCTGTCTGTCTGTCTGTCTGTCTGTCTGTCTGTCTGTCTGTCTGTCTGTCTGTCTGTCTGTCTGTCGGTCTGTATGTAAACCTTATAACTTTTGAACTTTTGAATGATTTAAAAAATTCTTTCATCAAACGATTCAGGACTTTTTCTATTTGCGTCACATCAAATATGGTTAAGCTCGCATAAAACATAACAATGCGATGCCGTGATTGGCTTGATGGGCAGCCATGTACCTTGTAAGCCAATCACGGCAATCATTCTTATGTTTTATGTTCTTATGCAAGCTTCTGAATATGGCTTTACATATAACAAACTATAATTTTTAGCGATATCTCAGTTATTATTTATAGTGGGACAACTTTTTTTCATAAATAAAAATAATGTTTAATTTCCTAAAAAAACATATGTGATCATTTCAGTCGCAGCGTGGTCTTTGTAAGGGACGGGTGTGACCGCTTTGGCGGATTTACTCCAGCATAAGCATTGCAATCATTGATATGCACAGTACTTGATTAATTTTATATTTTATTTTATGTAATGTCGTGAAAGTGTTCGCCGATAAAGCTACAAAGAAAAAAACAAAAGGATATGGTCCAAAAATACAGGAAAAGTGAAGTCAATTTGATATATTATTTTATAAACTTCATTTTCCCACCCGTCTTTAAACGTTTAACATTCCATTTTGAAGTTTTAATGATTCTGCACTTGTTATGTAATATACATGGGACTATTTTAACAGTGTACGAACTACTTCAAGTTAGGGATAGAAGAGAGAGATAAATAGAAAGAGAGGGAGAGAGACAAAACTGTGGAAAAGGAGCCAAATGCTGTTATGACTCAGAGTATTGATTGGTGTTGGGGTTCTTTGTGGACTTTTAAGACGCTATTAATAAATAAAAAAGGGGATCCCGTTTTTTACCCTACAGGTTATTCAGAATTTTACCTAATTTAATAATAAGTTTGAAATGATTCATTTGTCTTTTACGTTGGAAAATTTACGAGTTTATGAAAAAATTTCTCTAGAGAAAAAATTTGAAAAGTTTGTTCACCCTTTTTATTGGATTTTTAATGAAAAAGTACTTAAGTTTATTAAAGACAAACAACTCGTGAAGTCAAGAGATGTAATCTGGGTAGCTATTCTCGTTTCGGTGATTTTTATCCACTGATGAAAGCCAACTTCATAGTAGTTCTTCTGATTGGTCTAAACCGTTAAGCTCCGCCTATATTCACTGAAATATCAGGCGGAAAAAATCAGCTCAAAACCAGAATAGACCTTCAGAACGTTTTAAAAAAAATGTACTAGGAGTGTCAAAAACTACAAAACTTGTAAATGATTTAATATAAAAAATGTGAAACGGGTACCTTTTCTAGACGGGTGGAAATCTTCTTATGTATTTTAAACTAATTGTAAAATTTTAAGTCTCTCAGCAATTTTCTTGTTTTCGTTTTTTACGGATTCGTTACTTTTTCTGTATTTTTTGGCCATTTCCTTTTGTTTTTTCTTTCTATATTTATAGAATTGTCTTTTTTAACGAGGCCATTATCAGATATAAATTTATTCAAAAACATCAAAATTTTATTTTACCTATGACTGAATTATTACTAGTGTCAAAATTTGACATCTAATTGTAGTAGTAAATTTTTGGGTTGGCCAAAGCCGGACAACTAGGCCATTTCTGGCCCTTTCTGTCACTGGGACATCTAATTAAAAATGTATAAATATATCAAAATTTATTAAAATACCTATATCTCGGAAACTAATAGTCCTAAGATAAAAATGATCACATTTTTTTGTAGGGAATTAAACATTATTTTCATTTATGCAAAAAAAATTGTCCTAGTATACATAATAAGTGAGATGTGGCTGAAAATTATAGTTTTTGTCCATTTTGCCACCCTTGTCCAAGACTAATGTTAACCATATTAGATGTGACGTAAATAGAAAAGGTCCTGCATCCTTTGGTGAAAGAATTTTTCAAATCGGACATCCCGTTCAAAAGTTATAAGGTTTACATACAGACAGACATTTCATAACACCCACTTTTTTCACATTTTCTTGACGTTTCATGAGAAACTAAACCCGAAAATGCAAAAAAAAGATGGTTTTTGGGATTTTTTTACAAACAATTACAAACAAGTATTTCAAAGTTTTGTCTATGACGTTCTTTGCCGATTTTGCCCGCGCTCTGTAAAGAATATAATAACCTTATAACACGATCCTAGCTCGAAAACAAAATGAATTTTAAAACCTTTGGCTTTAGAGCTTATCGGCCTAAAAAATAAAATAATATTTAATACTTAAAATGTTATTAAAGCTTATCAAATATTAAAGCTTATCAATTTGAAAGGCTTTCATTTAAATTTAAGCTTTCACTCGCAGGTATTTCCTAAGAAAGGATTTTATTAATGAAACTAATACTCGTTAATTACATTTAATACCGACGCGTCGTCTATGTAAAAAGGCGGTATCTACAGACAGAAGATAAAAAAATCCCTGTTTAAGTTTGTTCAATAGAAAACACTAATAAAAATCTTGTGGAGGAAGCATTTGTGGGCGAGCCAGGTCAGAGCTGTGCTCTCGTGCCTGATGAACTTTTATTTTTTTTATCATGAGTATGTTTTTGGTGAAATCCCTGTTTGTAGGGAGGTCGGATATATTAGTTGGTATACATGGTCACTGACCATTGATCAGCTTGGGGTGGCTGCGAGTGATGAAACTGATGCAAATATGGTGACAGACTAAACACAAAAAACGAAACCTTCAGATCTTTTTCTATTTTAAATAATTTTTATTGTTAATAATTCCGTAAATAATATAAATAAAATTAATAAAAGTATTGTAGGATGGGTTGTGGGGATGTATTTGGAAGGGGGAGGAAGGTAGATTAGTATAGATAATTAAAATCGAAACATAAAATAACAAACATAGCATTAGCCAACTTTGTACACTAATAAAATGGGACAATACATTTAAAAATATGATTGGTTTTCCGGTGCCTTAATAGTATATTAAAGTACTAGTTTCATAACATCCCTTTATAGCGCACAAGTACAAGTTTAGAAAACTAGCGCCAAAAACATGTTATAAAACGAGTGCTTTATACGATTTTTTTCTATTTTGCTCTAAAATAAAAAAAAAACATTTAATTGATGACCGATTTAGGTATTTTTGTTTTGGGTTGGCATTTCGCAATGTTTAAAATTCATAGAACAAACGATATTTTGATATATTTTATAGTCAGCTCTTCTCTTTTTCACTGTAAGTAACCAAGTCACAATTTTAACACGGTAAAAATGTACATCTTTTATGAGTGTGTTTCCATAGAAACAAGTTTTAAATTATTTTTGCTTCTGTCTGTCATATTCTTATATTTTACGTAAAAATTCTGTCACATGATACACTTTAAAATTGTATCTTTTGAAATAAAATGTAAAAAGTAAAAAATAATAGATATTATTTCAACTTTGCCTTCAAATAATTCAATATAGTGAACAAGTCATGTATAAATTCAATCGTTTTTGATACAATAAACAGACTAGCACGTTCAGATTTGTTTGTCGTATCTCGTTCGACTGAAACGGCTATTCATGCTGCACGTCCAGCTCTGATAATATATGCATATTGTCTTAAACCAACGTTTTTGATTGTTTAAATACTATGGAATATGTGCGTTTAATTTAAAAAGTCCCCAGTTGATATATGAAGTTATTATAACTTATAACTTAAATATTTTCAATACAAGAAGTTGTTGATCTTTTAAAAAATAAACAAAAGCTACAGGGCGTTCTTTAAGGAAATTTGATTGTTCATGGTTGACCATAAAAGGCAAATTATTATTAAGGATATATACATAAAGGAGCAAGAGCGAGTTTAAGGCCTATCCAAAGCTTGCATAAGAACATAAACCATAAGAATGCGATGCAGTGATTGGCTTACAACATACATGACGGCACATCAAACCAATCACGGCATCGCATTGTACTATGTTATTATGCGAGCCTGCTACAATCATTTCTGCCATACTGTATTTATTAGAGGATTTACGTATTAATACTATTTCGCTAGTTTTTATTACATAGTATAACTATTACAAACAGTTTGGAACTTTTCTTTTGGATGTTCACAACTAATTCTAAACCATATTTACTTTTATTTAAATTAATAATCCCTTGGGTCACTTTTAATACTTATATCTTATACGTATAAATAAGCGTTGCTTTATCATAATCACCCTTTATTACTGTCGAGCTAGTTCAAAGCAGCTTTAAATCCTTTTGTGTCTTAAGCCAATTCATAAATTATTTCATCTATCTTTATTTTGTTGAAACTGCATCGAGTGATAAAGCTTACTGCAGTTTTTGCTCTACTGGGACTCGTTAATAGACTGACATTTTTGAAAATAATAATACATAGATGTATCGATTGTTATGTTAAGTTTTCGAGGAAAGGTTGTTTTAAAAATCTACCAATCACAGAACATTGTGAAATCTACTTTTAAAGATTTTAAAACAAAGGAAAAATAGAATATTGCGAGTTTGCATATGAATATGTCTCGTCCCCAGATGAAGACACTTTTCTTTTTTTGTGTGGATGTTTAATTATTACATTATAATCATGTCTGGTTTTTCTGGTATCCTTGTCTGGACCATTTTTTGATAAGGGACGGTAATGCTTTACTGACTTTAAACTCCTAATTTTATAAAATGGGTACTAAAATCTCGGGGGAAATCAAAGCGATTGAAGTTTAGCAATATAATGATTTTAAACGTTTATTCATTTAGACATCAAATATAATCAACCTAAAATTCAGAAAGTTTTTAATAAAGTTATACAGGGTGTATTATTTTAAAAGGATTTTGTCTGGACATACACGGAAAAAAAAATTATAGCTAGGAGCGCTATAACACACATACCAAGCAAATTATAATCGCTTATTATATAAATACAAGGCTTTCTCTTACAATTATGGCAGTCAGTGTAAAAATTTATATGAAATACTTTAATTGTTTAGTGAATAATAAAATATAACATATAGTATGGCATTTATAGCTTAAATAGATTTAATTATTGTCCGTGCTAATAATTTTTATAATATAATAAAATTTCTGTAAATTTATAATAGTGCCTGTAATAAATATAATCGTGTCTGTAATATATATAATCGTTTCCAATTTATTTTTAACATTATTAGTTATTGTGTCCCTTATAATCTATAGCTTAAATCACTATAATTTGCCACTGTTACCAAATATCTTATAATGTATAGCGCAGAGCCCACTAATTTCTTTCCGTGTATTCTTAGAAATATCTGTCCTTAATGAACTACAGTATACCTCAGTCCTTTAAATTAAAAATAAATCCCTTTTTTTTGAAAAAAGTATTAAGTTTAAGACGATACTGCAAAAAAACATTTAACGATTTTTTTATTTTTTACACAGAATCATAATCAGAAAAAACATCGGAGGTGCCAGACCTTTTAGGTAAAACTTTTTAAAACAAGCCGTGTTTTTAAGACCTGTATTTTTAAAACCTTGTTTAAATCACACCAAATCATTAAGATAAAATAATATATTTTAATCAAATTTTCAGTTGGTAAAACTTTAGAAATGATTATTTTCGTGAGATTTAAAATTATTTCTTAGGTTCCATTTAAAAGTTTTCGCAGTGATTAAGAATCTGCATGCTGTTTAATCTCGTTTAAAGAGCTCCCAGCCTTTGACTAAACTGGAAAACCCATTTATTTAATATATCTATTTATTTTAGAGTGCTTTGGGATTTAACATGTGGAAATTTTTCTTTTGAGTAAATAACGTTATATTACGTAAATATATTAATGTTATTCTAAACAAATCTTTTTATATCCGGTAGCTTTGCTTCCTTCAGGTGTAAGTAGATTTGTTGATAAGCATTTCTTTCAACAACCGGGGATTTATCAAAAAAAAAAACGATTTTAAGCTTTTCACGTTTTTAATACTTCTGAATTTTATACTTTCACAAGTCATACATTTTTCTTAAACAGTGTATTTTAGGTATTAGGCCTAGTTCTTTGGAACGGGTCACATTTAGCGGGAATGTGGCACCCTTCGTACACGGCCCACATGCATTAAAAATATTTTAAATATACTCGCGAATATAGAGCATTCTCATATGTGTGCATGTGATTACATTATTTTACGTGGTAAGAAAACCATAATAGTTATTTATGGTACTAGTGGGTAAAGTAAGATATTGCCCATGAGAAAATTAACCTGCGAGGCTTCAGCCAAGCAGGTTTCGAGAGGGCAATATCGGTTTACACATGAGTGCCATACAAGGTTTTATCCAATAAATAGCTTAGGAATTCATATTTTTATTAAAAATTTTAATGACATTTACAAGAAAATAATTTGACAAGTGACAGTTGAGTGGGTAAAATAAATAATTATCCACTCAATAAAGTAAAAGCCACGCTGGGGTTATTATTGAGTTTATCTATTTAAAATAAAGCTGGTAATTGTCTTATTATCTGTATGTATTGGATAAAGAAAATTGATTTCACAGTCTAAAAACATGATAAATACTGGTACGTTCTAAAGCTAGTGAAAAAAATATTAGATATGGGAAAACCATTTTGCAATAACAGTTTTACAGATATCACAAAAATTATTATTACAAATACATTTATACCAGGTCGTATTTTATAAACAGAAGCTATTTGATATTTCTGACTATACACACAGCTATGTAAGCAAAAGAATTAAGTTACGCTTTTATCAGTAGGGGAAATGTGGGATCCTTCGTACAGTTTTTATGTCTTTTAACCTCAAAATATAGTATTGACTTTAAACATTTTTTTTTTTGAATAATTAAATTGCATGTATATTAGGCTATTAGGTTAGGTTAATTTTCTCAATATCTTACTTTACCCACTAGTACCATAAATAACTATTACCTATAGCAACAATCATTTTTTCTCTCCTAGTAGGAATAAATTTTATAGGTTAAAAAGTGCCTCTTAGTAAAACAATATACTATTCTTTCCCATTACTATCAACCAGTTTACAGCAGCCTTTATGTTCTTCAATTATTGTAATTTAATCTACTTAACAAAAGCTTAAAACGAACCACATTTTATACTTACATATCCCCAAAATCCCATAACACACAGGTGGGAACATCTTCCCACTTCAGGGACGAAATTTAATTAAACATTTTACTAATTTAATAGTTCTGAAATTACCCTATGTAATTACTATACAATTGATTCTATATTTTCAAATAAATAGGCACCCTTCTAAACACCCCAAACCTTAACTCTTAAATAATAAATTTTAATTACTGGGAATATGAAATGAATTTAATAAAGGAACAGGCTATTTCTACGTCCGACGTACAAAAAGCTAACTGTACGTCCTGTATTTTTTTCGTGTTTTAATAGTATATTAAAGTACAAGTATCTTAATACACGTTTTTAGCGCACGAGTACAGTTTAGAAAACTAGCCGCTTGCGGCGAGTTTTCTAAAGTACTAGTGCTCTAAAAACATATTATGAAACGAGTGCTTTATACTATTTTTTTTATTTTGCTCTAAAATTAAAAAAAACACAGACAGACAAATGTATATGTTGGCTACGTGTTTAGCAGTTTGCCTATTCTAGAGAGAAGAGTTATTAGTTAGTTGGGGTAAATCAATTTTTGAGCTAAATTTTGGTAATATGTTGGTAACAGTCGATGTCAAGGTGACAGGAATCGCTAACATAACCTCAAATTTTATTAAGAAATATTCAGAATGCAAAGAACTTAGACTAAGAAGTGGCCATTGCTTGTCCAAATCACGCCTACACCGGATAAACATCGAGAATTCCCCAGCATGTTCTTGCGGAGCACCTTTTCAGGATATTAACCACATTTTACTGGAATGTCCTCAGCATATCCACCACAGCAATAGGCTATATAACATCCTGAGTAGTAACACCATAAATCCTATCAATATGTCACAAATTTTAGCCAACCCATCACATCCTATCATAACGGCAGTAGTCAACTTTTTATCCTGCATCAACCTATCAGAAAGAAAAAGAAGCAAAGTTTGACAAACCAAAAGAGAAGAAAAAACCTAAAAGAAAAGCAGAGAAAAGATTTAAACCCATATAAGCGTGATCAACGAAAAAAAAAACCCCCCGGACCAGAAATAAAGACTTACCACTGGCGGATATGGCTCAAGGAGCCGACGCCAATAATTAGGAAGAAGAAGAAGAAGAAGAAGAAGAAGAAGAAGAAGAAGAAGAAGAATGCAAAGAACATAATAATTACATTTACGCGTCTATAGACGTCTATTAAAAAAGCGCATTTCCTGGTGAAAAAAACTGATTTCAATATGATTAACCTGAATCAAAGCTAATAAAAATCAATAGCTTGCAACCTTTGAGTGGAATAAGCTTGACATTTTCATATTCGCTCTAGATTTATCTATATAAAGTCAGTTTTTATTTACGGGTGGAATTTTCTGTTTTAAATTTTCTGTTTATTGGCAATGTCATTTCCTGCAAATGAATCTTTTTTATTGAAAAAAAAAAATCAAAAATTTGTTTTTTTTTCTAGGCTAGATACTTACTTTTTTTTAATTTTAAATAAATGTACAAAATTTTATGAAAATTGTTGAAACGTAAAGTTAATTTTTTTAAGGTATAGTTATTTTAAACCTTCCCGCTTGGAAACAATCTTGAAATTACCATAGCAACGTAAGATACGCATGCGTTGTAAGCGAAAAGACTAAGCCCAATTTACACAACCGTAAAACGTTGACGTGCCATTAACGAGAACAAAACAATGGTTTATTCCTCTAAATTTTTGGAATAAAAGCGATTTTATAAGCAAATTTTGTTTCTACAGGATTACAAAAATGTTTTTAGCAACAGCTTTATCAATTCTCTTTTTTCTAGAATACGCATACCGTTAAAATAAAGTATCGCCAACATATCGGTTTGTTTGTAAAGAAATAGTAGGTATATTCAGGCCTGAACAATAACAGTTACCAGTAACTGGTATTGTTGTCTCTGTTAGAACAAAGATGTGCGAGTAAGACAGAGGAATGTTTATGTTGCCGACATTTTTGTTAGTTTTAACGAATGAAATGCCTATTCTAGAGAGAAGAGTTATTAGTTCGTTGCATTCAAAACAAGCCAGCTTCAGTGTAAATCGGACTTTGTGGAGTATTTAGCCGCAAATTTAAAATAACTATACCTTAAAAAATAAACTTTAGCTACGCGTAGGCGTTCAATGTATAATTTCAACCATTAAAATTTATATTTTTCGTGATAGCTTTAATAAATTATTTATATCAAATGTTTAGACAAATTTGTGTGTGCTTTGAAACGCTTTTGAATATTCAAATTTAGCGACCACCGAGGGACATTAGTTCTAATCCCTGGGATCTTTTATAATGGATCAAACTTTACTCGTTTACTGAATGATGCCAAATATCGAGATAAAATAATACTTTCCCGTATTATTCACGTAAAAAAGTATTTAAAAAAGTAAAATTGCAACATTGCAAGTCTCTTACATATTTGCAAGTTACTAGTTCTAGTTCTAGACTAGTAACTTAAAAATATGTAAGAGACTATGCCCAATATTTATTATACTATTCAGAGTGCCTGCACTAGAATAGTATTATAGGTACGGTAGTTTCGAATTTTCAAAAAATTTCAAAAATCGTCCTAGAAAAAAAATTCTTGGATATAAATTTGTTTCATGAAAAAATAAGAAATTTTTGTTTTTTTTTGTCCGTCCGTCCGTCTGTCCGATGTCACGTTTTTTGCAGACACGATAACTTAAGAACAAATAATCCGATCGAGTCGAAATTTTCAGGAAAAATCAAGTTTTATGAGTAAAGATCCCTATTATTTTTGAAAGTTACTATATGTATTATATATAATCCCAAAAAGTTAAAGTTTTGAGGGTAAAAGTTTAAAAAAAAAAGTTGAAGAAACCTGAAAGAAAATTCCGATTAACGCAACTTATTTAGGAAAAATTACTTTTATTATAAGGATCATTTTACCAATTTTAAAAGTAATCCTCCCAAGAACAGAATAGTTAGGGGTTATACTTTTAAAGAAACTAACATTTTTATTTTTTTTTATTTTTCGTTTTTCACATGAAGCAAAATTAAAAAAAAAATAAAGAAAAAATTTTTTTGAAAACCTTTTTTTGAAAAAAAATTGTTTTTCAAAAGTTAATCGTTTTTCTTGATTTTTTTTTACAACATAAACGAATAAAAAAAAGTTAGGTTATGTTTTGATATACCTACCTATGCGTAAATATACTGTGTGTACGATTAGTCACTCTGTAAGATATTCTTTAAAATATTAAATCTCTGCTTTTGAGAATCATATTTTTACACAACGTACAATGGAGATTTCTCCCGTTAGATTAGACAGGGACAAAAGTTCTACCCAAAAAGGATAGAAGAGATACATACACTCCCACTTCCACCCAACCAAACAAATTCTGTATTTGTTCTTTGTTGAACAAATACAATATTTACTTGGCCGGGCGAAAAGTGTAACAATTTAATTTTTATTAAAGAAATTACTGGCGCCATCTAAATTTTAGTAGAATTATCTTATTCTACAGATCCACATTAGCTATGTTCGTTCGTGCCGCTCAGTGCTACACTTTCCAGCCAACCAAATCAATACTGTATTTGTTGTATGAAAAACAAATACAGTATTTATTTGGTTGGCTGAAAAGTGTAGCACAAATGAGATAGAGATAGGGTAGACGTCTTGTGTTTCATAATTCTAGTTGTAGAGAGCTCCATTACCTGGGTAAATGTGTTTAAAACTTCACAATTTACACGGTAAACACCGTAAATTCAATCGATAAATCGACCGCTGTTGTTGAATGGCGCGAAAAAGCTTTTGTAGGAGTTTAATGCAGAATAAAACAAGCTGGCTAAATTTTAAATGCTTCGCAGACCATAGTATACACTTTTCAAACACAGAATGAATCTATTCTAGCTCTAGATACGGTATGAATATTCCGTGTCAAGTGTTAGAATGAGCACATGTAGTGCCATCTCTTATTTATAAAAGTAAAGAAAACTGTAGCAAAATTAGCAAAAATATATACATTTTACCATGAAATATTGAATAATTTAATGCAACTTAAAATTTTGCGTTTAAATTACATAAAGTTTATTAGTTTTTCTTAATATTTGACCAGTTTTTTATCAATTTAGTTCAAAAAATTAAAACTGCTCCATCTATTGTTAAATATTTAAACCTGATATCTGTCACAACAATCTGACATAACCTTCAATTTTTGCATTATAATTTTTAAATATGTGCTAAATTAAATAAAAATCTTTTTTAAGTACTGATTTGATAAAATTATTAAATAACATTAATCGCTTTATTTAAAAATATGTGTTTTGTTGCATTTACAATGTCGAGGCACACAAAACATCGTTTTTAACCTTATTCGCAGTTTAAAGCCATACAGTGTTTCATCTTTGCAGTCGAAGAAAAAGTATAGTCTACAACACGTATGGAATCGCGGGACCGTCATACTCGCCTGCCGCTTGCGCGGAATATTGTCTATTCCATACTAGTTATACTAATATCTACAGGCTATGTATGTAAAACTCCAAAATAAGTTCCCACTAAAACAATATTACAAAAGAATAAATGTATAAATGATAAAACAACTAAGAAAAAGAGAACAATTTAATGTAAAAACAAAAGGTGACACAGATGGCGATAACAGGAAAAAAGCAATATATGTCAGAGATAATTAAGGGTCCAAAAAGGTCGTTAGCACTACAAAAAAGACGGTACACGACATAAGAAGTTGCTTATGATCGAGGGGACAATTTATTGGAAAAGTGTCCAATATAATAATGGACATTCTGCGAAAATCTTGAGAATAGTTTTCAAGGCAGACAAACATCTTTGCATGAATAAAAAGTCCAAATGAATTATAATAATAATTATAATTATTAACGAGGGAGGTGAGCCGTTAAAGACCTTTCAAAAATATAAAATAAACTGAACAATGCTTATTGTATCGAATGAAAATTTATAAATGAAAGAAGAAGAAGAAGAGTAGAAGAAAGAAGACCACGAACTAATAACTCTTCCCTCTAGAATAGGCATTTCATTCGTTAAAACTGTCTGTCTGTCTTACTCGCACATCTTTATTCTAACAGAGACAACAATACCAGTTACTGGCAATTGTTATTGTTCAGGCCTGAATATACCTACTATTTGTTTATAATAGTAGTGTAAACAAACCGAGATGTTGGCGATACTTTATTTTAACAGTATGCGTATTCTAGAAAGAAGTTATTAGTTCGTTGAAGAAGAACAATGATTCAGTGGAAGGGATAATGCTTCAATGGAGCTCTCTACAACTAGAATTATGAAACAAAAGACGTCTACCCTATCTCTATCTCATTTGTGCTACACTTTCCAGCCAACCAAATAAATACTGTATTTGTTTTTCATACAACAAATACAGTATTTATTTGGTTGGCCGGAAAGTGTAGCACTGAGCGGCACGAACGAACATAGCTAGTGTGAATCTGTAGAATAAGATAATTCTACTAAAATTTAAATGGCGCCAATAATTTCTTCAATAAAAATAATGTAGTTACACTTTTCGCCCGGCCAAGTAAATATTTTATTTGTTCAACAAAGAACAAATACAGAATTTGTTTGGTTGGGTGGAAGTGGGAGTGTATGTATGTCTTCTATCCTTTTTGGGTAGAACTTTTGTCCCTGTCTAATCTAACGGGAGAAATCGCCTTTCTCCTCTAGTGACTAACACAGTTGTCATCCATTTTGAATACAATTTCTTGCACGAAATTTAAATTACCAACTATAACAAAAGTCCATAGAAATTACAAATTTTAACTGTTTTACAATTTAAAAATAGCGCTAAAAATGGCACATGTGAAAAATAATGGCTGTCGTCAGTATAAACCCAAACATTTTTATGCATAGAAGGCCAGTGTACAATCCTGTCCTCTAAATCATGAAGAAGGGCAAGAAATGGAAGAAGTGAAAGAAAAGGAACAAGAACCAGAAAAAGAAGAAAACAACTAAGCAAAAAATGAAGCACAAATAATTAAAAAAATAGTGAAAAATATATTGTTTGTTTTATTCGTGTTTTTATCTCCAAAAAAGTCCTGCCGATAAACTTTTTTCTATCGGTTCGAAGAGTGGAAAAACAAGTGTAAATGTTTTTTCTCGGTCGGGAAAACGAGCCGAATGGAGGATCGTATTTACGATAATTGCCCGGGCCGTATAAAACAGTCAAAAAGAGGGGTCGGATGATTTACTGGGAAAGTGTGAACATGTTGGAGCAAATACAAGGGTGGAAATCATACCAGATTTACTTTGATGTTTAAAAAATAAATAACAGGGAGGATGTTGATAGCTTAAAAAGTGTCACAAATTTGGAAAATATAACAAACCAGAAATTGGGATTTTTTTTTAAGTATGGATGTATTTAATAAGATTTTTACAATGATTTAGAGCAAGGGTTAAGTCTTCAATTCTAAGCGAGTGACTAACATAGTTTTGAATGCTATTTTTTGCGCGAATTTTAAATTTCCATATTGGGATTGGATCTATTACCAACTATAACAAAAGTCCCTAGAAAGTACAAATTTTAACGGTTTTATGATTTTAAAATGGCGAATGTGACAGAGATAGCAATAAGTAAAAAAATAATGGCTGCCATAAGGGTGAAACCAAAAAATTGTAAGCGCGGAAGGCCAATGCGCTATCCCTTTCTTTAAATCATTGGATTTGAATTTATAATTAGGGTCACTCGATCTTACGTTTTCTTTTTACTGTCGCTGGATGGACTTACCATATTTATAAAAGGTTAGAGATTGACTTTTCTGTAAAACAAACATGGCTTTTTATATATTCAGCCCTGCAGGGCTGAATAAAAGATTTATTACTTTACAGCGCGTTTATAAAGGGGTTGCATTATTTATTGGTTTTACTTCAAAAGTGTGAACATGTTGTTATAAAATAAATCTAAGAGAAAGGTAAGAAGGGTGCAAAATCTCTTCTGACATTATAAAATTTCTATAACGTTTTTAAACGTTTAAAAATTCAAAAAATTATATTGATTTTAGTCAAGGATTTTACAAAAAAAATGTTTTTACGGTTTTTTACGAATTTCTCACTTAAGTTTTAAAATTTTACAAAAAAACTAAAGAAAGCCGTCAAAAAATAAATAGGGACCACAATTACAGTCCCTATTTAAATAGGGACAATTGTCGTTATTAACCCTGAAATTATGCCCATGATAACAAAAGTGACTAAGCCATATTTTAGACAAATTTATAGGTCCAGGGCCGTAGCTATGGGGGGATGGAGGGGGAGCGAAAAAAAAAAGTTTCATAAGTTGCAGACAAAAGTTTAACATTGCACGGATTCAAAATACAAAAGTTGTATATTTCACGAAAAGATGAGGACCTTCTTTTTTAGTCATTAACTTTTTGTCGAGGAAAAAAGTTGTATTTTTAGACAAAAAAAAGTTGTACACGGAAAGAAATTAGTGGGCTCTGCGCTATACATTATAAGATATTTGGTAACAGTGGCAAATTATAGTGATTTAAGCTATAGATTATAAGGGACACAATAACTAATAATGTTAAAAATAAATTGGAAACGATTATATATATTACAGACACGATTATATTTATTACAGGCACTATTATAAATTTACAGAAATTTTATTATATTATAAAAATTATTAGCACGGACAATAATTAAATCTATTTAGGCTATAAATGCCATACTATTTGTTATATTTTATTATTCACTAAACAATTAAAGTATTTCATATAAATTTTTACACTGACTGCCATAATTGTAAGAGAAAGCCTTGTATTTATATAATAAGCGATTATAATTTGCTTGGTATGTGTGTTATAGCGCTCCTAGCTATAATTTTTTTTTTCGTGTAATGTTGTAATTTTTGACCTTAACCTCTCCCCCCCACAAAATCTTCTTCGATACTGCCCTGTATAGGTCTAGACTTATAGATCGCTGAATAAAATATGTTCTATTTGCAAATATATATATTTTAGGATATAGGTCTAAATGTAGAATAAAAAAAAGGAACATTGGATCTTGATAGAACCGTTCGTTTTTTGCGCCATTTCCATAAATCCCTATCGAGACTAAATGCAGCCATAAACAAAATGTTTATTTTTATTTATTGTTGCTATGAAAACATTACAGTTAAAACAGACCATTATTTTTCAATAACGTTCATATAAATAATTTTCGTTTGGGAGTTGGAGTTGATGCCAGAGACCCACGTTAATTTATTGTTTCAGGTTTATTTATTTTATAACTCTACAACTTTAAAACTGGACGAATTTAAGTACCAACTCTACAGGATCATTTTTAAATGGCTACACCCTTTTAAGAAAAAAAATTCTATGATGGCACTTTCAAAAGTCAATTTTAAGGGAGTTTATAGGAGCTTTGCTTCCTCAATATTAATTAAATTTTACCTTTAAATCCATTTTTCTCGATAAAGGTTAATCCTATAGTATTACAACAAGAGTACCTTTTCTATTTATTTTTACCTAGTAATTACATTATAATAGTAAAACAACAAAAAAGTTACGCAGAAAAACGTTTGGGGCAAAAAAATGATAAGGTGCCCCCGTTTTGCACCACCCTGATTTAAACGATGTGAAAATACCACAGTGATAGTGTGCAATTCATGCAAAACTTCGTTGCTGTAGCTTAAAAGGTTCCCCGTTATTATATAAAACCGATTTTTTGAGCGCTTTTTGAAGAGGGTAGCTCCCTTATAAGCCATTTTGGACTTTTTCCCACCTTTAAAGAAGTGTAGCTATTAAAAAATCATCCCGTACACCGTATATTTAAACAAGAGTATTTGGCTCTTTATAGCAAGACGAATTTAATCAATAAAATGCGCTAAAATCTCCAAAAGTGCATAATTTAAGGATAGCTTTAGGTCTTAAACTGGACAAACAGTATTACTGTGTATTTTCTCCATTAATACAAAAGTACAAGGTTTATTTAAATTCATAAAATATTTATAGTTTATTGTGGAAAAGCTTGTAGCAGGAAATATTTTTCCTGTGCTTGCCGACATGCACTGAATATATAAATAGTTACCCCATAGAATGAAATCTTTGTTACTTGAAGTTATTTTGTATCAATATTTTTTTCTACAAACTCTATTTCAGAATCTATAACAGAACAAACCTTTACTAGTTTTTTTTTTGTTTCTATTTATTTCTCTTTCCTGTCTTTTTTTTTTTCTTTTTCTCTCTTCAAACTACAGCATTAGATCATATATACATAGATATGACATTAATGTTGATTTGTTTTATGTAGAACATATACAAAGCCAATTGTAAACAAACCACTATAGCGGTGAGGTTGCGAGGAGGTGAAGTATAACATATTTTTTAACAAACCACTATAGCGGTGGGTGGTGACCAGAAGCGGGAAGGTGAATCTACCTGGATATAGCAATGAAAACATTTCGGTTTGACGTGGACTCAAGGAGCATCTAGGAGGGGATATATGATCTAATACTACAGCGCAGTCCATCTATATGATATGGGAAAGGTCTAACCCAAATTTCACTCATGTGAAATACTTATTTCAATTGTTGGCAATACTATTTTAATCCTTAAAAGGACAAATGTTACCGATGTAAACAAAGAATCCTTTTTCTCGAAAAAAAAATCACTTAAGTTATAAAGAAAACCATTTAAAAAGGGTAGTGCATGCTATACATTTTAATAACTCCATTCAAAGGAAGTTAACTGGGAGAGAAATCGTAGTGGTATAAATTTTCTTTTGAGAAACAAAAAAAAGGAACAGCTTTTATGCTATTACAGAGGATTTTAAGAAAATCCATTAGACCGAATTTATTAGACTGTAATAAATCCAATTTTAAATATTTCCTTACACAACGGCTTCTCGTTGATATTGAACTGTTGAATTTGGGAAAACGAATTTTGGTTAAATTTATTTTGATACTCCTATGTGTGTGTATTATACATCGCGTATTTATTCTTTGTACATAAAAATATGAAAATTTAGCTACAATCTGCATAAGATTCAAAGAAAATGGAAAACATAATACAAGATAACTTACACGGTGGTTCTGAAGACACTGAAAGTTTTAAAAAATGGCTAAAGCAAACAACCAATCCAAACTTGTCACATACTGACGTCACACTAGAAACACTGTGTGTTCGACTTTAAGAGTTGTTCCAGTAACATTTTTAATAGTCTAGGCTAGTCCCACCTTGGGATAGTTGTTGAACTGGAACTCTATCTTACAGATTTAATCTTCTGGATCATATTGTAAGCCAAAAAATGATTATTCACAGGTTAAAAACCATGTTTTTTTAGTGCAATATACCCAAATTAAACTGTTACATTGTTTATGATTTCGAACGGCGCTAATTTCCTTAAACACAGCTAACGGAGGCATATCAGATTTAATTTTTGACTGAAAGAACTATAGAAGAGGGTTTTTAGCTAAACATTAACAGATAAAGTCTAGCAAATGGCCCTGTTTCTATGCAATTTTAGGTATATTTTGGAAATTGATATAATAATTCTAGTCAAATTTTGTCTGTGAATTAAGAATTCGTTCAGAATTTTTTTTTCAAAAACTGAAATCATCGATAGAGCAATTTTATAAACGTATTTGGCATCTACGGACTAAATCTAACTAGATTTAACATATAAATTCTTAAATTATACATACTATAAATAGGACCATCAGCAAGAACTTTTAAGAGTATCTTCCAAGAACCATCTGCTGCTCTGCATCTAGTTCTGGTTATGGATAGCCTAGACCCCTTCCACCAATATCCAGTGGTTGTTAGTTTTGAGCGTTCTTTTAAACTTAAATTGGCTTCAGAAACACCGTGCTTAATGTACGAATTTATTTATTTTCTACTTTTGAATGTCAGTTAGAATTCTGATAAATAAATAAGTAAAATAAATACTTAAACAAGTAAAATAGTTTTAAAGTAAGATAAATTTAAGAATCTTATTTACCTTGGTGGCCAATCATTTATCGTATTTCTTTGGTGTATCCCTAATATAATCAAAGTTGTCGTTAAGCTTTAGCTAGTGTATAAAGTTAAATTTTCTGTTTTTCTTCGTATTTTACACGGAAAACTATAAATAAATTGTTCATTTATTAACTTAATCATGTCTCAATAAAAGTCTGCTGTCACAAAACAAAACAAAATAAAACAAAACAAACGCACTCAAAAACAAAAATGTGCTGCCCTCTATCTCTAAAATAACGAAGTAACGTAGGCATTTCTACTAGTTTTTAGATAAAAAACATTTAAATGTATTAATTTATATTAAATGAATATAAATATTTTAAGATTGTTAATTAACAAAAAACAAAGTTTATTTTATTGATTTCTATTTATTATTCTATATTCAAAAAGCAACATTTGTAACAAACTTCACTGCAACTAAACTTTTCAATATGGCGTCAAAATTCAAACATTTTTTGTAGTGGGAAAGAAGGCAAATAGTTTTAAATAAAACAGGTATGGTTGTGAATAAAATAGTATACAAACCTCGACGGAAAATTTTTCCTTGGTGAATTAGCTGACCGCGGTGCTACGCCCCTTGGTCAGCTAACCTTCCCTCAGGAAATGAAACTTTTTCCACCCCAGTATCTAATATTCTATTCCGTGTGAGCTCTACAAATTTCTAAATGCAGGATGAACAACGTATGTTATTAAAACAAAGCAAAGTAATAATTTTAGAAAATAATTGTTATTGTTTTCGCACTAATTGCTAATTTTAAGTACTAAATGTTAATAAACTACGTCCCACATGTACGGCTTCCATTACTTTGTTCTGTACAAGTTTAATGATAATTTTCACGTAAATAACAATGTATTATTACCTAACTAGTTTAATAAATAAATTAAATAAACTTTATTTAGTTAGATATTCCGTTTTGTTTTTTTAAGAGACAGGCTGATATATTGGTCTATTTGCAGGAATAGAAAATATCCATATTTATTTGCCAGGGCTAAAAAGGTCGTCTTTGCTGCAAAAGTTTGATTTGAGAATAGGTACTAGGTACTAGGTACATTCAAATTAACCCAACTTTAAATAAATGAGCTATATGTCTTAATCCTGTCTCTTAAAAAATCCAAAAGGGAATAATAATTATGGAGATGATGATTGTTTCATATTATTTGATGCAAAATCACTTCTAAGAATGTTCTAACATCTCTGAATCACACTGTAGATAAGCAAAGTTATAGAAGAAATTATAACAATGCTTTTTTGTCCACAAAACTATTGTTATACTTGAAATATCTCGCTATTAAGTTTAAAGATCCAATTTACGAGATAAAACAGCAGTTTAACTCAATAAATTACGCGCTAATTTTGAAGAGATACAAGAATAATTTCTTTTCTGGTTAAATTGTGATCTGCCGGGTTTAAATTAATTTTCTGCAGAAATTTAATTATTTACCGCACAATTTATATTTAATAATGCTTTTAGTCAACGAGCTATTAAAGTTTGTAATTGCTTACAAATTTACAGAATGGCTTGGCTTTATACCATTTTTTGGGACCTTGCAAGGCCTTGAGACTAATTTTTATAGCTTTTGAGAAAAACATGCTATGGCGCTAATGATCTTGTTTACATGTAAAATATATGATGTGCATTCGTTGTATTTTAAATACTGAATCTTATTTGTTAATACATATTTTTTATTTATATCGCCACCATTGGTATTTAATACTTTACTTGTGATATTAAATTCTGCAATGTGTGTCAAATTAAGTTTTTGAAAACCTGTATTTTTACATTATTTTCTGTTTTTATCTTTTATGCATAATTCCCCAACAGGTGTGCACCATTGCCCCTTGGGGAGGGGAATTGTGCGCAAATGCACTTTTGTAGTTTTACATTTTTAGTGTTATTATGGTAAAAGCTACCCATGTTTTGATGATACGTAATGATAGTCTAATAATTAAGGTTTCTTTTGCCACTTACAAATTTTTTGTAATATTTATAAGGTGCCATACATATCAAGTTTGCCTAGGTGCGCACCGTTACCCTACTTTCCCCTACAAAACAAAGGGTAAATTTGAACAAAAGTATTCTATAAAAAATAGCTTCTATAACGACAATTTCATGTAGAATTTGTAGAAAGTTAAATCAAAATGGACTCCAGAGACCGCCCTAAAGTATACATCCCTAAACCTGCGAGCATAATATGCAGATTTAGAATTAAATGTTCAAACAGACTTAACCAACATGGTTAAAGCGGGGACAGAATGTTAAACCATAACATGTATTTAATGAGCGATCGGTTGTGAATTTGTAGCAATAGTGAGATCTTTGTATAATACTAGGGCCCGTGAGTCGTGGAAATCTGGTCCGTACTCAAAAAAATAATTTTTAAATTTTTACTTTTTTGAAACAAAATCCGTTTTTTATTTTACAAATTATCTGAAAATATTAAAAATCTATCAAACTTTGCCGCCATAATAGATCCGCCTATTCGAATTTTTCGTCAAATCAAAACTTATTGGATTATTGATTATAATGGATTGTAATGGATTCGGTTTCAGTATTTTTAAAATACACTAGATATAGATATTTATCAAAATCCAATAAAATTCACCAAATTTTCCCGCCATATTGTATCCACCATTTTGATTTTTTAATTTTCAATATAGTTTTTTGATTCTCAAAAGGAAATAATTTTTATCAAATACATTAAACTTGTACATTTAAAAGTTTATGCGTTTGGACTAAATCAGGTACATGTTTCTTCTGGGCAGGCCGGTTAAAAATAGCGTTTCTTTAAATATTTACTTATAATTTGTTAAATACAGGTTAAATACTTGTATTTTAAACCCATTTTGCTTAAAAAAAAAATAAAAATAATAAAAAATCGAGTACGGTCCCTGATAATAACTAATGTTTAATTCGCAATGTTGTCTAAACATTGAATAAACGTTTATTTAACTTTAATTCAATAAATGATTTGGAACGCTATTATTCATCATAGTAAATACACTAATGTTAATGTAAATTTTAATGCGTTAATAGTATTTTATGAGATTATTTGTATTAATATTGGCTTTTATTACATAATCAATATCAGTTGCCAAAAAAATGTATATCCTATAGTGTGAATTTAAAATAAAAACTTAAAAAAAAATAATTTTACTTCAAGCGTACTAAAATATTCATATTTTATAACTGAACACACTAGTTTTTTACAGTAAAAAAATAAGTTCATTGTTGTACGCCGTAAAAAAAATGATCAAAATTTGCGTTACGTAATACTTGAACGTTCCCTAGGAAGATTGAAGAAAAAATAGTATGTTTCACTCGGAGGAAAAGTGCTTTTTTTACTCGTCTGTGGTTTCCGGACTTTTTCGCGTCGTCCGTAAATTCTACAGCCTAGTAAAAAAAACTTATTCACTTTTCCTCTTAGTAAAACAATATACTATTATTGGACAGGCCGATTTTTATTTTGAGCTGGACATGTTTTAATTTTAGTTTACTTCTGCTGTTAAAGGGGCCATCTTTAATAGTTTAAATAACACCACCCTGCACAAAGAAACTCACCTAGTGTGTCAAATTTACGTAGTTCTTTTTTTTTTCGAATTCTTATGTAAAAAAGTTTTTTACATAAGAACTAGGTGGGTTTCTTTGTGCAGGGTCACATATGTCAAGTGATCCCTCATTTGAAAGTTTCTATGCTTTAATCAAGCTTATTATAAAACCCATTTTAGCATTATTCACACAAACAGAATTTTTTTGTATTACGACTGAATTTTTAGAAGACTTTAAAGTATATGAATAGTTTTCTCAAGAAATTCATTATTTTTAATAAAACAGAACATGAAAACATTTCATTAATGTCGAAAAAAATATTTATAATTGCCAATCATAATAGAAAAGTCAAGGCTTATTTGGAAATTTCCATGTCAAAAGGTGAAAGAGCAAAAATTAAAATAAAAGTTTTGGTATTTTCATTTTTTATTAAAAAGTTTACTTTAAATATTATAGTGCTAAAACTATTATTTTTGGGATAGCTAGCTTATTATTGAACGTACTATAAAACTTTTTGCTGTACACTGTAAAAAAAGAGACTGTTTCATAAAATTTTCTATTAAAGCTAGAATATAATGTAAGGTACCACGTTTTTGTAAAATCCCATGATATTAAGTGTAAATTAATATTATTTATAAATAATTTTACAATATTGTCAGCGCTTTACAAAATTTTACGGTTCTTTTACATGAATTTACAATAAATTTAATTTATTTACAGACCTTTACATAAATTCATGAATTAATCATAGTCAAGTATAGTAAAATTAGTAAACTAAGGTATTTTTAAAATATTTTATATTAATTTTTTACCGTGTAGAAAGTAAGCATTTTTTTTAATATATTTTTGAAAATTTTACTCTTTTTGATTCACTTTTACGTGCAACATGAACATATTAATTTTACAACTAATTATGTTACTACTACTCAACTCCTGCTATACTACGCTAGAAAGCAGTAACTCCATGTGTCGCATAGCAACGTTTTCACGTCAACTCTGATGTAATATTTAGAAAACGCTGCTGTGCGAAAAATGGAGTTACTGCTTTCTAGCGTAGTCGGGCAGTATAGGTATATAGTGACCTAAAAACACTTATGTTTAGCAGCTTCATTTGCTTTTTATTTGTTTTAGTATATAACGTGGGCGACTGTAAACGAGCTACCATGTTGTTAGAAATATGCAGGAATTTTTAAACGTACATAAGATAGAGAACCTTCTGTCATTATGAAGACACACACACATTTTCTATTATAGAAAAAATATTAATTATATACCAAGGTAGAGAATGTACTTTTTATAGCCAAGCGTATTATATCCCGAGATGCGTAGCGTCGAGGTATATAAGATATAAAGTGCGAGGCTATAATAGTCTTCTCTACCGTGGTTTATACATTATTTTTGTCACTACTAGAACATTTATTCTTATTATTTAAACTTTTTTTTATCAATAATAAAGTTTGGAAGGTACGTGATTTATTGTCCCACTGTTTTCCACTCCTGGACCTGACCTGTAATGAACAATAGAGACCAGTAAACAAATTATTACTGGTCTGGAATTTAAATAATTAATTTCCGCTTGATGGAGCCACCAATTAAAATATAATTATTAATGCTTAAAGCAAGATGGCTCAACTGCTGTTGTCATGATAAACATGAATATAATCTAAACTTAAATATACAGTTTTAGTCAGTTTTTTACGTTTGAGACTGAGAAGGATAATAAATGTTACAAACGGGACCTGTGAGCTATTAACAAATGTTTTTTGTGATTGTTTATTTGGGTTACGCGTATGTGGAATTTCAGTTTTATATGATTGTGCTTTTCTTGTGAAATGCAGTAAATATGAGAAAACTAAGTATTATAGTATTATTTTCTTCATTTGAATCTACGTTTCAAAAAAAAAAAAGTATTTTATTTTTAAATAAAAACAGTTGCGAATAAAATAGTATACAGGACTCCCGGAAAATGGTAGTTTTCCTCGAGCTATAAATGGTCTCGGCACTTCGTACGTCATATAAAACTGAAGTTTTACATACGCGTAACCCAAAAAAACAAGTAGAAAAAGCATTTGATAGCTCACAAGGCACCGTTTATAACATTTATTATCCTTTTCAGTCTCAAAAGTAAAAAACATTGACTAAAACTGTACATTTAGGTTTTTTTAACAAAATACAAAATGTATTAGATTATATTCGTGTTTATCATGACAACAGCAGTTCAGCCATCTTGCTTTAAGCATTATTGATAACATTTTAAACGATGGCGCCATCTAGCGGAAATTACTGATTAATAATTCAGACCAGTACTAATTAGGTTACTGGTCTCTATTTTTCATTACAGGTCAGAAATCACGTACTTCCCAAACTTTATTATTACATGTAATGTATGTATTACATATAAAGTAGTGAATAAAAAATGATTAATGCTCTAGGTGCAGAAATTTAATTTCTTGTATTAAATACATGATAAATAATGGTACATTCTAAAGCTAATAGTGAAAAAATTATTTTAAGAGCCGCAATAGTGGTTTTGCCTTTGACACCAATATTCCTTTTGTAATAGGATGATCCTGTTGAGGTTAAAGCTCTTGTTACACAAATAACCAGATTAAATTTGAGGATTTACATTTGCATTGTATACTAAATTAATCAAAATTGAGACGTTACTTACGAAAAGGGACCCTAATATTGTAAGAAATAAATGTACAAATTTAAAATTGGACTTAAAAAACAGATTTTCGCTGCTTTGGCCAAAAGTTATATTAAATTTTGTCTTCGTATGGCTATAACTCCTAAATAAAAGGTAGTAGGGAACTTTTATTTTCACTAGTTATTAGCTTATTTAGTCTAGTATAAGTAAAATGAATATAATTTCAATAGCTTTAATAATAACGCAAAAAACAGGTGTTTCTTCTTAGATGGCCTGGTTAAGGTACGGTTATAATAAGAACGCATGTCAAGATTAGGGTCACTTCATCTAAGTTAACTTTGATCATTGGTTCTTGGTCATCTGTTTTTGCTTTTTTGGATCAGGAGGTCAAAAAAAATCTAGATAATGTGACTAGTACAGATAAGTAAAATAAACAACAAGCCGTGAAGATATGTAATACTACGCATTTCATTATATAATATTCACAGTAAATGGTATATTTTATTTTCCCAAATACTTAAATTTTTTTTTGAAAAAACGAAAAATTAAAAAAAAATAAAATATGATGTTTTTTTAATTTTTTTTTTTAAGTTTAATCCCCTATAACTTTTTTGTTTTTGAGGGATTACTTTCAAAATTGATAGAATTGATCCTTATAATAAAAGCAATTTTTTAATCGAAATTTTCTTTCGGCTTTTTTCGATTTGAAAAAAAGTTTAACCCCCCATAACTTTTTTGTTTTTGCGGGGATTACTTTTAAAACCAATAGGGATCTTCCCCACATAAAACATTATTCTTATTGAAAATTTCAAGTCGATCTGATTATTTTGAAAATTCGATACTACCGTATACGTATTATACCGTATTATACGCGTATAATACAATTCTAGCGCCGGCACTGTGAATAGTATAATAAGGATGCAAGTCAAGATTAGGATCACTCCATCTAAGTTAACTTTGTTTATTGGTTCTTGGTCATTTGTTTTTTTGGAGAGACCAGTAACCAAAATAAAAAATGTAAATCTAGGTAGCAAGTAAAATAAACAATAACAACGTCGCATATTTTCGTTAGGGTCCTTTTCCGCTTATAACTCTTCGTTTATATGTAGGCTTGGCTGCAGAGCTAAAAAGATTATAATAAGGCAAACTTCTTATCCTATTACGCAAAATTTTAATTAAAGACTTCTTTTATTTAAACCAGTTCTTTTTTGTTGTCTTTTCTTATCTTTGTCATACTTTTTATGAACTAATTAGGCTGTGGATTTACAATTTCTTTCTTTGCTCTTCATAAAGCTTTTAAAAATTGCAAAGTTTACATACCGACGTCACGACAATGCAAACAGCAAAAGCTTACGACAGTCACGACCAGTCATCGGCGAATTTCCAGTGCTCGCATAGGCGCCGCGTCGATTCTAGCGTTGACGCGAGGTTTTAAATATTTACATTTTTATTTTCTTCGAAAAACACCGATATATATATACATATTTATAGTTAATTTAATTTATTTACTAAATTTAACGGGGCTTTTCTAATGATAGTAAATCCTTCAGAAAATTCAAAATTTACATAAAGAAAACACTACAATACAAACAAAAACAGCTTTTAAGAACATGACTAGTATTTCCAGTAAAGCTTACTAATAAAATTATCCAGTTATTACTATAATAGACAACAATATATTGTATTACAATAAAGTAATTATATGATATAATGGTCAATTTATATAGGGTTCTCGAATGGAAATACGAGAAAACTTTATTTTAATAGTTTGGGTTCTTGTACAAGTTTTCATTATCATTCTTGTTTGAGACTTTAGTGGATTTATTTAAACCAATTTTTCAATTTTCAATTTCCTTTAACCAGTTTTCAACATTTTCTATCACTCAGCAATTTTTATTTCTCTTTTCAGTTTAGGTATTTGTGGTACAACATTTTAAGCAAAGAACTTTTACCTCAAGAAGGAGCATGATGAAATCTACCGTATGCTTTGTTTGAAGCGTGAACCAACTATGATGAGGGGCTGGTGGGGAGTGACTATTGTTTACACTTAGTACGCGTAAAGAGAGAGAAAGAATGTATAAACTCACAGTCTAATGTCGTAAAATGACTGACAGGGCTACAGTATTGCCGATTGTAAACATATACTTTGGATATTTTATTGTAAATTTTAAGAAACATTAGTTCTGTATGAGTTTTATATGAACTAGTAGTTATAGTTACTATATTATTAAACATAATTATAGTATACACAATAAAGTTTTTTACATTTTTAATATAAGTATAATGATTTGAATTCATGATAAGGCGGAAACTACGCAACATCGCTACTAGGTAGCCTGAAAGTCGACTAGCGACATCTACATTTTACACCACAAAGCTGATCGCGTTTCTGTTAGTAAATAAACAAACAAAAAGATGACACATTCATAAACATTGGTCTGAAATTACTTCTTGAGGTAAAAGTTCTTTGATTTTAAGGGATAACTTTACATCAAAACGTGTAAACATTTTGGGTACAAAATAGCTCCTAAGAAAGGTAAAATTCTCTAATTTAAAATGTGTTGAATCTTCTCTTCAAAAATTTTAAACTATTTTTGAAATCCCATACAACAAAGAATATGAAGTATTTATGATACTTGTGCTGGATACTTGCTACAAGTACAAAAATACTTGATATAAACATATTTAAGTATTTAAAAAATAATTATAATTTGCTTTAAGTTTAGTTAGAACTTGTTTCCAATACATTAGTATTGGAAAGTACTAACTCTCATTATTTTTAGTATTTTATATACTCAGTATAAATATCTACTTGCCATCTTTCATTTAAATTTCTTTAACACTCAATACAAGAAATTTTATTATTTAAACCAAGCACTTTTAATTTAACACGGTCATATCATGGTCGAGTGAGTGACAGTGAAGAGGTCAGACGTCGCCCAGCAGATTTCCATTGAGTAAGATTATTTTGGTATATAATTATTCTAACTAACATATGCTCACTTGTAAGCTTGCTTGCTAAGTGTTGCAGCCCTTTTCACACTGTGGACTTAAGCCAATTCCCACGAACCGCTGAGGCTGGCGGTTTGGTGTGTTAAAGGTTCCCTGAGACCCCAATCCACTAACAATTAGTGCTTAACACTACACCCCCCCCCCGCCCGGGGCCACCCAGGCCCCCGAGAACACTACTTCTATTTTTTCCCTTCGAAATTCAAAAACCACTATGGCTGAAAATATCGACGCCACCATGGCAAACTTCCCGAACCAACAAATGTCAGACTACTTCCAAGATCAAATCAAGGCCCAGACAGAGCACTATAAAATCCAGGCTGAATCACATAAAAATCAGCTCGTATTCCTTCAGACACAACTAGCCACCGCAAACGAGACCATCAATGGACTCCGCGAGGAAATTTCCCGCCTCTCCTCTCAAATAGGGACACTCTTATCCCAAAAAACCCAAACTCCCACCCAAGAGCTCTCCGATGCCCCCGATCATTTCGAAACGGACATGTCCGTAGTAGAGACTGATTCGGACTCAGTCCGGTCCCCCCTTGCCTCCCCGCGCAAGCGCTTAAACCGGCGCAGAAGGAAACACAAATTAAATTCAGACCTAGAAGAAAAACCCGCTAAGACCCAAAAAACCCCCGGCAAAGCGACTGCCTCCGAAGAAGTCGCTAACCCCTCCGGCTCAGGGCCCCAACCCCCCGTTACGGCCCCTGTAAACCCAAAAACCCAAGCTACTGGCCCAGGAACCCCCCCCGACCAGGAAGCCCACAAAACCCCCAAAATCCCCCCCATCATCATTCGAGCCCCTGAAAAATGGCTAGCCTTGTCCCGCCACTTCAACTCCCAAAAAGTAAACATCCTCCACGCGAAAAATACCTCCGAAGGAGTGCAAATTCGCACCCAGACCAGTGACGACTTCCGCAAAGTCACTAGGCACTTAGACACCGAAAAAATTCCCTATCATAGTTTTACCCTCCCGGAGGACAAGGCAATCCACGCCGTAATCCGGGGAATCCCCACCCAGATAGACGTCGCAGACGTCCAAGCCGCTCTTATCGAGCGTGGCTACCTCCCCACGTCAGTCGCGAGAATGACGCGCACTAAAGACAAGACCCCCATGCCCCTGATCCTAGTCATCCTTCCCAAGGTGACAGGACAACAGCACCCCATATTTAAAGAGACTAGGCTTCTACACCTAGTCATAAAGGTCGAAAGCCAGACCTATAAACCCAAATTCAGGCAATGTCACAAATGCCAACTCTTCGGCCACTCCCAGGCCAATTGCAACGCCCCGGCCAAATGCGTAAAATGCGCACAAGACCACCACACAACAAAGTGTGAAAAACCCCGTCACACGGACGCAAAATGCGCCAACTGCCTGGGCCCCCACACGGCAAACTATCATAAATGCCCCAAACACCCATCAAACATCGCTCCAACCCGTACAAGGGTCATACCCCCAACCCAAAAATTCACCCCGGGCATCTCCTACGCCCAAAAGGCAACCAACGCCGCCACCCCACAACAACCCAAGGCAGCCCCAGGTCCCAGTGCAAATCCCCCCAATATTTTTGATCAATCCCAAATTTCAAAAATCCACACCTTCATGCAAGAATTCGCCAGCTTCATGCAGGCTTTTGGCTCCCTTCAATTACCCAATCTAGGCCCCCAAAATGTCTAGACAAACAAAACCCAGAGCCCTTAAAATAGTCACCTGGAACGCTGATAGCCTCAATTCAAAAAAACCGGAACTCATAGAATTTCTACACGAAAATCAAATAGATATAGCCCTCATCCAAGAGACTGGTCTTAAACCACATCATAGGGGTACCATACCCAACTATTCCTGCTACCGTAACGATAGACTCCAGGACCGCAAAGGAGGCACAGCAATCTATATCAAAAAACACATATCTCACGATCTTCTTCATGCGCCCCCCACACAAAGCGACCAAGTCGAAACTACCTCCATATTCGTCAACATGCACGACAATTCCAAATTCAGGATCGTGTCCCTCTACAAACCCCCAAATAAGGAGGTCAGACCCGCCGACTTCGAAGGCTACTTTAACGACAATCATCCAACAATCCTAGCCGGAGACTTGAATTGCAAACACGCCCTTTGGCACTCTAGAACAACTACGGCCAACGGCCGTAGGCTTTACGAAATATTACAACGTAACCATATAATGGTTACCGCACCCGATTCCCCAACCCACTATGGCCACGGCCTTCCTGATATCCTTGACATCGTTTTGTATAAAAACACGACACTAAACATTAACATCGAACTAAGACACGAACTAAGCTCCGACCACCTTCCAATCATTATCACGGCAGGAGGCATACCAACCGCAAACCACACCAAAAAAACCGTTTACAACTTCTCCTATATATCCGAACTCCTAGAAAGCAACACCAAAATCAATTCAATAAATTCCGTCCAAGAACTAGATATTGCAGTAACCACCCTCACCAATACCATAAAATCCGCAATGGACAGCGCCAAATTAATCAAAAAAGTAGATATCCAAAACCCACAGGACCTCCCCCGAGATCTCAAAGACTTAATCAGAGAGAAAAACCGACTTCTTCGTCGTGCACGCACCCTCCAAGACCCCCATATCAAACGCGAAGCAAACAGACTTACCCAGGAAGTCAAAGACCGACTAAACGTACTAGCAAATTCCCGCTGGGAGGGAAAAATAAAGTCACTCAACCCCCAGGATAGATCACTTTGGAGAATGGCCAAAACCCTATCCCTCGACCACCAACGAGGCATGCCCCCAATTCACGGCGAAAGAGGAGTCGTCTACTCCACCCCCGAAAAAGCCGAAGCATTTGCTGACGCAATGCGGAAACAATTTCAACCAAACCCTCCAATCCCCCCCGACTCCGACTCCGAATCAGAGACCGACTCCGAGCCCGACTCGGACGACGAGAACTACGAGCAACTCATACATGAAAGAGACATAAACCACATCTATAATAGAGTCACTAACCAAGTTGAAAACGACATTATCACCCCCACATCCCCCGAGGAAATCAAACGCATCATCAAAAATCTCCCAAAAAGGAAAGCCCCCGGTCCCGACCAAATACCGAATAAAATTCTTAAAATACTCCCCCGGAAAACCATTATGGAAATCGTTAACATTGTTAACGCAATGCTCAGACTGCGCCACTTTCCAAAGCCCTGGAAAAACGCAGACGTAATAGTAATCAAAAAACCCGGACAAAATCCAACTTTTGCTGAAAGCTACCGCCCCATAAGCCTCCTTTCCTCCCTAGGCAAAATAGCCGAGAAAGTCATACTAACCAGACTTCAAACTCTAGTTGAAGAACTAAATCTCCTTCCAAATGAGCAATTCGGCTTCCGAAGCAGACACTCCACAGTCCACCAGGTAGCTCGCCTGGTAGACTCTGTAACGGACGGACTAAATAGGCGCGAAGCCGCGGGACTGATCCTCCTGGACATCGCAAAAGCCTTCGATAAGGTTTGGCACAAAGGTCTTGTAGCCAAACTCCACTTTCTCGGCCTCCCCCCAGGCATCACCAAACTCATAGCCTCCTTCCTCAAAGGCAGAGATTTTCAGATAAAAATAGGCGACTGTAAGTCCAACACCCGCCGCATCAGAGCTGGAGTTCCACAAGGTTCCCCACTATCCCCCCTTCTGTACAACCTCTTTACGGCAGATATTCCAAAAACTCAGGGCACTGAACTAGCCCTGTTCGCCGATGACACCGGCATCCTAGCAAAAGCCAGAAACCCCCAGCGCATCCATATCGCCCTCCAGCGCCAAATGGATGCCCTAATCAAATGGTTCTCCAAATGGAAAATCAAAGTAAACGCCAATAAAACCAAAGGCATCCTAATCTCTAGGATTAGAAGTGGCCCACCCCAACCCATTCAGATAAATGGCCACCCCATTAACTGGGAAAACCATGCCAAATACCTCGGCATTACAATCTCCAAAAACTTGACGTGGGATCAGCACGTCAAAAACACCCTCCAAATAGCAAATTGCCGCCTCTCCAAACTCTATCCCTTAATAGGCAGAAAGAGTCCCCTATCCATTAAAAACAAACTTCTTCTCTACAACCAAACCCTAAAGCCGGTACTTCTTTACGGAGCCCCAGCCTGGAACAAAATCACCCTTAACAAAACGCTCTCAGCAAAACTTCAGGCCTTCCAAAACAAGGCACTCAGAATATGCCTCGATGCCCCCTGGTTCATGAGGAACAACCAGATACACAGAGATCTCGAAATGCCCCTCCTAAAAACGGAAATCATCCGCTACAGCACGTCTTTTATACAAGACAATTTAGATCACCCAAACCCCCTCATTTCAAACTTTCTAGATTACGATCATGAAATACACAACACTCACAAAAAGATCAAGAACGTCCTCAACCAGTAATGGTACCCACTAATACAGGACAGATGCATTCCCAGCATCAGTGAGATAGTCTCACTCCTCCCGCACATCCCTCCTCTCCCTATCACATCCCTCCCCATCCCCCTCCCACCCACTCCACAGCGCCAAATTATGACAGATGCAACTCGCATCAGTGAGCAGAGACTCACTCCCCCCAAATTATGACAGATGCAACTCGCATCAGTGAGCATAGACTCACTGCCCCAACTTTCAATTCAGATTAAATATTTTTTTAGATAAATGAGCCATAGGCTGCGCCTGTCTCTTAAAGACCCAAACAAACTATTGATGATGACTTTTAATTTATTCAAGTTTCTACCTATTATTCTAAGTGTATTCACTTCAATCAAGGCGTCCTTCAAGTGAGGACGCAAAACATTTTATTTTTAGAACTTGAATATTATGTGCTTGTTTTCAATAATCATTTCTTTTTGTGTAGATAAAGTTCTTTTAGTTTTCAAAAGAGGATTATGATGGACAATGCTCGGCTAGATAATAGATAAAAAATTATAATTAATATACCTATTTAAAACAGCTATTGATTAGGCGTCGATTACCCGTTGATGGACCATTGCAAACGGTTAATCACTTTTCACATCAAAGCTATTCATTAAGCTCTTTACAGCATCTAAAAATGTTTGAATAGGCGCGTGTTTATGAACTTATAATTATAGTATAATATGTTAGTGGTATGCTTTCGTTTAGAGGATTTTTTTACAAAAGCAAAAGCAGTTTTAGTCGCTATTTTAATAAAATAAAGAAAAAGGTGTATTTGATATAAAAGAATTAAGTTCTTTGCCATTTTTTCTATAAATTTCATAAAATTAATAGTTTAGTAAAAAAAAACTATTATTTTTTGCCGATTGTTTTTTTCTGATAAGGAGCTTAAGATTTGAAACAACATACTCAGTAGGTAACCTACTATAGGTTGATCAAAAACTAAATTATATTATATCAAAGCATCAATATTTTTGTAGTTTGGATTTGGAGGTACTTTACACAAACTCATATTGATCCAAAAGAAAATTCTTTATATTATATGGTTATATTACATCAAATTTGCCATTTCTTTCATGTATATCCCAACGAACATTTTTTTGTGTAAATGCCATAATCATTTAGTTTAAAGACTCTGTTTTTGCAGTGTAGTTTTAAAATTCCTACATACATTTTTTGTCCGCTTGTGTATCTAGATATAGATAATTCTTATCAAATTACAGGTCTGCCAACATCTAAAGTAGTACTTTTGTGCAAACATTAGATGGTGCCACCAATTTGTACGCTTTCGATACAGATATACTTATTTTTAAATTTTCTACAGTCGGTTCGAAAGCCACCATACCAATATATGCTCACTGATGATCGCAAACAAGCGTGAAATAGCAGCTATATGACATTTTGGTAGGGATTTTCTCATTGATTGTGAAAATTCTGTAGTAGAGCAGTGCAATATCTTTATAGATTTAAATAGTTTGCCGTCCATAGGGCACTAAACATTATTTTCATTTATACATTTTAATAGGGGTGAAAAAGACTTCATTAAAGGGAAAGCTAATACAAATTAACAAATTTGGACAATATAAGACATCATGTCAGCTTCTTTCGTCCACTATCCTTAAAATTAGGAAATTCTGGTCAAGATCAACCAAGAAGCAAAGAGGTTATAACAATGTGCATGAAGTTGATTAAAATAACATTGACAAAAAATCCATTGTTAAGTTAGATATGATTTAGCTCACATCGTGAGCTAGTTAAACATATTAGGGAAAAACTATATTTAAGATAAAATTAAAGATAGTAATAATGGCTTTCAAGTAAGGGAGTTTAGTAGGGAAAAGTCGAAACATCCAAGGGGAAGTTAAGTAGTGGTAATTTACTTATCTAGCAGGACTGTTTTATTACTGAAGTGGACAGCACAAACAACTAGTAGCAAAGGGAATGCAATTTAGGAATTCAAAGGAAAGCACTTTGTTCTTCAAAATTTAATATAAACAATGATAAAGTGATTTCAAGCTATGATTTTTCTTTGCTCATCCATATTTATCTTCTTTAGATTAATAATGTAAATGCTCAAACTGGGCTTAATATTAAGAATTCTTAACCTAATTAAAATTCTGTCAAATTCTATTGTTTACGCTTTAATTAAAAATAAAAAGGGCAATATTTTTTGTGGAATCAGCCCCAGTCCTCGTGCTTTTATTGTTTAGAATCACTCCAAACTTCTCCACTGACAAAATTTATTATTTACTAGTTTTTTTTTCGGAAAAATCGCACATTATAGCCAAAATTTACATTTTCAAAATGACCGAAAATAAATAGAAATGGATTATAAAAATAACAACAACAAAATCCAAACCTTAAAACATACTCATTTTGCGAGAATTTGAGTGCGGTGGAACCGTACCATTTTCAATTTTTACGGACGGAGAAAATGTGAAAATGAGTTAAAAAAATGCCTGTCTGTCTGTATGTAAACCTTATAACTTTTTAACGGAATGTCCGATTTGGAAAATTCTTTTACCAAACGATTCAGGGTCCTTTCTGTTTGCGTCACATCAAATATGGCTAACATTAGCAAAGGGCAAGGGGGCAAAATGGACAAAAACTATAATTTTAAGGGATATCTCAATTATTGTTTATAGTAGAATAAAACGTTTTGCATAAATGAAAATAATGTTTAATTTTCTACAAAAACATTTATAATTTGCAAATTTCTATTATTTTTTCTTTTAATAAATTTCTGCTAATGGTGCGGACAGAAGAACAATGCGATAAAATTACCAAGAATAAAACAAAAGCAAATGGTCCAAAAATACAGGAAAAGTGAAGTCAATTTGATATCTTTTTTTATAAACCTCCTCATTTTTCCACGCGTCTAGAAAAGGTACCCTTTTCACATATTAATTTTTTTTATATTTAAAAATTTTAGTTGTTCTATTCAGAAAGTTTAATTTTACTTAAAAAATGTCTAATGTCACGTAATGCAAATATTTCTTTTTTAAATAATGTTTAAAAGAGTAATTTAAAATAAGAATTGTTAGGAATATTAAGTAATGATGTACGTGGGACGAATGAAGGTAAAAACTTTAACAAGTAATATTTTTTAAACCCAAGAAAATAGCTTTAAATAACTTTTTATTTATTAAATAAAATTAATTTTAGTTCGTACCAATTAATACAATCAATAATTAACTAAATATTATGAAAATAATTAGAAAAAACTATATTTTTAAACCTCAGTTCACAGTATTTATGAAAATTTCAAGAAATACTATTTCTTTTAATAATTTATTTTATTATTTGAATAAAAATAGTTAACTAGTACTAGTAGTGAAAAAACTAATATATAAACTAAGGTAGAGAAGACTATTATAGCCTCGCACTCTTAAATCCCTTGCTGCAGCTCGGGATTTAATACGCTCAGCTATGAAAAATGTCTTCCCTACCTTGGTATATAATTACTATTCTCTAAAATAAAATATATTCAGAATATTATATCTCACATTTTTGTGACAAAACGTGCCCTGTTGAAAATCTTTGATAAATTCCCATCAAAAACTATCAAATTTGATAAACTCCATAATTGAAACACAAGTTGGGACACTTATCAAATGGGTTATATGATTTAAGAAAAAAAATACATGATTAAGTAGGTACATTATGAATATATTTATATGCATATTTTATCAGTATTCCTATATTTTTTTATTGTTTATTTGTGTAGTCATTATAACAGTCTTGTTAAAGGTGAAATCTTTTGCAAAAGGACTTTACACTACCATATTTCAAAAGCGCTTTGGTAAAGAGACCAACGCAGAAAATCTTTGATCCAAATTTTAATTCTCTATGTCAAAGCGTTTTGGGAATATGCTAATGTAAAGTTTATTCTCAAAGCACTTACAGATTTGTGCACATTTGAACAATAATAACTTTGGCTTAATCCGTTTTTTTTTTTCGATTTTCTCCTAAGAACTAGCATTTTCCATTTTGCGTTTTGCATTTTTTTTTTTTTTAATTTTTGTACCAAATTACCAAAGTTATTAAATACTAGGTAAAACAGTTTTCTCTTTGTCTTCCTATTCTGTGCCAATTCTTTTATCTTCCCATTTTCAATAATTCATTTCCTTTTAGACCTAAGGATAGTAATTTAATCTTTTGCTCTTCATATTTATTTTACGTCATCTTTTTTAAAGGTTCCTTAACTAGCCCTTTTAAATATTCCTTCTCAATTTTGATTTCATTTTCTAAAACTTTTCTTATCCCCTGCCTTTTATAATAAAACCCAAAATGCTAAAAGCTCTTTACTATGACATATATTTTAGCTTTGTCTTTTTATAACAGATATATGTCATAGAAAAAAGCTATTGGCTGGTTGGTCTTGATTTTGGAGGACCTATAAGATGCATTTTTTTAATTTTAATCCTAATTTAACCGTAGATGGGTTTTTTCAATAAAGTTTATTGAAAAATGTCATTAGCAAAATGGATAGTAACATAATAGGTACATGAAAAGCTAATATTTTAAATAAATAACAATGACATTATCCATATTACTTAATCCGTTATTTATAGAAGTAAAGTAACATTGAACATTAAAATTACTATGCGTTGAACTCATGCTGTGGGCGACAATATTCTTGTCCATGTATGCATTCTTTTCAAAAACTACTGGCTTGCATTTTACCTTTTCCTGTCCGTTGGACGACAGATGTCTTACACACAGGTAAAACTATTATCCCTTATAAAAAAGCACACAGCAGGTGTATAATAAGGCAAATAATTAAAGAATAAACACCTTCTGTCATATCTTTTAGTCAATGAATGGGTAAAAAAATCGAATAATCTCTACAAATAGCGCCCAAGCAGGTAAATAAAAAGAATAGCTACTAATTTAATAGATTTTGTGGGAAAATGATAAATATAGAAAATAGGAATAGGTTATAAACCTATTACAGTTTTCAAGCTTTTCGTGCCGAATATACAGTGAAGGACCGAAGTAAAAATCGATGTTGCCGCATGTAAGCAGTGGGTCTCGTTTCTTTGTTTCTGCGCTTAAAATTAGACTATCTAGTGGTCGCAACTTACCCGTACTAAGGTAATAGTCCCCCCAATCGTAAATATCACACAAAATAATGTCACCGGGTGCAACATTTTGGCTGGTTTTGAAACCAACGTAAAACACAACACTGTACAACTTGGTTGTAGTATGGGTGGATTCACTACTGACTAAAACTTCAGCTCCACCTACTGGACGGCTTGTGCGCATGAGTCGTATTAGTCAGCAGAAGACAGAATTTTATCTCAAAATGTGGATGAGAGGTAGACAGATGATAATTTGGATCAGGTAAATAGCCTTTTGGTTAGGGAAAAATTACCCGATTTATCGGTTTTTTATAGTTTTCTTAGATAACATATCAGAAGGAATAAAATCGATTTTCTTCTTTTGCCTGAAAATTATTTATAGTCCTGAAAATTCACAGTTTAGTGAATGTAATACTGGTAGATAATTGCAGAACTTTACAGATGGTTTGTATTAGTAAATAAAAACTTCACATTTTTAAAAATAAAATCTTGGATTAAGAACTTTTCCACTACAATAAGACTTCTGTTCTGATGAATTATTTTAATTGTTTCCTTTTTTCTAGTTTAAAATAATAACTATTACTATAATACCTATAAAAAATATTTTAGTAAATTTTAAATTAAAAAAAAAATGTATAAAAAAATTAAATAAACACAATTTTACTCCTATTAATTTCATACTTGATCCAATACATTTATACCTTTAATTTCTTTAAGTCGTTTAAAAAAAATCAAATGATATACATTTATACCTTAAATTTCTTTAAGTCGTTTAAAAAAAATCAAATGATATACAGGGTGTTCCAGAACTCACGTACCGAAATTTAAGAGGTGATTCTACATCCAAAAATATGAAAAAAATTTTCTATAAAGGTTGGTCCGGAAATGAGCCCTAAGGGAGCTACGGCCCTTCGAAGATGACGTATTAAATGGGGAACAAAAAAAAGCACCAATAAAATTTTAATGCTGGTGATTCTTCATTTAAAACTGAGCAAAAAAGTATTAAAAACCTAAATTTAATATTAAAGGAGTAATAGCCTTTTAAAAAGTAACGTTTTTGGTGGCACAAAATGTTACTTCCTCTTAATTGCATTTTTTTTTGATAACGGTTGCTCCTACAGTGTTACACTGTATGATATTTTATATGTATTTTTACTCTAGAAATCTATATTTTTTACAACAAATCCAAAAAACATACAAATAGAAAAGTTTGGGGCAAAAATGTTTTAAGGCTCATATATTTTGTCCGTCTGGGCACGCCTCTGGATAAATTAAAAAAATAAATTAACATAAACTTATTGCCCTTATTAATACTAGTATACATGCAAAAGCTCGCCGCTCCAGCTTAAAGGGTACCCGAGTTATTAATTAAAAACCTTATTTTTATTACAATTTTAAAGGGCCCTATATCCCTTAGGGCTCATTTCCGGACCAACCTTTATAGGAACTTTTTTTATATTTTTGGATCTAGAATCACCTCTTAAATTTTGGCATGCCAGTTATGGATCACCCTGTATATATATATCTAAACAAAACGATGTTTTTCTATATAAAAATGATAATATATATATATATTGATATAATAATAATAATACCTGATCAGGTATTATTGGGTAAAAATTTCCAAATTTATTGGTTTTTAATATTTTAATCAAGTATATATTACTTTATTGATTTTTAATGCTTTTAATTTTTAATTTGATTGGTAATGTGGAATCAAAATGAGAATTTTTATGGATTAGGTTTTTTATTTTTCAAAAAAAATTAATGATTTGTATTTCCTAGAAAACCTTACGTATTGGATGGTAATTATTACAAAAAAAAATTAATTAAAAATTGATTTTAAAATCATTATGACTGATTTTAGCCTAAAATATTATTGTTTAAACAAAAAAGTGTAATACTTACCAAGTATTACTTGGGATACACAATATTAAGCCAAGGTATAAAGCTAGAAGCTAAAATTCTTTAATTATATTTTTCGAAATCCCACAATGAAGCAAAATGTAATGAAATTTTGACAAAAATAAATTATATTCCTAGAAAAAAGACCAAAAAAGTTACACATGAAAAAGTTTTTACCCAAAAAGTTACACACTACCCCACCCCCATTTTGGATTTTTGGACTCCTTCATTGGAAGTTTATTATTTATTTTGCCCGATAGTTTTGAAGTAAAAATATTTAAGCCACTAATTGCCCTTAAATAAAATTATTAGCAATGGAGCTAAGCGACATTGTAATTAAAATTAACCACACTATTTGAGCTTGATTAACAATTTCCAGATAATTTCCTGGAAATTTAATTTATTGCTGAATTTTCCCCAAACAATACTGCTGAACTTCTGGTACAGTGATATTTTCGATACCGAGATTAACCAGAGGAAAAACAGATTAAATAAACCGGGAAAGTACGACTTTGTTCGCACATGGAGGGTTCCGCATAATGAATTTTAGGGTTTTGCAAACTTTGGCTGGTAGTACTGTTTATATTTCAGTACCTTTCTACACTGTTATTAAAACGCTTTTTTTCAGCGATGTATCCCACATTTTATTTTGAAAATTTTAAATTTTAAATGTCCCACACTTATAATACATGTTTTGTATTTGTATTTGTATATTCGACAAATAGAAACATGGGTTGACAGCCAGCAGTAAAGCTTGTATCCTACTGATGGCGCTGTTTCGTCCTTATTTGGACTCGTCAGTACAGTATATTGGTAATGTGGTGTCAAATTAGTTGGCTTACTAGCGACTTTTTTACAATATTTTACAAAAGACTATAGTTTATATTCTATAACTAGTATGGAATAGACAATATTCCACGCGAGCGGAGAGTTTGACATACGAGCCGGCAGGCGAGTATGACGGTCCCGCGAGCGTGGAATGACTATTTCATACGTGTTGTAGACTATACTTTTTCTTCGCTGCAATTATGAAACACTGTATGGCTTTAAACTGCGGACAAGGTTAAAAACAATGTTTTTTATGACTCGGCATTATAAATGCAACAAAACACATATTTTTAAATAAAGCAATTAATGTTATTTAATAATTTTATCAAATCAATACTTAAAATAGATGTTTATTTAATTTTAGCACATACTTACAAATTATAATGCAAAAATTGAAGGTTATGTCAGATTATTCTGATATATATCAGGTTTATATTTAACATTAGATGGGACAGTTTTAATTTTTTAAACTAAATTGATAAAAAACTGGTCAAATATTAATAAAAACTAATGTCCATACTTGGATACAATTAAGCAGACACACCCGAAACGGCCGAACAATTTATCTGCTTCTGCGAAGTCATTGTTCGCCAAAGACTACTATGTCTCGAACAGGTATACCCAAGACCTGCAGATATATCCCAAGTAGCCCCCAAAAAACTCTTGGGCTTCTTTGGAAGTCTAAAGTTTGATGTGGACTAAATCACGAAGGTGATTCGCAATAGATCTTACTGTCCACAGTGATTTAAAAGGCACTACGTTGCCTCACAACTTGTATAATACAATAATTGTATTGTGCTGCATATCTGAGCGCTTGGCGGCGTTAAGTTATAGGTGGCGCCACATATTATTTCCTACCAGTTCATATTATCTTCTATTTCTAGTCTGTGAAGAGTTTATTTTGAAATGACATGATATATATCTTCGCTAAATACTCGTATCGTTTTATACAATATTAATGTGTGAGCATAAATATTTGAATACACATATATAGTCTTAAATCGATCGGAATTTATTAAAGCACCATCAGCACAGGTTTATTTGGAGCATGTTTCATTAACCGCGAGCTAATAGCGCTCCTTAAGCGTAAAAGGTGCATTTTGCGGCGAACATTGTGAACGACGGATCCAACAGGGAGAAATAATAAAATTAGGGGGCGAATTCAGCTGTTAATATCACCTAGCGCGATAGGACATGGTCAGAACACATTGGAACCAAAATTTAATTTTTTAAGAAGAAAATTTATTGTTTCTTTTTTTTAGGCTTTCGAAGTTTAGATTATTGTTCTTTAGTTTGAATCATATCTCAAGGCTTAAAAAAGCTAACTTTCTCACCTGGGAATCGAATCCGAGACGGCGGGGAAACCTGGGTTTAATTATCACTCTGTATTTTTGTATAAGTGAAAAATTCAAACGGCTTGAAATCTTATTTAGGAGCTCTTATTAGGAGCTCTTATTTGGAGCTTAGCTCGATTTAAATCATTTTATTATTATGAATAATTGTTAGAATGCATTAAATTAAAATAAATTCAGTCCAGTTTGATACATTTTAAAATGTTTGTTTGCCGTTTGACTCACATTTATGTTAGCGGCAACTTTTTTACAATTAAAGGAAAAAATAAGATTTCAAGCCCATTAAATTGTTCACTTATACAAAAATTACAAGACAATTTTCTACAATTTTTTACGATTTATGGGTAATTTTACGAATTTTAGGGCCCAATTAGGAACCTTAGAGAAGTTTAATCACTATCATATTTTCATAATTATCTAGTTACACCTAAATAAAAAATTTAAAATAATAAAAAAATATAAGGTCCACCATATTCTTATATAGGCAAGTAACTGTCTGGGAGACGTCACGTCTGTGGCAGTGTTACTCAATTTTTACGTCTGTGGTTACGGGTTAAAAAGTCTATCAAAATACTTTTCACAAAAAATATAAATAGAAAAGGGGCGTTAAAATTGTTGCTTAGAAGAACTTTATTAGAGTGCCGTTAAAAACTTGTCATCTGAAGTATCATAGGCCATTTGAAAAAAAAAACGTTGAAAACTGGGAGAAGCTGGTAAAATTAAAGTTTTTAGTTTTTTAAATGGTAAAATAAAAAAAAACGACCTGTCTAAAGAATTTTTAAGTATTATTTTCTAAAATATCGAATTTATTTTTAAAATGTCTTTCGACTATATAATGTGTATACCGCTCCCTTTGTGCGGCGTCAGTGTTCCTGCCATGGCTTGGCCGGCGCCGTTGCCATGAGTCTCCCTATCGATCGCCAATATGACGACTTCGCGGTAGCGTGGGGCCGTCCCCCCATGAATTATGGTAATAACCGGAGTATTCTACCCGGAGTAGACCTAACACCGTAAAATCCACACTTGAATCTAGAGATCAACGAGTATCGCACGGTAAAATATTTAGAGCGTTTTTTTGCATCATTTGGAATGATTCTGCGGTTGAAAAAAGTTTAATCCAAATGTAGGAACCGAAAAAACGCTAAAGAACAATTAACAATATTCACTGGGTGCGAAATGTGTTACCAACCGTAGAAAAATTAAGTACCCTAAAGGTATAAACCAATGAATTAATTGGTATAAACTAGAAAAAATAAAACAATAACAAAATAAAAAAAGAATAAACAGTAGGTCTGAAACTTTATAAGCAATTGCAAATCGCTTCTCAAATTCACCATTTATGTCAAAAGAGATGCCAGTTCATTTGAACTACTGGTTAGTTGGTAACACTTTGCATCCAAAGAATATTGTCAATTCCAGAAACGTACTTATATTAATGGAAAACAACGAACTTGACTATAATATCCAATTTCTCAATAATATAACGTTTAGAAAAAAGGTTATCCTTTAAATAATTGTTTTATTTAGATACCTTAGTGTAAAACTTATCATAAAATAACAATTTACCACAGATTATATCTATTTCTTCTTTATCAGCGTTTTGTTTTCAACAGTTTCCATTTCATTCTGTCTCCGACGGTTGAATGCAAAGTTTGGACGAAATAACCAACCGTCAACGAGAAAACAGTCCATGATTTCATTCCAACCGAACTGAAATGAAAAGTTTGACCGATAGAATGTTCCTATCTAGAAAAAATGGCTCAAATTAACTCACAGGGTCTGTGAGCGTCACTATCTCTATTCCATCGTGTGTAAAGTTTACACACTGGATACAGAAAACATACAAAAGTCTTAACAACAAAATTAAAATAAAATGTATGGTTTAAGGATATTGTATTAATCACACTTTTTAAATATTTACTTTTAATCAACACTTACCAATTATTTCTTTGAAAAATCTAGCACATACAAAATTATACGTACGCTCTTACAAACGTAAACAATTATAATGGTCGACAGCCACCAGACTCGATGAAGCAGGGATACTGGCTTCTCGAGTCACGTGACTAGCTTAACGGCCGCGATTGGCTGGCTTGTACATCAGAAGTGTGATTTTTACACTTCGGGTGTATTGTTGCTAAAGGTATGTTTACAAAAATACACTTTCTTGAGCTCCGAGTGTATTGTTGCAGAAGGTATGGATGTAAAAATACACACTCTAGGTCAAAATCACCTCACGTGTGTAGTGTCACATCAATGTTGATGTACATTTATATAAAGGTGTAAAATTTACACATTTATAGAGTGTATTTTTTACACCTTTTCAATATAATTTCTTTCAGTTCAAGGGTTGAGCGTTGATATAAAGTAAGGACTAAACAAAAATAAGGATTGATGAAAGAGAATTTTTCGCTGCGTCGCGCTGACATCAAATACTAAGTAGGACCTACTAAGTAGGTTCTTTTAAATCTCATGCTTCTTGTCGGGATAACCAATCAGCAAGAAAATATAACATTCATACAAAGAACTGATTATTTATTTGGATAAAGTGCGAGGACTTTTATTAAAATAAATTTTGGCAAGCAAAAAGAGCAAAAGTGGCAAAAAATCTATTCTTTTTCCTGAAATATACCATTTTTTTTTTAGTGTGTCAACTATGTTATTACAGGAAGTATTAGTAAGATTAAAGTGCGGCTCTTTGTGTACATGGCGCAGTCCTGGCGACGTACTTCATGACGTCATCAGGATAAGAAACTAATGACCTCGAATTAGGGGTGATTTGAACATTGCATTTCCTTACAAATCGCCGAGAATACGTTAATTTTCCTCCTTCAAGTCTTCTTAAGCTTTTAATGTTGCACAGGATAACTGGAAATGAACGGTTTTATGTCTGTTTTATTTTTTTCTGTCCCCTTTGTCACACTATATAAAATTTAAATGTGTTTTAAAGTTTTAATACTTAAAAAGATTAATGTTGCAGAAAATTCATTATTCTTATTTTAAATTAATTATAATTAATTATTAATCTGTTCGTATTTTCTTTAATTGATTTATTGAATGTGGAATGAAAAATTTTTTTCATCAAGGTTTCCAGCACGAAAAAATTAATAATTTCTTTAGAAAACCAGCTGAACAGTTGCTAGCACCTTTTCAAAACATCGGCACTAGGCACTAATTTTAAACGTTATGAAATAGGAAGATGTGTGAATAGGCAACCATTAAAACAGGAATGCGTGTTGCATAATTTATTAAAGTTTGGAAGTCTGTATCTCCAAAAAGTTATATTCTATCAAAAACTGTTTATGACTTTTTTAGAAATGGAGAAACGTCGAGAAATGTGAAAAAACATGGTCATAGATTTTTTATTTTCGGCGAAGATTTCAATACATCGGCACTCTTAGTAGTAAAGTGCCAATGTAATTAATACATAAGGTAGTTAGGTAGTTAAATATAGGATAAACCAACCTTATAAGATTTCTGCTTTGAGGTGTAACCACACATTATAAATGCATAAAAACTTATCAATCGGCTTAGGATAAATTAATCCTATTAGAAAGTCACGCAGATCTACAAACTTTTTTGCCTCTTAAGCTTCTTATAGACTTACCGTCTGCAATTTTCTTTTTCATAATGTACTTAAGACTTGAGACTGATTTGATATAGACAAAGTATTGCACATACAGGAAGATTCAGAAAAATATACAGATACAGAAATATATACAGATACAGAAATATATACAGGTATACCTAGAAGGTCTATTTTAATTTATTATTTCAGTAACTGTTTGTATATTAGAGCTACGGGGACAAATTTAAATTTTCAAGATACGTTCTATGGGATCTACATACCCATAAAGCCTAGCTCATAGGTCTTGGTTTATTGATTGGAAATTATTATACGCCTTGAACAAAGTAATCCACACAAGTATTGACAAGCGAGCATTTATGTGCTTCAAAAAAGACCAACAGATTGTTGCCAACCTTTTCATACATAGCCTTTCTTTTCGTGTTTTTGGTTGACGATTAACAAGATCGCACCAAATTGTAAGTGGGATAGAAACTCAAACAATTGATTTGAACTTCTTTCATTAGGTTATACTATTATACTTATATTTTCATAAATTCTGATTGATTCTAAATATTTTTCAGTGTTTACATTTAGAGTTTACATCGTTTTTAGTATGGTCATAATTTGAATAATAAAATGCTCTTTATTTACGCTTTATGAAAATGCATGACATAACGACTTTTGTCAAACATAATACAGGGTGAGAAGTTACAACTCTCTGGTTAGTCATAATGCGGCAACATCGTATTTGACCACATGTGACAACGGTGTAGAAAACAACTTGGTCTGTAAACTTGGACCACTTATTTTCTTACCGTGTCAATACTTGTGTGGATTACTTGGGCCTTGGATTTACCTTAAATTTGGATGCCTGTGTATTAAATCGTCGTTAATTACCCTAAGTAAGTATACGTATATGCTTTTAGTGTCATTAGCTAATCACTATAAGCTTATAAAACATAAAACATAAAATTTGTAATTTAAATATTTAAAGCATAATATTATGCGAAGAATTTTTAAACACGGTTCCAAATATGCCCTAAAATTTTTAATTTTATATATTTTATAATGAAAGAAAATATTAGTGGCATATCGGACAGAAGAGAAAAAAAGTCAGGTCTCAGTCTGGATTCGAACCAGAGTCCCCACGGTTTCCGGCCTGGTACTCTACCAACTGAGCTACCGAGACTCCCGTTCGAAAACTAACTAATTGTACATGCCTTCTTTTTATTTATTCTATAATTACCTAATTTTTTTTATTTTTCTAGAACCTAATTAGCCTAACACAGTTTTTAATATTGCAAACCAGACTTATTAACTGGTCAAACCAGTTTAACATGCAAACGTTTCGAAAGAAAAAGCCTTAATTGGGACTTAAAAGTCTTAAGTTAAGACTTAAGCATATCGCTGTTAGCGATTCGCTGCCCTATTTCGAAACGGTGCGTCATAATGACGTTACTTCTGAAGTAAATAAAGTTTGAAAATGTCTTCTGAGTTAGAGTACAGAGTTGAATCATAGTACTGACAAGGGGCCAGTAGCCCGAAACTGTGCAGTTCACTAATATCACTCTGTACAGCTGTAAAAAAAAGATGATGGAATATTTTATTTTTATTTTAAGAAAATGGCGCAGAAATTAAACAAACATTAATAACAATTAATAAGTTTTATACAGAATAATAAGACTATATTAAAAATAAATACAATTATTAACACATAATAAAGTTAAAGTATAAATTAATATACAGTGCGGTCCAAAAGACAATTTTTTGTGCTAAAAAATGCGATTTTTTAAGATTTTTGATCTAAATTTTTATTTCTAAATGTGTAATTAGGTACTATTTACTTTATCTTCCAAATCAAATAATCCACAAACTTTGTTTGCCGGTAAAGCTTTATCTAAAAGAAAAAAAATAAAAAAAAATCGTAGTACACTGATAAAAAGGATTTATTTGGATATGACCAATTAAATTGTTTGGTTGTGAGTTACAAATTTTAATTGAGTCAAATAAATATTTAGTTCATGTAAACAAATATTTTAATTTCAAAATGATTTATTAATGGGAAACAAATAGTTTATTTGACAGAAATAAAATTTATTTGCACAACCAAATAATTCAATTGGCCATATCCAACCAAATATTTTGTTGACACAAATAAACTGTTTTATCAGTGTATGTACCTGTATAAAACAAAAAAAAACTCAGAAACAAACAGCATTTTAAAAGCTGTTTCAGCCTTTTTGGCACACATCAGTGCATTCTATGTGAAATAGTATGGGTTTGATTTTTCTCAGTTTACAAGCAATTATTTTTAGATCAAAAAAAAAATATATAAATCATAACCACTCCATTTTATGCTAAGCTGTACTAACAATAACTTAAAAATTTCAGGAATTCTCCATAATTTTCCGGAAAATAAAAACCAACAGGAAAGCATTATTCGCCTCTAAAGGGAATTTATATCGAAAATGTGCGATGCAAATTCAATTCAAGACGGTATAGCTTGTAAAGATTCCCGTTCTTTTGTTTTGTCTCGGCCATATCGATTTTGACAGCATTCCAGAATCGTTTGTGACCTGTAAAATTTGTGAACCTCGTCACAAATACCGGGAAATGTTAGTTTTAGTGTATAATCATCAGAAAATCCAATGCTAAAATACAGGAACGGATCAAGAAAATGGTCAAAAATTTTCTACTTATATAAAAACAATTATTTAAAATGTTCTAGTAACCTGAAATTTTGTATGCAAGCATAGTTTTTTAATTGAAACAACATAGGGGTGGTGAATATGAAAAATTAAAAAAAAATATATTTAATTTCACGCAACAAATAAGATTCAAAATGGATATTGGTCACTCGCGCAGAATTGAAGCCTTATCCTTCTCTAAATTATTAGTTTGTATTAACTTACCGATTTGTTTTGGATAACTCAAATTTAAATTTTTCATAATCTCGACGAACTCTTCCAGAGTCTTGGACAACCTGGGGTTTAGTCTTTTCTCCTCGTCCACCGTGGTAGCAGTCATTCCCTTATAATCGTGAGCCGGATATAACAAAGTGCTTTCCGGAAGTTTGAAGATTTTCGTGTGTACGCTTTTATAGAGTATTTCCGGATCACCTTCCTGAAAATCTGTACGTCCGCAGCCCCTGATTAACACTGCGTCTCCAGTAAAGGCCATATTCTGAAAAAATCAAAACAATCCTCACTGAAAAAAATAATTTTAAATTTACCTGTAAATCAGGGCCGTAACTAGGGGGAAGGGGGGCTAAGCCTCCCCTGGCCCTGGTTTGAGCCCCCTGGCGTTTTTGCTGAGCCCCCCCTAGTATTTTTTTTGGTATTTTCTTTTGCAGGGTCGCAAGTTTGGTAGAAACCGTCAGGGAAATATCTTTTTTTCTTGAAGGTAATTTTCGGGGCGCCAAGTTTGGCAGATACCGTCAGAGGCAAAGCTTTTTTTCGTAGGTATTTTTGGGGCGCCAATTCTTATTTTGTGCAGGGGCGCCAAGTTTGGTAGAAACCGCCAGGGACAAAGCTTATGTAAAAATACTAATAAATATTTAAAAATACATATATATTTATGTAATGCGTTTCCAAAACTGTATGAAAAACAAATCTTTAAAATAAAAGCTCATAAAAATAGGATATTCTAGAAAATCAGTACAAGGAAAATTCTCATTTCTACGAATTTTAACGTTAAATGCTGCAAACAATTTTATTAAATTTAAATCATTGGATGCATTTAATTTGAAAAGTCTCTTATTCAGGAGTGGTTACTCACGTCAAGAAGAGCCATTTTTGTCGGTTAAAATTTGAATTTTTTAATTTTTTAGAGGTCCTTTAGGTTCATAAATTACGAAAAATAAATGTATTTATTCCGACTTATTTTTAATTGCTTTAACCCAAATATCACAAGTTTATACAATGAATATCCCCAGAATATCCGTTTTGGGATTTCCTAAATCTCCAGGATATTCTATTTCGTCTATAGATATCCGTAGAACATCCTCAGGATATACTTCGTTACTAAACGGGAAGCCGAGCAACTTCCGAGCCGTATGTCCTGAGGATATACTGTGCGTCTGTCCTAAAGATAACTACTAATTATGTACAAATGCCCCCGACAAAAAAAATCTATCAAATAGTATTGCTTTTATTACTTTTGTTGTGAAATATTTCAGCTTGCACTTAGGTGAAAGTTATTTAAATTTAGGCTAATAGTTTCACAAAAAAAAAATTAATAATAACAGCAATACTATTTGATGTCCACTTTTGTCGGTGACATTAAATGTCCAAATTTTGTACATAATTAGTAACCTATCTACTTTTCTTATATTTTCTTTTTCAAAAAGTACTACGGTTTACCCTTGAAAAGGTCTATGGGCTCGTTCATAAAAAACGTAAAGCACTTAGGACGGAGAAAGGGATAACACTCACGAAATTGTCCAACAAAAGGAAAAAAATTAATTTTTTTGAAGCCAATACTGTTTTAGAAATTAAAGATTACCTCTATACGTATAGAAAATTACATGATTGTCCACACTATAGAGTTATAGTTAAACTCCATATTGACAAACTATGCCCTTTTGTGAAGGGAGTACAAAAATATTCATAAGCAAGTTTAAGCACTTTGCAGGTTTCTACTTCCAAGTATATTTAAATTAGACGTGGAAAAGCCGAAATATATGTTATATCTGAGTTAATTACTGATCTATATATGTAGCAAAACGTAGAACTAGGAGTCTGAACTTTGGTCTTTACATACATAATAAAATTAAATAGAACCTAGGTAGTAGAATTATGTAAAGCTTAAAGTTTAAGCTGCATGCATGTCTAATGTTAACAAGTTCTGAAAACATGTAATGCTTTTCGTTCTGTGAAAATCTCTTCACAGTGATCAACAGTATCGAATGCTTCAGCCAGATCTAGAAATAGTGCAATACATTTTTGTTTACAAACGTATCTTTTCGTTCTGTGAAAATCTCTTCACAGTGATCAACAGTATCGAATGCTTCAGCCTGATCTAGAAATAGTGCAATACATTTTTGTTTACAAACGTATCTTTTCGTTCTGTGAAAATCTATTCACAGTGATCAACAGTATCGAATGCTTCAGCCAGATCTAGAAATAGTGCAATACATTTTTGTTTACAAAGGTATCTTTTCGTTCTGTGAAAATCTATTCACAGTGATCAACAGTATCGAATGCTTCAGCCAGATCTAGAAATAGTGCAATACATTTTTGTTTACAAACGTATCTTTTCGTTCTGTTAAAATCTCTTCACAGTGATCAACAGTATCGAATGCTTCAGGCAGATCTAGAAATAGTGCAATACATTTTTGTTTAAAAACGTGTATATATATAATCATGTTTGTGATTATGTATAATAGAAAACAGCAATTTGTAAGAATCTTGACAAAAATTCAAGATCCAAGAGTTCAATTAAAGGCTTGTTTTACAATAATTAAATAAACGGTTCCCAACAGGCCAACAAAAAAAAATTGTATGTGCTGGGGTTGAGACCCACCTATTCTTATGTATTTTGGGATACTGTGGGTTTTTATAAGGCCCACAAAAAGAAAAAAAAAATATCTGTGCTGTGGTTAAGACCAGCTATTCTTATATATTTCGGGATGCTGAACACGAATCTGTCATAAAAAAGGCACTTCATGGGCTCAGTTTTTTACTACACTGAATTTGCAGACTAATAATAAAAGATTTTCACCATTTTAGACAGTTTTTTTTTGTGTAGCAAAAAAATTAGATCAAGAGTTGCCTTTTTATGGCAGATTCATGTTCAGCGTCCCAAAATACCTAAGAATAGGTGGGTCTCAACCCCAGCACAGACATTTTTTTTTGTGGGCCTATGTTATTGTATCCACTAAAATATAAAAACTACTACTTTAAATTAACCCATTGTCTAATTATTCTATTTTTAATTTTTGATCATTTCGTTTGGACTTTTTACGATTTACTAATATCGGGGTTAGTTTTTATCGACCTTAAGATAATATTGTCTTGCCAGCATTTTTTTTATTGAAATACGTGATATAAATATAGCAAGTCCACCATAACTCAAAATTTATCGAGTTATGGTGGTCTTGTACTCATAGTCCGATATAACCACTGTGTTCTTTTTGCATCAGTACTACCCATGTTTTCATATGGATATCAATGTTTGGAAATTTAGCAGGAATCTGGGCATATTGGATGTAATGAAGCGTTTGAATCTGGCCCCTTTGATGTAGTCTCACAAAGCTTACTTTGTCAGGGTTCGGGTAAAAAAATTAACTTGACCTATAACTAAAGCAAGTTGCAAAGTTGATATTCGCTGTACTAAGCAGTTTTAAAGTTATGCATTTGATAGTCAAGTACCAAAATTTGAATAATATTAAGTTCACTAAGTCCTTTTCGTTGCATTTTTTGATACATGCATACATGCATACATTATTTCTCTTATAGCCATGTTGTTTTGCCATTGTATGTGAGGCCCGTTGTTAAATGCAAATATCTCTCATGTATATGAATTCTTCATAATTTCAAACTTCGAATGATATTAGACTTTTAAAACTTTAGCAACTTAATATTAAAAGTAAAAAAACAGACAGGTTAAATTTTTTGGGGTCTACATAGATGAAAAATTAAAGTTGAACGTACATTTATTTAAATAATATAAAAATTTTTAGATAATCCGATTTTTAACTATGGTTTGATTTTTACGTTACAAGCTAAACATTTTTTTACTAAAAAAGTCTTTAACATAGATAGCTATAATAATAATATGTAATAAAATTTAACTTCCACAAAACATTAGTGTAAAAAACTTACCTGTTGCTCGAAATAAAAGGAACAGCAACCATTTGTATGCCCCGGAGTTTCCAGAACTTTCAATTTATAGTCTCCAAATGCAATATCATCGCCCTCTTTGACAAATATATCGGCTTTTGCTCCGCTTGCTTTCGAAATGATACTTTTGCATCCTGAGAGCAGTTTTAACTGACCTGTTCCTGTTATGTGGTCGGCATGCATGTGTGTGTTAACTATCAAAAAAGATAAAATTAAAACACTTTGATGGCTTAGTACTGATAGAAAGTATCACAGATTATTTGAAGTTTCTCAATTTCTAATAATAATTTTTTTGCGTAATTTTTTTGAAAGATTTTGTTCTATTTCATTTTGTATATAAATATATATTGTAAGGAAACATTTTAATTTTCTACCATTATGGTTTTAGCACCTTCGCCAAATATACAGGGTGTTCCAGAACTCGCGTACCGAAATTTAAGAGGTGATTCTACATCCAAAAATATGAAAAAAAGTTTCTATAAAGGTTGGTCCGGAAATGAGCCCTAAGGGAGCTACGGCCCTTCGAAGATGACGTATTGAATGGGGAACAAAAAAAAGCACCAATAAAATTTTAATGCTGCAGGGTGATTCTTCATTTAAAACTGAGCAAAAAAGTAATATACACCAAAACACATAAATTTAATATTAAAGGAGTAATAGCCTTTTAAAAAGTAACGTTTTTGGTGGCACAAAATGTTACTTCCTCTTAATTGCATTTTTTTTTGATAACGGTTGCTCCTACAGTGTTACACTATATGATATTTTATATGTATTTTTACTCTAGAAATCTATATTTTTTACAACAAATCCAAAAAACATACACATAGAAAAGTTTGGGGCAAAAATGTTTTAAGCCGTCTGGGCACGCCTCTGGATAAATTAAAAAAATAAATTAACATAAACTTATTGCCCTTATTAATACTAGTATACATGCAAAAGCTCGCCGCTCTAGCTTAAACGGTACCCGAGTTATTAATTAAAAACCTTATTTTTATTACAATTTTAAAGGGCCCTAGATCCCTTAGGGCTCATTTCCGGACCAACCTTTATAGGAACTTTTTTTATATATTTGGATCTAGAATCACCTCTTAAATTTTGGCATGCCAGTTATGGATCACCCTGTATAGAAATATACTTAATAAAAGACTGGTCAAAAAAATGGACACCTTTTCAATTTTTTATCAAGAAAAAAATTGTCAGTAATTTTTCTCAGTATTTTTTTTGTATACTTACCAGCATATTTTAGATTTAAATTCAAATCATTACAGATTTGAAAATCCCGCCTTGCGTGTTCTATGACTGGATCGATAAGAATGCACTCTTTTTTCTCGGCATCACCCAATAAATATGTATACGTGCTGCTGACATTATCGAACATCTGAAATGAATAAATAACAAGTATTGATTAGTTACAATAACGGTAAACTTCTTGTTAATAAAGATCTTATATATTTGTGAATAAATTTATACGCAAATCATTCTTTTGTTTATTTATCCTTACCTGTCTAAAGACAAACTTATTGCAAAGGTTCCTTGATGTTTGGCTAAACTGTGAATTTTGAATCAGGTTTGTTGTAATCTTACAGCTCATTTTTGATGCATGTAGGACTGACAGTAATTTACAATAATTATTCATTGTAATTATCTTATTTACCTTTATAATTTTATTGGTTAGTATTTTATACGTTAGAGGGCAGCAGTTATTGCGTTGTTTGAGAGAACAGATAGAAAACTACAGAATTTTTATAGTGAATATGTTATTCAAAAGTTAAATCGATAGATGTGATGGAGCGAGAAATTCTTGCTGATAAGCAAATTTTGGTATTCATTTACGGGGGGCTCGCAAAATTGAAAACTTCTAAGAATATATTATTACATAATAAATATACCTAATTATCTTATGTAAGTAGATTAATACTATAGTTAGAACATATTAATACTTCAGACAAATATGATTTATATAAAAAAAGTTATTAACGATAAACCAGTTAACCCCATAGGGCAGGGTTAAATGGACCACTACTCAGCGTTAACTGGTCCACTAACAAAAATGTATTGTATTGTAACTATTGTGAATAAAAACGATTTGAAATCAAATTTAATTTATAAATTGTAATTTATTTGTGGATTAATACGTTATAATTAAGAGGTATGTGTATTAAATATAAATTATATTCTCTCTCTAAATATAAATTCGTGATACTAGGTTAGGTACCGGTGCTTTTGTTTCAAATTTTACTTATATTAATCCCAATTTTTGGAAAATGCAACTCCTGATAAAGCGGTCGTTGCATTTTCGTCATTGGGATTAATATTCGTAAAATTTATGTAAAAAACACAGATACCTAACCTAGTATCACTTATGATATTACCCCTGAGAATATTTTTAATTGGTGTCACTCTATGGAGCGAAGGTTCTGGGAACTAGGACAGCAACTGGTTAGAGTGACTCTATTTTTAATGAGTTAAAAAAAAACAACAAAAATTGAATTTTAACCGGTTTTAACCAAAATTACTTTTTGTTGAGCAGAGCTTGCAAATTTAAAACTATAGCTAGCTTTATAAGAAAAATTTTAATGGATTGTTTGACGTACCGACTTGACGATATAATAATAGATATAATAATTTTTATAAAAATGAAGAAAATAGTAATATAGGTAAACTTTAGCTTGTTATCATTTGACAAAAAATGTCATTTTAGACAAGTTAAGATTTTGGCCAAAATTTTAGTTTTTCATTCATAAAATGATTTAAAAAAATATTCTTCAGGAAAATAAATTAAAGGTAAGCTAAATATAATTATTTGTGGTTAAGGAATACAACTGGCAAAATTCTTCTTTTAGTTTAAGAACATGTAGAAACTCTCTTCGAAACTGCATTCTTTTAAAACTCAAAAATACCCAAAAATAAGTAAGTAATAATTTATTAATGCCTTTTTTTAAATGCGCTTTCGCCAAAATTGCAAATAACGTAATTTTTGCAATATTGGCGAAAGCGCCAACATTGCAATTAACGTAAAAAATTGCAAAAATAGTGTTTTTTTTTGTGAATTTTATCCATATTATTAGAAATTGTGGTAAAAAATACCGGATTATCATGAAACTGTCATCCTTAATTTTAGCAAAGCATAGAGTAAACAATCACAAAACCTGCCGTCTCGAATAAGCGAGTATACTTTCTCATAACAAAAAAAAATTGTCCGTAACTTAATAATGTAATAAATTAATTATAGCCTAGTAATAAGTATTAGTATTTCTTGGGAAAGGGATGTTTATGGAAAAAATCATAAAATCATAATTTAATAGCATTTTTTGTAGTATTTTTTACCTTTATTTATTTTTTTCTAAATAATAAAAAAATTATGTATCTTTCTTTATAAGAAAGTAAAAAAGTAATCTTTCACCAGTAAAATTTACATGTAATACAACCAACAAACTTATAACTCCTCTCTCTAGAATAGGCATTTCATTTGTAAAAACTGAAAAAAAACGTAGCCAACATATACATTTGTCTGTCTTACTCGCACAGCTTTGTTCTAACAGAGACAACAATAACAGTTACTGGTAATTGTTATTGTTCAGGCCTGAATATACCTACTATTTGTTTACAAACAAATGTTGGCGATACTTTATATTAACGGTATGCGTATTCTAGAGAGAAGAGTTGTTAGTTCATTGAATACAACGGTTATTTCACAAAAACAACAAAATCTCTTTGTTTACGTTAATTTTTTTTTATCTCATATCTAAAAATTATAATTTATATTAAAATTTTATTCACGATCGCCCACATAAAATGCTAATACATAAATATCACACAGAATAACATATCATTATTATTTATTGTTATTTTATTAGAAAATACAGGAAGAATATGAATTCTATTGTTTATTAACGTAATATCTGATTTGAATGTATAAATAGGACCTGACATTTGACAAAGAAATATAAACAAAATATTTTGAATTATTCAGCCAATAATTTATTTTAGTACCTACCTATTTAGAAAAGACCACCTCAAGAGGTATTTTGTTTCTTAAATTTTGGACTCTTCTTTTTTGGACTATTTTATGTTTTTTGAAAAAAGAAACTATTTTTTAAAAAACAAAAAAAATAAGTGTTTTTTCGAATTAAAGAAAATGCTTGAAAGTTTCTGTTGGAAAAAAATAAAATATATATGTCTGAGTTGAAGCCCTGTTTCGATTCGTTAAAATGCAGTTTTTGGCATTTGTAAGGCTATTTTTCTACGACTGCCTTAGAATGTAAGCAAATACACACACTTTTCAAACACAGAATGAATCCATTCTAGCTCTAGATACGGTATGAATATTCCGTATCAAGTGTTAGAATGAGCACATGTAGTGCCATCTCTTGTTTATAAAAGTAAGTAAAGTAAAACTGTAGCAAAATTAGCAAAAATATATATATTTTACCATGAAATATTGAATAATTTAATGCAATTTAAAGTTTTGCGCTAAAATTACATAAAGTTTATTAGTTTTTCTTAATATTTTACCAGTTTTTTATCAATTTAGTTCAAAAAATTAAAACTGCTCCATCTATTGTTAAATATTTTAACTTGATATGTGTCACAACAATCTGACATAAGCTTCAATTTTTGCATTATAATCTTTTTTAAGTACTGAATTGATAAAATTATTAAATAACATTAATTGCTTTATTTAAAAATATGTGTTTTGTTGCATTTTCAATATCGAGTTACAAAAAACATTGTTTTTAACCTTGTCCGCAGTTTAAAGCCATACAGTGTTTCATATTTGCAGTCAAAGAAAAAGTATAGTCTACAACACGTATGGAATAGTCATTCCCCGCTTGCGGAACCGTCATACTCGCCTGCCGGCTCGTATGACAAACTTTCCGCTCGCGCGAAATACTGTCTATTACATACTAGTTATAGAATATACTATTTTAGGAGAAATTTCTCGGTTATTAATAAAGATATCGATATAGGATTTATTCCCAAGTTTAAATAAAGAGTTACTTGAGAACCTAACATCTAGCTTTCTTCGATTTTTTCTTTTAAATATAAAATATTTGAAAATTAGTTATTACGTTATTTTAATTAAAGCAAAAAAATAAAAAAAAAGATGACTTTAGCCCTTAGGCAAATTTTCAATTGTGCAATAAGGAACCCAATTTTTGCCTCTATATATTTTTTTTATTTGAAAGAGCCCGTAATAAACATAGGGGAAAGTATTATTTTATTGGCAGCAGTATTTTTTGTGTATCTGTTACGCCTCTGATAATTGCGTCTAAAATAATCTACCTGAAGAAAATTCGTCTGCAAAAATTACAACCTTGATCCGTAAGAATCCCGTCTTCCCATATACGGAAAATAAACGTTGGAATATTTTTGAAAATTTCCGTTGTGGTTAAAAAGGAACTACCAGCTTACCCAAACAAAACACTTCGGTTTCTACTATACATACACAGATCTACAAAACATTTGTCCCGAAATACTGATTGGTACGATTATTTTTTGCAATAACGCAGTTTAAAGAACCCTATTTTTTGCCCAAGATGGTACTTAAATTTACTAAAGCCCACATTCTCTATAAATTGCGAATAGTAATTTAGCATCCGTTTTTTTCTTTTCTATTTTCACCTCTTTGGAGTAAAAAAAATGTTTTGCAGTCCACAAACGACTGCGCCACTTATATAAGTAACATAATGTTAAAGTTAATTAAAAAATGTTAATAAAAAAATTGTAAATTTTATTTTGTTGGGCAGTGTTATTTAACAATGGTGATTCAAAGGTCAAACCTATTATAACTTCATTAAGCAAAAACCAATTTAAAATATAGTGCGAAGTTCTTATTCGCAGCATTTAATATCTATAATTAGGAAGCTATTTTGGTTTCGCAAAAGAAAATTCAGTTGACCGCATTTTCTTAAAAATAGTATCACCCAAATCCCACTGACCTAGTGTCAAATCTAATTTTAATCATTTTTTATTTAAATTTTCGTAATTATGTCAAACCTTGGATCAAGGTTCTTGATATTATATTATTGTATGATAGGAAAAACATATAGGTTACAAAAAATCTTCACAATTCTTTAAGTTTTAGTTTTAAGGTACCCATCATAAAATTAAAAATGCGTCTTGCAAGAATTCATAGAAATTCACTGTTTATATTTTTATAGAAATTCTATAGGAATTCTATAGGAATTCTATAGGGCTCCTATAAGAATTCTATTGGAATCCTATAGGAATTCTATAGCAATCCTCTAGGAATCCTATAGTAATTTAATAGGCATTCCATGATGTATCTGAAACTTTCTTATCCTATAGGATCCTGCTTGTAAGTCCGTATTTTAAAGCCCAGTTGGGACTTTTTTCTGAGGAACGCATAATTAAGCATTTAACCAGGACCTTGCCAAGAATTTTGTAATAAAGATTATATTTCTATATATACTTTCAAAATATACACATACTTTTTGACCTTGTTTGCTGTATTGTATACAACTCGTAATAATTATAATTTGGTTAGATGTAGGATAATTATAAAATTTATAATAAAAATTAACTATAAGAATATTTTCTATAAATTTAAATGTTAAATATAGCATATAGGGATTATATCCATTACATTAAGTTATAATTATTTTTAATTGGTATCTGTAAAAGGTTATTAATAATTATTTTCAGAAGCTAAAAATAATTATTTTAATTTTGTGTAATATTAATAATTTTTAACGATTTTAGCTAAAATGTCAAGCGTAAGCCGCGTTTTACCGTAAGCGACGTCGAATACACCACCAGAATTAGTTGAGCAGACCAAATTTGCCACAAAAAAAATATTTATCCAATACATACAGATAATAAGACAATTACCAGCTTTATTTTAAATAGATAAACTCAATAATAACCCCCGCGTGGCTTTTACTTTATTGAGTGGATAATTATTTATTTTACCCACTCAACTGTCACTTGTCAAATTATTTTTTTGTAAATGTCATTAAAATTTTTAATAAAAATATGAATTCCTAAGCTATTTATTGGATAAAACCTTGTATGGCACTCATGGGTAAACCGATATTGCCCTCTCGAAAATTAACCTGCTTGGCTGACGCCTCGCAGGTTAATTTTTTCATGTGCAATATCTTACTTTACCCACTTGCAATATCTTACTTTACCCACTAGTACCATAAATAACTATTATCAACGTAGTACGTGGTAACTTTTAGCTCCAAAGGTATTGAAAAAACAATCCATTCAAAATTTTGGGCGCTTTCTTTGACTTGTAGCTTCCATAGAAGCTAATTTCAATGTTTCTTTAAGTTCTTCATATTTTTAAGTTTGCCTTTAAAATATTTTAAACTGTTTTTGAACTACCATGTATATTATTTACTATTTCAAAAACTGTATACTCATGATGCAAATAATATAAATTTTCGAAATCCGGATACATCCTTATCATTAAATAAACACCCAATTGTTTAATATATGTTTATATATTGCTTTCCCTTTTATTTACCTGAAAAGTCATTGTTTATAAAAAAAATCTATTTTTTCTTTAAAGAGAAGACAAATTTTCGAAATAAAATCATAAAAGTAATGCTTTACCAATATTTTATAAATAATTCCTTTGCAAAGATTTTGTATTTCAGTAGGGATTTCTGCATTTTGGCAAAAGCATTTCCAGGATCACGCGATCTCAAAGAAACACAAACAGTGCGTTCCATAAGGATATACAGATCTTATTGTAATTCTATTGATCTCTGAAAAGGGATTTTATATATTTTTAAATATAAATTAAGGTAAATATAATTTTTTTTTTAATAACATTTTTAAATTCGGTCCAATTCCTTTGTTAGACCCCACATCCTATAGGCCATAGCCACTGTAAGGTGGGAGGAATACAGGTTTTCATCAGATCAGCTGTGTCCCCTTACAGCTGATCACGAATAACAAAACACAGTCGCGCGCTCAGTGCTTACTGGGATTGCGAATAAAACGTTATAGAACGGACGCGTAGAATACCGAAGGACTAACAGAGATTATCAAGTGGACTGTAAAGACTTAAAAACTGTTAAATTTTGTCTAAAATAGTGCCAAAACACGTTTACAAAAACAATAAATGGATGTCATTTGAGTTTTTCTCCGGATAAGTTTAGGATAAAGTACGTATTGACTTTTTAGTTCTTTGTTGTACAATCGGTTCGGTTATGTTCGGTTTACTCCGCTCTTTGTTATGTAAACATTATGTTACGTAGCCTTGAAGCGTGCCTTTGTATTTATTAGTTTTAAATGTAGCAGGTATTAATTTGTCATAAATTATAATGTTCTTTGTGCGATTCAATCTGCCTTTTATGTGCGAGTCATTTCACAATCATGAATGATTTTTTTAGAAAAGAAAAGAAAAGAAAAACTGCGCATAAAAAATATTGAATTCAAACACGTTTTCTCAAAGTCAATTGATTTAATTTTTTGATTTTGTACAACATAAATACTTCAAAATTGAAATTAAGAAAGGTTGGGCGCCAGTATATCGCAGTTTTTAATGTTCTTTGTGCGAATTAATCTAACAAATATAATCTACGTGCAAAAATAAATTCTATTAAAAACAATTTTCTTAAAGTATATAACTAAATTCTTTGGACTTATTTTAACAGAAGTATTTAAAAGTTAAAAACTTTGGGTGTCAAACTGATGCTTTTATTATATTAATTTGACAAAAAATATATAAGAACAGTAACTACGCAGAAAAAACAAGAAATACAGGATTTACGCACAAAAAAATATTAACCAAATTCAATTTCGTTTAAGTAAATTAAATAGAAAAAATATTGAACTTAAATCATGTAAAAATTAAGTAATTTTAATTAAATTTTCTTGATTTGTTTCAACAAATATATTTTAATATTAAAATTATAAAACGTATATATTTTTCTTTATGTAAATGTATTAAAATTAAAAAACGTTGGGTATCAAAATTTACAGGTAATAATTTGTAAGAAAAAATGAGGCGTGGACCATGACACTGATTATTAACAGCGTCGACATGACATTCCGCTTGGTGAACAATAGTTTAAAGTGTCTATTTACTTGAAAAAGGAGTTTTTTAAAATTCTAATTTTTGTATGCCCCCGGTAATGGCTACTTCGCTCCGACCCGTGATAATATATATAAATTGTAATACGCAAAACCTTATTATGTCACTGACCAGTAAGTTGCAGTTACCAAAGTTATGCAACTTAACTAACTACTGGTATTAAAAATTGGGACATCCTATATTAAATCTAAACACTTTCATTTAAGTAAGTTTGCAATTATTGAAATACAGTATTATGAAATTTAATAGATTTAATAATTTTCATGGATTGATTACACGATTTCTAAACACAGATGAACTATAGAAAATAATGACATATTTTTGTGTAATTATTTTATTTTTTCTACGTAAACTATTAATTTTGTCCTTCAATAAAATATTGATAAAGAGGATTTAGGCAAAGAACTGGCCTGGAATATAAGATTTTAGGTTTTTATCTTGTTATTTGGGTTATATTGTCCTTTAGTCGGGACTATCGACAGACCTATTTAGAAATAGGTCACCATATTTAATTTTTGTAAGGGATATACGTTTTCTATAAAAAATACAAGGTAATACAAAAATATTCTAAAGAGTCAGTTCCTAATTAACTTCTATGGATTTAAATATCCTATGTTTAGTAGGTATTTAATATTAATTGAATTAATAGTGAATAAAATTCGTTTCAGTAGAAAATATTAATTTCAATCCATAGGTAAGGGAAGTTTTATAATCTTTAAAACATACTTTTACTGATTTATTAATTTTTTTAAGCGGAATTAATTTTTCGCACTATTTATTTATATATCCAGCCTTGAATATAGATCTACGCATACATTCGGTTAGAAAAATAAATAATCCTAATTATGAAATTTATATCTACGACGTGCTTCTAATGAAAGCATTTCAATTTAAATGTCAATATTTATATAAATAAAATTGCATGAAATCTACTAAAGCTGACGGATCAGCTGATTTTTTCGCATCGCATTTTATAAATTTACATAAAAGTAACTTTAGTTTTGACAATCTTGTTTTCTTTTTTATCAATTTAAAGTCCTGTTTTAAGTTTTAGGCCTTTAGGTTATATATTGAGGCATTTAAAATAAACTCTGATCTTTTAAGTTAAAATTCTAGCAACATTTTTTAAAATAATACTTCATAGTTAGAATAAGGGGTAAACCACTAAAAAAAATTGTACACCTAAGTTTCTTCTAGGAGGTAATCCTTTATGATTTCCAAATCTTAAAAAATACCTAGAAAAACCTCCCACGTTTGGGAAAGATAAATAAATACCAACGAACTAAGAACTCTCTTTCTAGAATAGGCATACCGTTAAAATAAAGTATCTCGGTTTGTTTGTAAACAAATAGTAGGTATATTCAGGCCTAAACAATAACAATTACCAGTAACTGGTATTGTTGTCTCTGTTAGAACAAAGATGTGCGAGTAAGACAGACGAATGTTTATGTTGCCGACGTTTTTGTCAGTTTTTACGAATGAAATGCCTATTCTAGAGAGAAGAGTTATTAGTTCGTTAAAAAATACCTATACTTAAAAAAAAAAAAACAGTAAGGAAGTAATTGGTATATAAAAAAAATGTCCTCTTTGTTTCTACCATGTCACCTAACTTAAATAACTTAATTTAATTCTTAGAATAGTATAAGAAGGGTTTCTTTGTGCATGTCTACATGTCTAAAATCGAAAGTAATTTTATTGTTTACCGAGTGCACAACACAGTTCCGAGTTATTGACCCCGCTCCAATTCGCGATTATTTAATTTAGCTGCACTAATATCGCGCAAAGGTATCAGTGCGATATCGCGATATACGAAACCAAGGAAATAAATAATAAATTTGATAATTTTTCCTACTTTTGACTAGGAAATAAAAATAGTAAGTCTAGGTTTATGGTACTAGTGGGTAAAGTAAGATATTGCCCATGAGAAAATTAACCTGCGAGGCGTCAGCCAAGCAGGTTAATTTTCGAGCTTAGGAATTCATATTTTTATTAAAAATTTTAATGACATTACAAGAAAATAATTTGACAACTGACAGTTGAGTGGGTAAAATAAATAATTATCCACTCAATAAAGTAAAAGCCACCATTATTTTAAATACTAAAAAAAGTTCTGTTTTTTTTTAATTTAATTTTTTTTTTTTCAGAAAATGTTTCTTTTTTTAAAAAACAAAAAATAAAAAAAAATGTTTGAAAAACATTATTTTTAGCTATTTTACGCCCTTACCCCACCGAATTTTTACCAAAAAAAAAATGCCACCCTGAAACTTTTGATAAGCAACCTATGGGTCAAGTTTGAAGTCTTTAGCTCAAAGCGTTTTCGAGTAATCGTGGTAACAAATAGATCGGATAGACAGACAGTCAGACCGACCGACAGACAAACAGATTCTGTTTTACGGAAGTTATCATTCATGGGTATAAAACGTCGAGAAACGTAAAAAAAATCAACAATATTATTTAGAAATTGTTTTTCTAGCGCAAGACTTATCTCGGGAAGAGTAAAATATAATGTTAACAATTATGTGAAATTCCACAAAAAAATGTGTAACATTTCAAATGCACTAAAGCAAATAATGATTGCTTCTTTCAATTATGTAGCTCTGAGAACTAGACCTAGAAAAAAGTAACTAGATTTGAGAAACGTTTGGAAACAAGTAAAGAGTATCACGGTTCGCCGCCATTCACTTTTAATTCCACTTTGGAAAACATTAAGTTTTCATACATGTATATAATTTCTTTACTTTGAAATTTAAAACCAAAAATCAAATAATCTATAGGGCGAAACGTTTTTTCATCGCAAAAAAGGGTCACGTGACCTCCGTAACTTTTTAATAAATAGGTTAATTTGAACAAAAATATACATTTTTTCGTTCAATAATTGTTAATCTTAAACTGGAAACAATAAAAAAATAAAATAAAAAAAAATATTTTAATGTGTTTAACTTTTCTAATTTTATTTTAGTTTTTTCATTTTTTATAACTTTATATTAAACCGTTTTTTGTTTTCAATGAATAAGTAAGAGAATGTTAATTTAATTGACCATTTATTCAAAAGTTATAGAGGTCACGTGACCCTTTTGTGCTATTAAAAAACGTTACGCCCGACAGATCGTTTTATTTTTGGTTTTAAATCGATATTTGCATTATAATAATTATTAAAAAAATTATACAAAGAAACTGAGTGTTTTTTAAAATTAAACTAAAAATTAATAACGGAGTACCGTGATATACTTCTAACGCGCAATATTATTCCTGAGGAATTGTGGACCATTAAGAAAGAAATCGAGGGAAGCGTATTTTAAACTAGATAAATGTTTTGGTTCATTGATTTAGAAAAAGCATTTGATACAGTAAATTAGTTTGATTTGTTTAAAAATATTTTCATAATAAGCCCATATCTACACAGCGAAAATAAGGCTTATTGATTTAGATCATCCCCTAAGTCCAGGACTTGTGTGGGCTAGTAGTAGAGGAAACCACCGGCTTTAATTGACTTTCGAACCAGTTTGTAGGGAGTGTCCGCTTCATTTACGCCTTCGCCAAATTTCAATTATTATTTAACTGAAAAAGGCAAATCGGCGCCGGTGAGAATCGAACTCATGCTATTTGGGTAGTAAACTCGTCAAGTATGACGCGGTAGTCCACTACACCAAACCTCCCATTAAGTTGTAACTTAATAATTTACCTATATGTCCATTGAAATATTAAAATACTTTTGTAGCTAATATCCAAAACCACAGGCTTTCATTTTTAACACTCAGTTTTCAATGTTTACGAATTTACTTATACGGATTTATAATTTGTGCAAACAGGCAGGAGGTAAAATAAGGGAGATGAAACTAAAAAGGGGTAAGCCCTTTTACATGTAGTGCACTATTATCCTGAATTTTTAATTTATATACACAGAAGGGTGAGTTTAAAAGCCAGATATTAAATGAGATGGAGGCCGTTGGAGACTATATTAATTAATATCCCCCTAAAAATAAAGAGACTCTAAAACCAAGAACCTGTACCTTGTAGAGTATAAAACCATTAATTAATGTTATTATTAGTCAATGATAAAACGTATATAGCAGGAAGGAAAAAACGTATATAAGTAAAAATATTAAAAAGCAAATAACAAATAAAATTTAAAGAAAAATATAATATAAAATATATTATTCCTTTTTTTATTTTAGTCAAGATGCCCTCGTTGCTCGAAGCCCTAGAGCAGAAATATGGCGAAATTTGCACAGATTCCGAAAACTCAGAAGACGAGGGAATATCAGTGTCGATTTTCGTACCCTGTAAATCGCCTAGGGCTCTAGTGCCAGCCCTGCTAGTCCTCAACGACTGTGATATCGCAACGGCCGGCGAGAAAGAAGTTTTGGAGGCGAAATGTTCTGGAGTTGAAGAATTGGATCTGGCTAAAAATAAGCTCAATAACTGGCCAGAGGTAAGATAATAGTAAATTAGTTTGATAGCCAAAAATTGAAGTGAGGGAACTACATCTGTTAATTTATTGGAGCCTCGTTTATAATTTTTTTAGTTTTATAGTTTTTGGTGTTTTCTTTAGTGTTTTTCACTAAAACCAGTACCAATAAGCATAAATAAAGAATTTACGAATTACTTAATATTCAGTTGGTTAACACTTTCTTAATTTGCTTTTATTTTACGCGCATATTTTATCACTATTAATAGCGACACGTGGTGATTTAACTACGTTTGTTTCAGTTACTCATTTTCTGCGACCTCCAAAAAATAATATATTGTATAATATACAGAGCGTGTATATTCAGGGACATACCAACTACTTTTAAAATATTTACTTATAAAAAATTTAGAATTGAAGCAAGATTTCTAAACAAACACTCTTTTTATTCCGTAAAGGAATATTTATCGTAAGTTAGTGATGTAATTTTTTCCTAAACTGTAAATTATTGTTGTACTATATATTTGATATACCTTAGATGTAGATTATTTTTTGTAAAATTTGGTTTGACACATGTCCTAGATCATTGTATGATCTATTGTATTAATAAATGAATTGAATTGGATTGAATTGAATATTTGAAAATATTTTAATATAATTCAGATAAGGTTTGAACTTTTTTTAACCATGTTATTATTGAAAGAACCAGATGACATGACATTTAAATATTAAAAAAAACACGAGAAAACAAGAATCTAAAAAAAAGAAACACGCGTAAACTATGTGCTTTATTTTTCTGGGTCTCATAAATATATCCACATATACCGTGCGATTATAAAGTGTCGAACACTTTTTAATGCAAAACTGGCATAAGCGATGAGTAAAATGCAAGAAAGCTGTGTGCGTTTTACTGGGCACCGAGCTGTTGTACGTAGTAATCACATGGGCTTGTCGCACACAACTCTAACAGAGGCGTGGCTTCAAACGAAGAGTATTTTCTTTTCAAACTGTTCGGCACTTTATAATCGCACTGTAGGGCTCTTTTGTCCAAGCGCTCTTTTGGGTCGCGCTATTTTGTCCAAGCGCTCTTTTGGGTCGCGCTATTTCGTCCAAGCGCTCTTTTGGGTCGCGCTATTTTGTCCAAGCGCTCTTTTGGGTCGCGCTATTTCGTCCAAGCGCTCTTTTGGGTCGCGCTATTTTGTCCAAGCGCTCTTTTGGGTCGCGCTATTTCGTCCAAGCGCTCTTTTGGGTCGCGCTATTTTGTCCAAGCGCTCTTTTGGGTCGCGCTATTTCGTCCAAGCGCTCTTTTGGGTCGCGCTATTTTGTCCAAGCGCTCTTTTGGGTCGCGCTATTTCGTCCAAGCGCTCTTTTGGGTCGCGCTATTTTGTCCAAGCGCTCTTTTGGGTCGCGCTATTTTGTCCAAGCGCTCTTTTGGGTCGCGCTGTTTTGTCCAGCGCTCATTTGACCAGCGCTCTTTTGGAGCGGAGCGGCACTGTAGATATTACCTAAAACTCGTTTAATTTCAGATATTTGGAATATTAGAACAAATGCCCCGCCTAAAATTTGTCAACCTAAGCTTCAACCCCCTTTCCAAACCTTTGGAACCCGAACTGGACAAAAGCCTAAAGTGGCAGCAGCTAAAAAGCCTAGTCCTCAATTCAACCTACATCAATTGGGAGAGCGTTAATGAAATTCTGGACCACCTTCCGGGGTTGGAAGAGCTACATTTAAGTCTGAACGAGTACGATAAAGTCTGTTTGGGCACCAGACCACCAAAAGAGGACCAAACGTCGCCAATAACTCACAAACACTCGGTTATTCGGATTTTGTATTTTAATGGAAATCGCATACACAGCTGGAAAGAAGTTACCAAACTAGGTTTGTAACAGAGAAAAAATACTGCTGCCAACAAAATACTTTAATTTCGGAAAGCAAAAAATAAAAATAAAAAAAAAATCAAATACATTTTTAAAAATATTATTTTTTTGTAAAACCAAAAAAAAAACAAAAAAAATGTTTTTTTTTCCAGTGTAGAAATTAGGGATATTCTTGCAAAAGGCGTTAAATTTTATGCTTCGATTTTTTGTAAATTTTTATTATCGATATGTCAACCCTAAGCTACTGTATCTCAAAACTTGATCCTTTCAATAAGTGGCCATGTTTTTAAATTTACATTTAACATTTTTGTTTTAACCTCTACTAAATTAAGCATCCCCTGAGTCCAGGACTTGTGTGGGCTAGTAGTAGAGGGAACCACCGGCTTTAATTGACTTTCGAACCAATTTATAGGGAGTGTCCAATTCACTTACAGCCTTCGCCAAATTTCAATTATTAATTAACTGAAAAAGGCAAATCGGCGCCGGTGAGAATCGAACTCACGCTATTTGGTAAACTCGTCAAGTACGACCCGGTACACCAATCCTCCCCAAATAATTGTTTAATATTATATTTTATTTTAGGGGTTGCTTTTCCTAACCTAGAATCCCTAGTACTAGCAGAATGTCCGATACAATCTATAGACTTAAAAGAAGAAACATCATCAGAAGACACTGCAAACAGGAACTACGAGCGCACTGAAAGCGAGTGCGAGTCTGGAAATCATGAAAACTCACCGCACGACTGTTTCAGGAAGCTGAAATCCCTGAATTTGAATTCTACAAGATTGGCTACTTGGGATGACATCGAGAGGTTGGCTAAGTTTCCTGATTTGAATTGTGTTAGAGTTCAGGTAATTATTACTGGCCATTTCACAAGTAAAAATTATACTGATAATTTGCACTAGTGCAAACTTTACCTTGTTAATATTTTTTTTAAATAGTCTATCAAAATATCCTTCGTGCAACTTGAATTATTACCAACGAACTAATAACTCTTCTCTCTAGAATACGCATACCGTTAATATAAAGTATCGCCAACATCTCGGTTTGTTTGTAAACAAATAGTAGGTATATTCAGGCCTGAACAATAACAGTTACCAGTAACTGTTATTGTTGTCTCTGTTAGAATAAATCTGTGCGAGTAAGGCAGACAAATGTATATGTTGGCTACGTTTTTGTCACTTTTTACAAATGAAATGCCTATTCTAGAGAGAAGAGTTATTAGTTTGTTGATTATTAGGTAATATTGTTCAGACATAGACCTATCAATAACAAAATTTTACTACGAATATTATTGATAAATATTGAAAAAGTCCAAACCCGGTACCATTATCTTCAAAGATAAAAATGGGAAATCCAATACTGACAAAAAAATCGAAACCTGATTTTCATATGCAAAAAACATAATTTTTTGAAACTATTATTATTATTAATTGAAGTGAAAAAACGATGAGGTTCCATTTTTTTTTCGAAATCGACATGTTAGCTTGTAACATGAAGAATCAATATACAAAACCTTACAGGGGACAAACAATAAGATTCCACTAAAAACTGCGGTTGGAAATTTGAATTTGAATGTTTACATCTTTGAAATGAATACAAATGTTGGGTATACATGAAGTTTTTATTCGTGCCTGGATTCAACATGGGGTTCTAATGAATTTTTGATCGAGAAAATTACTCAGAAAGAACTCTTAATGTCATTAAAAACTATTTCACCAGTAGTTGCGAAACTTTAAATTTCGTTTTTCTCAACTTTTAAAAAATGGAACCTCGTCATTTTTCCACTGGACCCTTCAACTGGTCCATCGGAAGACAAAAATTGTGGTTTAGATTACAAAAAAAATATTCGTAGTACCTAGTAGTAGAAAATCTGTGGTCAAGCCTATAGATACCACCAAATGTTTCAATACTATTTCATAATTATTTTAACACTATACAAAATATGTTTAGTTTTAAAATAACATCAAAGCATTATAATTTAAAACATAACGCGTTCTAAATTTCTATATAATTATATTAAATAAATGCGTGTATCAATGTTTGATATTTATAAGTTGTAAACCTTATTAAACAGATTTTATTGGAAAATATGGCGAAATAAATGTGAAATGTCAGCTTTAAAACAGTTGCTTGAAGTATATCAAAATTGTTTGAAACAATGTACCCATTTTAAATTATTATTTCCTTAAAAATTTTAAATTACACAAAAAAATGACAGTGAAATCATCCCTTTCTTGAGAGAGACTATTTGCCAATTTCCAAGTAAATGCTTTAAAATAATAGGTCACTTAATAGTTGTTTTTCCCAATATTTAACACTAAACCATTATAAACCATTATAAACAAAATAAAATAAATACAATTCAGATCATAAAAAGATGCGTTTGTTGAGAAAATATGCGGAAAAGAAAGTTTTATAATACTATTTAAGTGCGCCTTCACCAAAATTTTAAATAAGTTAAATCTTTTTTTTTAAGAATTAAGTATTACAATACAAAAAAAAAAACAAAATTCTTAAAAAATAAGTTTCAAAAAGCGTTTTTTTATATGAAAATCAGTTTTTGTGAGTATTTTTGTAATTTTCAGGGATGTCCCCTGTGGGAAGGCAACGAATACACAGAGCACGAACGAAGGCAACTTTTGATAGCCAGATTGCCCAATATAGAACAGTTGAACGGCGGAAAAATTGATGCACAAGAACGCGAGGATGCCGAAAGGGCGTTTATCCGGTACTACATGGAAAAACCGGAAAGTGATAGACCTGAAAGGTATAATTATTAATTTAAGAAAATTAAATCAAAATGTTGTCTAAAATCGAAATCTTTACTCCAAAAAACAAAAACAAATGAAACATAAGTATTTCTATTCAAATTTAGAGAGTAACAGTCCCATTAATTCTTAATGTTGATGTTTTTTTGTGATATATCATCAATGTGTTGTTTCCAAGTCAGCTTAGAGTCCATTATGAAACCCAAGAACAAAATCCCTTGACAAATAGAATTAAAAAAATAAAAATTTTAACTTTTTTTTTAAATAATAGTTTTTCTTTTGTTTTAGGTACTTCGAATTGGTCCAAATCCATGGAAAACTAGACCCTTTGGTCGTGGTCGACCTGAGGCCGGAGAAAAGGGTAAAAGTGACTTTCACCTGCGGCACAAACAGTGAGGTTAGGTCGGTCGACGTTTATAGGACTGTAAACGACTTAAAAACTAGACTGGAAGGGTTCGCTGGTTTTTCAGCAGCTAAAATGAGACTATTTTATGTCGATCAGGACTACCGAGATCTCATGGTAAAGCAGCGTATTTTAACATTAATATATTTAAGACGGGGGGGGGGGGGGGGTAGAGGGCTGAAACCGTTACGAAAAAAACCGTTACAAAAAAAAAACGTTACGAAAAAGTGTCGCAAAATATGTAACGCTCGCATTGAGTTCTCGGCTGGGATCATTGTTAAATACGTTCTACTGTACAAGAAAAGCAAAACCGTGATAACATTAATTAATGTTATCAGCGTAAAATATTAATATTTTACGCTTACGATATCAACAAAGTTCTCGGATGGGATCATTGTTGTTATGAGATGCAAAAGCCCAAAACTAAGTGACGATCCCATCCGAGAACTTTAAATTTATTTGACGCTTACGATATTAAGAAATATGCAAACTCGTAACTGGAGGCTTAAAACATATTAATGGTATCACGGTTTTGCTTTACCTGTAGGCCTTGAATTTAATACTTTTTTATATAAAAAACGGCTCGCCGTTACTCACTTTTAGTTATTCTTTGGAAAACACTCAATTTTCTTGTACAATTTATTTACTTATTATGTAAATAGGAATTTAAAACCAAAAATCAAATAATCTATAGGACGAAACGTTTTTTCATAAAAAAAAAGGGGTCACGTTAACTCCGTAACTTTTTTTAAAGATAGGTTAATTCCTGAATAAGGAATTCTTATCTAAATTTCTCGGCTGAAATTATTTTTGGTAAAAATTAGGGCTGGGTAAGGGGGTCAGAAGGTGTAAAAACTATTACTTTTTGCGATAGCTCGAGCGCTAAACATTGTTCCTTTGGCAAACATTATGTTGTAAGTGTTTGTTTTTATTTTTTATTATTATTATGTTTCTTATGTGCTCTTTTATTTTTCAGGGTCCTGAAGAGATGATTTACAATAACAAGCAACTTTACAGCTACAATATACAAACGGGAGATGAAATTATTATCGACTGTAAAAAGAAAATCGTAACAAAATAACTAATTTATTATACCTATATATTATACAAACTAATAGTCACTATAATAGTGACAGAAATCCTACATCACGTTTTTAAGAAATGCAGCTAATAGAGATTTTATTTAAATAAATATATTCAATGTTGTGCTATCCGAAAACATTAATTTTGGTAGCTTGAGCACTTTTTTTCAAAAAAAAAGTAGGTATCCGAAAACAAAAATTCAAAATTTCCCTACCTTATCGTGGCTAGCCACGAGCTTTCCATAAACTTTCGAAAGAAAAAAATCACGACCACTTGAATTCTTAGATATCTAAACTAAGCGTCACAAAACATAGAGTAGATAAATAGTAATACACTACTAATAATAAATTAAGGACCTACTTACTAAAAAAAATATATAATAATTATTTAATTTTCCTGTAACACAGGTCAACTTGAATTATACAAAAATTATCTCTGAAACACAGGAGATAAAAATAAATTTAAGCAAAACTATTTTTGTAGATCAACATGAGTTTTAAGTTTTGCAAAATTTATATCGGATACCCGATAAACAAAACTAGGCTCTCCGGTAAACCCTTTCTTGGTAGACCTGTGTAATTTTAAAATATAAAAATGTAAATAAAAGTAAATATATATTTTATGAGTGCTTTATAAATGTTTTTAGTATTTTAAAATTGTGATATTTTGTCCATTTTAGGACATAAATAATAATTTAGTCTATGTTAAACTGCCATGTAGTTGATTAGTAGTTAATGTTTTTTTAGTTGTTAATTTTTTTGTTGAAATGATATGATAAAACCTATATATCAACTTTTAAGTATTAATACTAATAAGGGACACTTGCACAAATGATAGTTTAACTTTAAACTTGGTTTAAATCGTCGTTTACCTAAGTTACGTTAACCACGATTAAATTGACGTTCGACCAATCAAAAAACAGAATTTTTAACTTTAACTCAGTTTATTCGAGATAATCCCAGTTTAACATGATGGTGCAAGTGGCCCCAAATAGGGCGTATCACCCCATTTTCAATTCTGAAATTTCTTAGTGACTAAGACTTAGTAAATGCAAAATAGTTACAGAACTAGTTGCAAAAAGTGTTGATAACACGCCGAGTGCAAAAAAAACAATTTTGTACTTATTTTTTACCTGTTATGTACATTTTTTCTACAAAAAAAGATAAACATCTCGAATTTTAGAAGTGACGTTTGTGTTCTAGTCTAGAGGATCAGCCTCTAGACATTATTTTAAGCACACATGCGTAAAAGTAAAATTATGAGTGTGTGATACGATTTAATACAGCTTGGCCATCGATATTTAGAAAAATATATTTGGGAAAATATTTTTAAATATCGGTCAAAACTTCAATTTTTTAAAATTGTATTATAAGTGATATATTTTTTATCATTTTTGGTCTTTACCTGAAATTTCTTACCTCATAAATTTTGGATTTCTCAATTTTTTAACAAACTTTTTACGTTAAAGTTGATTTTTAGTTGTTTTTTAACGTTTTTTACACTGATAAAACAGTGTCAACTAAATATTTGGTTGGATATGGCCAATTAAATTATTTGGTTGTCACAAATAAATTTTATTTCTGTCAAATAAACTATTTTGTTCCAATTAATAAATTATTTTGAAATTAAAATGTTTGTTTACATGAACTAAATATTTATTTGACTCAAATAATTTAATTGGCCATATCCAAATAAATCCTTTTTTTTGTCAGTGTCATTTCAACGGTTTCTTTTAATGTTATGCAAACATTTATAAAAAAAATAATGGTAACTATACTTACCAAGTCAAAAACGTGTTTTCTTTAAGAGTAGTGGGATACTACAATTTGTGATAAAAGAAAAACAATTTAAACATAGATTTTAGAAAAGTTACACAGCCACACAAAAAAAAGGTCAAAAATTATTACGGAGACCATTGTATTTATATGTACTTTAAGGCACTGAATCCAAATTTGAGGTCAAAATAGCACCCGACTAGTTTTGGAGATAACTCCAAAAAACGTTATTTTCGAGTATATGAAAATAACGTTTTTTGAGGTTTGGATATCGGATAAGGTCCTATTTTGACCTCAAATTCGGATTTAGCGCCTCAAAATACATGGTCTCTGAAACAGTTCTTGACCTTTTTTTGCGTGGCTGTGTTATTGTACCCACTTATAGTTTTAGGTTAGTAAACATGTCTTTATTGAAAGAAAAATTTAATTTTAAATAAAAGTATCTACCAAGTAAAAAAATCGTTTTTTTTTTTAATTTCAAAAATGAAGGATATAAATTTTTAATTTAAAAAAATAACAATCGAAAATATTTTTTTAATCTTTTGTGATTAAGCTTTTATAATAGGTAATAAAAACTTGATTCAATATTTTTTAAAACTAAATGTTATCATTTCAATAAAACAGGAGAAATTAAAATATTTTTATAAAACCATTAATTTGTTTATTGGCAATTAGTACGTACACTGTACAACAAAAAACATGGAATGATTTTAATACACCACATTCTTCATCAAAAAAATATTGAAAAAAAAATGAAAAAGAAACTTATATCACATTTTATTTAATTATAAAAAATATACACCTAATAATCGAAAAAAAATATGATTTAAGAAAATAATTTAAGTTTTTTATATCCTGAGATAGGATGGTGTTTTGTTTTTATCATGGTAAAAATATACGATAAAAAAAAAACTGGGCGATTTTTGATTTTTTTCTTAAATGTTGGTATGCGAATAATGTCTATTACATTTTTATTTGGCGAATCCTCCAAAAAGGTTGCTTTTTTCAGTTTTTTACACCGAGACATTGTTTTAAATAATAGTATATTAAAGTACTAGTTTCATAACATACGTTTTTAGCGCACGAGTACAAGTTTAGAAACCGAGCCGCTTGCGGCGAGTTTTCTAAAGTACTAGTGCGCTAAAAACGTGTTATGAAACGAGTGCTTTATACATTTTTTTCTATTTTGCTCTAAAATTTTAAATAACTTACATTTAAATTGATGACTGATTTAGGGATTTTTGTTTTGGATTGGCATTACAGTTTACACCATGTTTAAAATTCTACGAGCAAATGATATTATGATATATTTTAATCATCTCTTTTCTTTTTTAGTGCAAATAACCAAGCCACAATTTTAAAAATTCAACTGTAAAGCGACATTGACATTTGCACGGAAAACGTCAAGCGATAGGCCAGGTCTGTTGCCAACCCAAAAGAACAAAAAGTACAGACCTCTTATGGGCCTATAAGAACACGCAAAATGCGTGTGATTATGAGCTTATAAGAGTCGCAAAATAGAAAAAATTATTAAAAATGACCGATATCGGTTATTTTTACCAGAACAAGAACTACTGAAAATGTACCGATTCAAAAATTTCAAAAATAACAGAAAACAAATTGAATACACATATTTGGTCACATTTTTCACATTGTTGTTGTAGTTGTTGTTCCTAACAAATACTTTTTTATTCGATTGTGTCTAGAAGCGCCACTTTTTGTACGATAAATCTGTACGAAAAGTTTGATTTTTCGCTCTAGTGCGTAAAGTGGTCGATTTTGGTTGGTTGATTTATATTGAATATTAAAATTTGAACTTTAACAGCAAATTTGTAGTCAAAAATACAAACGAATTCATTAGATTTACAATCGAATAAAAGGTATTGTATGATACACGAACGTAAACTGTTTTTAGAGCGATTACGGTTGCCAACATCGCTCTCCGAGCTCGGGTGGACATCTCGCTAATCACCCTAAAAACAGTATTTTTCGTTCTTGTATCATAAACTACAACTATAATTGAATCGGTCATTTTGACAGATTCAATTGGTTTTGATAGGATATATTTTTCTCAAAACACGCACGAATCTATGGATAATTATGGATTCGATTTTTTATAGCCGCTTTTTTTTCAAATTGAGGATTTTTTGATACTCCCCTATTGAAAATGACGGGTCTGCGCGGGTATAAACGGTGCACAAACCGGACTTGATGGGATGAAATTCACCCGCTCAAGTCCGGTTTATGCTCAGACTCGTCATTTTTATTAGGGTCGTATATTTTGTGTGCGTGTTTACAAAAAAAAATAGTCTAAATAAATTAATCTGGTATGTGTTTGCAATTACAAATATATAAAAAATCTGGAGGGGCTAAAGAAAATTAATTTAAATAAATTAAATAGGATGGGGCATTCGAAGGTCATATTTGAAGGTTTTACTATCGAAAATTCGAAACGATCGTTTCAAAAATTAACTGTACGTGTATATATTTGTTGACAGCAAAAAAAAACAAGCTTTTTTCGTACAACTTTAAGAAAATTAGTGTAGGGTGTAGCGGGGTAAGTTCAAATTAAGGGTGAGTGCGGCTTTACCTATAATTTTCCGTACAATATATATTTTACATGTTTTTTGAATTATTAAACTTAAACGCGTGCTTTTATTTATTTTTTTTAATAAAATCTTAAACCGACTTACCCCACCTTACCGTTTCAATATATTAAGGAAATAAATACCTTCAAAATTGACCTATTTTAACCTCACCTGAGCTAGAAACCTTATAGTTCCGAATGTTCGTCCTCTTCAGGTTTTTCAGTCACCGTGGGCTCAATTTTTTCACCCTCTGTACTTGGCTCCTCCACCGTTTCCTCTGGTTCACCCTCAATTTTTACGTCTCCGGAGCTGTCCCCATTTGTTTCTTCAGTCTTTTCTTTCACGGGCTTTTCCACCTTTTTGGGGCGCCACATTTTGATTTTATTTACCAAATATTTTACTTCTCTATCTAACATCGCCATTTTATCAGTTAAATTTTTAACTGTCAGTTTAATCGGCTCGTTTTTCTTTAGTTTGCCCTGTTCTTTCACCATTTTATCTCTCCATTCGGTGGTTTCTTTTATAACCTTCTCCAACGCTTCAACTTCACTGTCAGTAAACACATCCTTTTCCAAATTTGTAGTCTTAGTAAGATTTTTAGCAGTAACCAAAAAATGTGAAGAATGGTTCAACATACTGTGTAAAGCATTCAAAGCCTCAGGGCGTTCTTTGTGTTCCCAAACTCTGGAGAATACACCCCTGGTTAAATCTTTCAATTCTTTTAATTTTGTTTCATAGGCCTCGGCAGCTGCCTCTGCCCCATCGTCGTACAACCAATCGGAAACCTCTGAACAAGTTTTGGTGATTTTTTCTACTTCACCTTCCTCTGCAGCTTGAGAGTACTCATCTTCATAGAGCTTATTTTGTACATCAATCACAAAACTTTCGAGGTTGTTCAAAGCTGAAGCTCTTCTGTTAACGTCAAATTCAATTTTGTTCAGCTTCTCAATTTTTTCTGCTGAAGCTGCTAGTTGTTTACTATTCATTTCATTAATGGTTAAGATTGTCACAGTTGACTTAACTGGTTCTTTTATGGTTACCACTTTAGGTTTAACTTCTTTTGGAGCAGATTCTGTTTGGTTAGTTTTAGTTTCATTTGATTTTTTGGCTTCAGTTGTGGGTTTTTCAGTGACAGGTTTTTCTTCTTGTGTGGTTTCTTCTTTTTCAGTCACAGGTTTTTCTGCTTCAGGCTTTTCTTCATCACCCCCGAATAATTTACTTATGGTACTGCCCAATTTTGATAAAGTACCTTCTTCTTCTTCGTTAGTAACGGTTTTTTCCACCACATATTCCACGTTTATCAAATTTATAATGCCAGAATCGTCCATTTGGAAATGAGCTTTGATTCCTTTTCCCTCAACATTTTCTCCTGCATGTTTTTTAAGTACTTCATCTACGTTGATCAATCTGTATTCGCTAAGATTATTTGACCCCATATAAACTACTTCCTGTTCAGGCAAGTACTCCAGAAGTCCATAATACAATTTAAACTGAAAATCTTCTGTATATTTATTAAAAATAATCATTTTCTTTTGCGGATAGGGGTTCATAGCTCCAAATAATGTTCTGGTAACGTGTTTATTTACTCCATCAGCTAGTCTGTCATAAGAAACCTGAATTGGGAATACAACAGCATCTTTAGTTATAAATTTAGTAACTTTAAAGCCTGTGCTAAGGTCTGCAGCTTTGTAGACAGCTCCCATAGCTGCAGCTTCATCTGTATTCAAATTTTTACTTAATTCTCTTTTAACAGTTTTTTGTAATACTTCTTGGACCTTTGGCACTCTGGTTCCTGCGCCTACCAAAACAACCTGGCTTACAACATCCATGGTTAAATGGGCGTTTTTCAAAGCTTCTTCTACGGGTTTAGCTACTCTTTCTAATAAATCTTTTATTAAACCTTCCATATTTTCCCGAGTAACCAAAAATTTAAAATCTTTATCATCTAAAAGACCTTCAATTTGTGCGTGGTATTCATTGTTTGCGGATAAAATATTCTTCAATTTACCAGCTTCTTTGAACAGTTTTCCAAGAGCCCTGGCATTTTTGAACACATCATTTGTGGTTTTTTTCATTTCGTTAAATTTTTTACCTAAGTAATCTCTTAATCGTAACTGGATTTCCAAACCACCCAGAGTTCTGTCAAAACCAACTCCTAATACTGAAAGTTGGGGATGTGTTTCTGGGTAACCCTTTTCTTTAGTTTTAACTGTCTGGTAACTTACTAAAGTAGCAGTTGTAGAAGAAGCACCCATATCGTAGAATAGAATGTATTGTGCTGTTTCATTATAAGTTTTAGCTCTGAATATACCATAGTTTAAAGCTACTGCTGTGTAGTCATTTATTAACTGTAATACTTTTAAATTTGCCAACTCAGCAGCTTGCATAATAGCTTTTCTTTCTACTTGATTGAAAAAACCAGGAACGGTTAACACACATTCTTTAATAGGTTGGTTTGCACCCTGCTCTGCAAACTCTTTGGCTTTTAATAAAATTTGAGCTATAAGCTCTTCGGGACTGTATAATGTTTCATCATCATGCTTGAATAATATCGTGCCTCTATCAGGATCTTCTACAATTTCATAATAAGGGAAACGTTTTTGATATAATTTAACTAGAGGGTGTTTAATATCTTTTCCTACCAGGTCAAGCAGGTAACTGTAAGCATTTTTCGGGAACCGAATGCCTACAGTTTGTGCATCCTCGCCAAACAGTCTTGTGTTATCTCTAAAGCTTATAACAGCAGGGCTTTTCCTTTTTGATTCTTTGTTTAAAGCCATTTCCATTGGTACCCCAGGGGACACTATACCAACTTTCATCCACTCGGAACCAAGGTCTACAGACATTACAGCCAAACTATCTACATAAGCTGCTAAGCAGCATGATATTAGTAATATTGAGACTCTCAAATTCATTTTAAGGCCTAAAATAAAAAATCTCAATGTAAAATTACATTTAAATAGGTAAAAACATATTGTTACATTAGAATTTAATGAAAAATACAGTTTCTCATATGTTTATGAATAAAAGTGAATAGTATTTACTAAAAACTATAATTATACATACCTTTTATTTTTTATTCATTAATAATTACTAAAATAACTGTTAAATTAAATAATTTTTACCACGTCAGAATTCTTACATGTGCTGTCAAACAGCTGTAATTCGTTTCGCCGGCTGCTGTGTTGCCTAATCAGCCGATTTTCAACTTCTCTTTTTTTTAATATTGAATTCCTAATGATGTAACTTATACTGAAACAAACGTTTTCAATAATAATATATAAAACTAAATACTTTCTGGATGTTTAAACGTTTTTTATTTAACCAAAACTTTCATTAATTAGTTTGATCTGGCAACACCGCAGATTTGGTAGCCTTTATCTTTGTGTGGCGAAATTCCATTGGTTTAAATACTTGCTTCGTTGCACAACTCATAGATGGCAGCATCAAGTGGTCATTTTGAGTAACAACGCAGTGTAGATAACAGCCGTCAGATGGGGCAACACAGTCTAACTTACACTGTCTTCAAGGCTTCCATTTTTCGTTTGTATGTGTAGTTTGATAAGTTGTTGTATAGATGTCGCCTGATCAATTGTTTCTGCTAATTTGGCTATTAATTAAAAGATGGCGAAGGTGAGTAAATTGTAAATACATTAATTATTTCGTAATTACTGTTTATTTTATGAACTGCACAAACCAGCTTTATACTCTAATCACAATGCAAAACTTCACCTTTTAAAAGGTTACATTTTATCGAAGGACCAAACAATTAAATTACTTAAATTCTGTTATAAATAAAATCATTTATTCTTACATGACGTTACGTAATTTACGTCAGTGGCATACTAACTAACGTAAGTGTGGCATACTTACTAACATAAGTTACTTTCAGTGACGTAAGTTACGTCCTTTTTTACTTTTTTCTACGAATTGCCCGTTTAGTACTCAAACCGCAAATGAGCTGATGAAATTTAAAAATGACATCTTTTATGAACTGAATAGTAATTTCTTTTGTTATAATTTAAGCATTTGTTGCAAAAAAAGTGCAATTTTTTTTACATCATTATTATCTATTTTTAACCAAACAGTAAGATCTAAATAAGTATTTGTTTTCAAGTGGAAACATTTTGTAATCAACGTGAAAATTACATTTTATGTTAAAAAAAAACAAACAAACAAGTAGGCCTGCAATAAAAAAATATATTAAATAAAAATAAAAGTTTTCCAATATTTTGTTTTTAACAATAAGTTCATTAAAAAAAATTGGAATTTGATTTTTAATTAATTGTTTTTTGATATTTTCCGTTTTTTTTTTTCTACAGACTATAGTGCACTATACTGCCCTTCAAGACAAGTTGTCCTATCTGCAAAAATTCACTTTTTGAGATAAGCACACCATTTTATTGCACTAGCTTCATGTGTCTAGTAAAGAGAAATGTCCTATCTAAAACCCAAGCGTTTTAAAGATGTTTGTCCTATGTGTAAAATTTTCAATGTTTTCCAAGTAACATTGTCCTAACTAGTCTTCACTAGACGAATAAGTCCTAACTGTACAGATCTTAATAATTTAATTGGACTTTTTAAATCATTTTGTCGTAACTACTTCAGCAGACAGGACAAATTCATCTAGTTGGCAACTTATTTTTCTGACAGCATAGATTCGCGCCAAATATTATAACCTAAAAATTAAATATTTAATTCCATCAGTAGATAAGTATAATTATTGTTTATTTGCAGTAAATATAAAGTGTTTTTGTGCAGTTAAATGATATTTGTTGTCCTGAGCAAATTTACAAAGGTACGCAAAGTAGTTTTTAAATTGTAGTGTAATAATTTATACATTTGGTAACGTTCAAGTATTACGTAACTCAAATTTTATTCATTTTGGACTTTTTGATATATTGAAAGTAATTTATTGTGTGATTTCTTGTCTGGATTTGAGCAGGTTACAATAAATATGAACAATTATTGTTATTATAACCCACACTATCCAACAAACAATTGTCTGGCGGCCGACGAGGTATTCAAATTGCAAATGATCATTGCTTTCTCACGTTGGCCCGGCGTTCAAACGACGTCTGGTAGCCAGGCGGAAAAATGATGGCAAATTATATTATTATTAATTAATTATACACTACATCGGCTCAACTTCGGGCCATTATTGGCATTTGACTAAACGGCCTAACAGCTCGCCTAACAGCAACATATCGCACTTTTGATCATTGATTACAACTATGTCGCCGTTTAGCTGATTATTTCCTTTTCCAAAATGATCAAAATTTGCGTTACGTAATACTTGAACGTTCCCTAATTTGCAAATAGGACAACTTGTTTTACCAGGGCGGTATAGTGTACTAGTTGTTTTACTATGATTTTTTATCCCAGATGGTTTTTTCTTTTTCTTATATTTTTCTCTCTTTTTATACTTATTTTTATTTATTTTTTATGTTTTTAATTATTTTTCCAGGTAAATAAAAGACATTTTTTATAATTTTTTCAGGTACTTTATTGCTTTACCTTTTTTATAGATAATGCTAAAATGTACATACATATGATAATAATAATAATAAGTTGCATCAAAGGAGTAAATTGGGGGGAAAGGGGGTAATATAGGTAACATAATTATTTTGGTATTTTTAAACATTTTTAAAAGCGAATTAAATAAATACTTTTACATCTCCTCAATCAGCAAAGATATTGATAAAATATAGGTACATAAATCCATTTATTGCAAATAAAATGCATTTTGTATAAAATTTAATAACAATTAAATTCATAAAATTAAAGGAAATGACTAGTGTACTCTCCAGACATTATAGCAAACAATTGGGACCATAATCCACAGATTTTTTGCACCGAAAATTTAAGTAGTATATAAGCACTTGTTCCATAACGCGTGTTTAGCGCACTAGTACTTTAAAAAACTCGCCGCAAGCGGCTGGTTTTCTAAACTTGTACTCGTGCGCTAAAAACGTATGTTATGAAACTAGTACTTTAATATACTATTTGAATTTTCGTTGCAAAAAAACGTTGCAAACTTATGATAAAACAAAGTTTCTTTTTAAAAAATATCCAACTAAGAAAGATATTTTGACATTCAAATTTTTGTTCACTTAAATGTATTGTCTAGAAAGTGCCCCAGAAACTGCCAAAATTAAAACGGATATAACGAATATTAAATAAGTATTACTTATATAAGTACAATACAGATCCTTCAAATAATACAATTTTTTATGTGTTTCTTATAAAAAGCGTGCTTACCCAGTCCGCACATATATGGATGCAACATGGTAAAGAAAGATTTTTTAGGTAACATGTGCCATATTACATGAGACATAACATACATATGTATGCTACATAACATGCCCTATAACAGAAAGATTTTTTACGTTACATGTGCCATATTACATAAGATGTAACATACATATGTATGATACATAACATGCAATATTGCATGTTATGTATCATATATATGGTACGAGAACATACACGATACATAAAATGTTATGAATTCAATACTAAATATGGCGTCGATATTATTTTAATTTTTATAGGTTAGAATCACTAATATTCTTAAAATTGTTGTTAATAATAAAAGTTTTACCCCTAAGTAGTAGAAACGCATGTATTTTTAGACAACTAAACCGATTTTAGATAATTTTAGACAAAAAATTAAAATATATATATTTTTTTAAAATGATTATTTGCTATTTTTTCTCTAAAAATTGGCTTTTTATGTGGCCCATGATTTTTAAGCCTGGTAGAAAGTTTGCTTTCACAGTAAAAATGCACATCGTATAAGAATTTTGCCTGATGCTACATATAAAGATATTTATATACATTAATTATTAGGTTTATCAAAAAGACGTAAAAATGTTCACCATGTCTAAATCCATGATGCACTCCATAACAAGTAAAATTCGGAAACGCCTACTTTTATTGTTATGTACCTAGTATGTATCTGATATGTAGCATGTTATGTAGCTGATACATAACTTGAGGCGGAATTGTTAAAGTCCAAGGACTATACATGGACTATAAAAATTACATGTCTGCAACATCACATAGAACAGTGGTTATGTACCTGCTATGTTCCTGCCATGTATTTGTGTTGACTGGGTATGACCATAGAAAATTACTCGAGAACGACCAGAGCTAAATACTTGGACAATTTTAATTAGCAAGAAATTAAGTACTAACTGGAGAATTATTATTTAAGCAAAATTAAGTAAAATACTAAAAGCTATAACTTATGAACGTTTTTATCTATCAAATACGTTCAAAAGTTATGGCGCTTAAGCCATTTTTACCAAATTTTCTCAAAAGAAAACGCTCTGGAATTATTGGAGGTACAAAAAATCGTCTAAAGCATTCCTACTATTGACAAGTACCGAAAAAATGCTGATATAAGTGATAAAAGCTCCTAAATGACTGATTTTTAAACTTTAAACTCTAAAATGTTACTTTCCCCATCAAAAAAGACGAAGAAAAAGTAAGGTAAAAAAAAATAAAAAAACATCTCTTTTTTCCGTAAAACTTAACTGTTGGCTTCAATTTTTTTTTACCAGATTTAGCGTTAAAAATAGGTTTTTAACAAACGGTGAAAATGTAATACTACCCAGGTAGCAAGGGATGTTATATTACAAGAAATTAACATCACTTTTGGGTGTATTTTTAAACTAAATCATAACATCACATAATATTGAAAAATAACATGTATTTAACATCACATTTGCAACGTAACACGTGTGACGTGACAACCATGTTATTTAATAACAAATATTTAGCAACGCTGTGAATATATCGCATGTCACATATTAACGTGGCTTTCACGTGAATGTCATGTTATTTTGCTTCTCACCGACGTTCGAAGCAAAAAAATCGATATAAGATGATGTTGATAGAGTAAATTATTATAAGGAAATTGTATACACATTATACGATTTCCAATGGATAGGGGGCTCTGCCGGGCTTCTCAAGACCACGGACACGGATTAAAGGAATATATTCTCCGCTTAATCTGCAATTTCGTATTTAGAATCTATCTGTTTCAATCTGTGATTGTTTCAATTACTGATTGATTTTAAATCCGATTTTTTTTATAGGGATATGGCGTTTTTAATGGTTTTAATTTAGAAAAAGCTAATATCCTAGGATATTATTTAAATATTAAAGTAACAGTAACGGCATCCATAAGATATTAGATATAACAGGAATGTGGATTTATGATGTCACAAACACGTTATTTTCGGGATGTCATTGTGTGATGTTATTAGGGGCGGACTTAGGACATCCCCACCATGCTAAATTCTTGTTAAATGAGACTACAATCTTAACATCACATGTCACATATTAACGTGGCTTTCACGTGAATGTCATGTTATTTTGCTACCTGGGTATGTAATAATGTATTTATCTGACCTAAATTGTTATTAACGATAATTAATATTATAGTTATTATCTAATTTATTTACATAAATCTGTACTTTTAATGTTTATTTTAATTTGGTTAATTAAGAAATTAATACACCGGAAAAAAGTTAACCAAAACAAAATCAGTAAACTGGGCGCAGAACGAGGGGCTGACCGCGTCTGAAATTTGTACAAGAGTTCCTTTTTGCAAAGAGTTCCTCAGAGTTCCTTCGGAGTTTCTCCGGAGTTCCTCCAGAGTTCGTCAGAGTTTCTTAGAGTTCCTCCAGAGTTCTCCAGAGTTTCTCCTGAGTTCCTTTGGCTTGTACAAAAGATTTCCTCTCGGTCAGCCCCTCGGCGCAGATTCTAAGTAAAAACTTGAGTTTATTTATTTTTGATTTATTTATTCAGTTAAGAATGACTTTTAGTGATATTATTGCCCATTGTGCTTTTGATAATGTTTTCCATTTAGTGCTTTTGATAAATTTCTACCATTACCTGAGCTGGTTATACCTAAAATTATATTTTTGAAATAAAATTATTTTAACTTGCCGAAAAAAAATCTTCCACATCGTTTAGTATGAAGCTTTTATCAAGCACTGCGTTATATTGCTTCATTTTAACTTTCTAACATTTTCTTCTTGCTTTTCAAAAATTGTTTTGATAAAATTTATTCTTTCAACCATAAAACAGAAAACAAATGAGCATCAACTCCGATAAATTCTGCGCGGATTTAATTTTTTATTATATATTTTTGTTTTTTGTTTTTAAAAAATCAAAAATCAGCATTTTTTCTGAATTGGTCAATTTACAAGCACTATAGTTTTTAAGAAACATTTTCTTTATTTTTTGGTAAATACAATAATATGAAAAGGATAGTAAATACATGGGACTTTTTTAAAATAAATATTTATTATACAAAATTTAGCAATATTACACAATCCTACGTATTTAAAATCCTTAATAAATAGATAACTGAGTTATGATAACTCAGTTACCTGCATTTTATTTAATATATACATTTTATTACCTAAAGTAAAAAAATTACTTAAATAAACAATAACATTTATATTTTTTTGGCAGGCGTACAAAAATTCGTAAACGTATAAAAATTTTCAAAAATAAGCAGATAAGGTATTACCAGAGCCAGGCAATCGTGAGACCCAGGTCCGTACTCGAAAAATGTAGTTTTCAAACTATTTTTTAAAACATTTTTTTAAATATTTGCTAAATACTTGTGGTTTAAACGCATTTTGGTTAAAAAAATATTTTTTTCCAGTACAGACCTGGACCCACGATTACCGGACCCTGGGTATAACCCATCTTATTACAATAATCTACATGACGCATCTACATTGTTTCTCTACATATATTTGTAAACCTTTATTTTTATATATATATTTTTTTGTATATTTGTATAGATCCGAATTTTATTTTGAAATACCGTCCACTGAGGACACTTTGACCTCACGAATACCTAAATAATCATTTTTTTGAAGTCAGATTAGGCCAAATTAAAAAACAGGCGATTATCAAAATAAACTCTTGGGATCAAATTGTGCTCATTTGACGGTAACATTGCTTTTTAACAGTAGGTCCTTACATACATCAACTCTAGCTATACATTTATATTAAAAAATGTTAAAAATTTAGTTACCTACCGAAAATTTTAGACAGAACAACAAAAAAACAATTCGCTATTTGCGGTCTTAAAATTTTCAGTTTTCAAGTACAAAAAGTCTTAAAATAAGCGTTTTTAAAAATATTAATTTTTTGACTTTGTTTGAAGCCAACTGATGTTCAATAACTCACTAACCAATTTATTTTTATTGTTCTGTGCATTTTAGGCATTTCGGATCATTTTTTTATTTTTAATGTAATATAAACACCACATCCACCCGAAAAATTAAAGTACAAAATATATTTTTTTTTATTGAATATCAATTACCTAGGCTCAACATTTTGTTTGTAGTTAATTTAACCATATCGTCTGTCAATCAAACATATTTGATTTAACTATATCGTATAGCTGATTTAACCATAAAATGATTAATTTCACTACACTGTAAAAAATTAATAGAATCATAGGTAATGTATTGCCAAGCAGTACAAGAAAAATTTACGAGATTTTACATGTAATTTTACAATTTTATAAAAATATTACATGTAATTTAGATGTAATATTCATATAAAATCGTAAAATTACATGTAAAATCTCGTAACTTTTACTTGTCTCTGCATGGCAACCGATCACCTTTGATTCTGCATGTAAATTTACATATTTATCTTTTACAGTGACCCCTGTAAAATTTACTAGGTTTTACATGTAATTTAACATGTAATTTTCATATAAAATTTGATAATTACATGTAAAATTGTAAAATTACATGTAAAATTGTAAAATTACATGTAAAATTATAAAATTACATGTAAAATCTAGTAAATTATACATGTATTTGTATTGAATCACATTTACGTGCAGAATCAAAAGTATTTATTTATTACATATTTATTTTTTACAGTGTATACCTATTCATCGTTTAATTAACATTTGTACGATATATTTGTCGGTGTGTATGTATTTGCAGTGTATAATAGACTAATAAACATGTTTTACAATATCACAGACTTAGATGCCCTCTAGCATGTTGGACTAAGGTTGCAAGAATAATCTTTAGGATAATATAACACTAATAAAGAGAGCATAATATAGTAACCACGAATAAGTTATGTGAAAAAAATGCAACTATGGGATAGATACAATTTTATTAACGTACCGGCTGCACCTATTAAAATGGAAGTTACCGGGTGATGTTTCTGAAACCGATCAACCGCTTTTGTGCTTAATAAGGAAGCAGCACATGGAGTTTTTACCATGTTTTGATAATTTTATTATATTTTTCATTTGTTTTAGCCGGTTTTAGCTAGTCTATCCCACAAATAAGCCAAATTATACAATATTTTACTTAATTAAAATATAAATTAGTTAAAACCTTATAAATTCTACACCAAATACCGACAATGACAATGATAAAATTTTCTAATTTAAAAAGCAAGGCGCTTTTTTCGCTGTTGCCAAGCCGCACGTAAACGGCGTTGCCGATAAGCATTCAAATTCTCTAAAATGTAAGAATAAAATACTTCAAACAGACAATTCTCAAAAAGTAAGGTTAATTGTCAAATAATATGACAGTAAAACTTCAAATGTGGTAGGTTTTATTGCATCAGTTTGAAAATACTTAATTCCACTTGGTTGTTTATTTTATTGAATGTAGCAATAAATAAAATAAGTTATGCAGTCGATAAAAAAGGAAACTAATTTAAAGAGGCGCCTTTCTCATAGGCCGTGTCATTACTTGGTGTGAATGTGTTGGGTTAAAACATATGTTCTTGATTAAATAATTTTATTTCTTTAATGTAATAATTATCTGTTAAATTTATTTAATTAATTTAAATAATCAATAACTTTAATTTTACCTTTATTTTAAACCCTGAATGAAGGTCCTTCATTTAATAGGAAGTAATAAATATCGTTTGTTGCGTGCAGCCAAATTTTGAATTGTATATCCAATATACATATAAGTTAATTATTGTATAAATTGACTATATATTCATTCAGTTGATTTTAAAACAGGAAAACATTTTTCCCCTAACAAGTCTATTGTATTTACAAAACGAGGCAAACGTTAAAAAAATAAATAATCTCATAATAATAATAATAATAATTAACAGTACACGACTCAAAAAATTTAAGTCAAAAGATACAAGTAGTCGCTCAAAAGTAAAAAAATATTGATATTTTAAACACTTTCAAAAAAACTTAGTATGATATCATCAAAACATCGTTGTGTGTTTTGACATACAGCGTCGTATGCTGATATCTTTCTATGACATCTTTTAGAAGAATTTTTATGTTTTTACGGCGTATTGATAAACATCGATATGACGTAAATATAGTAATAATGTTATGAGGATTATCTAAAACCCCATAACTCATCGCATCAATTTTTTCAAATGTTTCAGTCTCATAATGACAGTTTTTTAACATTTTCAAAAACATCGCATTATTTTAAAATTATTTATTTATAAATATATATTAGTAGAGTCAACAAACTGACGTCAACACAAAATAAAAATAAATACAGTCGTATTTTGCATTTCACCCATTTCACTATGATAACACGGTACGACAGCAAGAAAAATTCTTGCATCGAACCAACTTTTTTTAACTAATTTTGAGTCGTAGATTTCAAATCTGTAATCAGATTTTTCTGGTTACGTCAGGATTTTTTTCTATATGCACTTAAAGTTGTCAATTTACTCTAGTTTACAAGTTTTTTGTTTGTATGCAATATTTGAACATCAATTTTAGTTTTTAGCTTTTTTTATTGCCCTACTGTACTGGGTTTCGTCTGTGATGTTTAAGAGCCCAGCAATATTCTGCCAGCATACGCGTTCTGGTCTTTTGTTTTTATAACTTATAAATTTACTTAAAAACCTTGGTTAATGCCCCAAATACCTGCTGCAATGCCAGAGTTTTAGGGAAAAACTCATAAAATAGTGTAAATTAGCAACTTTCAGTGTATATAGAAAGAAATCCTGACGTGACCCGAAAAATCTGATTATAGATTCAAAATCTACGGCTTAAAATTAGTAAAAAAAAGTTGGTCCGATGCCAGACATTTTTTTTCTGTCGTACCGTGCAATTTACTACTGTAGATGATCTTTATTAGCAAATTACTATGATAAAATGAATTATAATATACATTATTATTATGCAAAATACATGAGTATTTCGGCTCTATTTTGTAATGACATCAGTCCTAATAGTCCTCAGAGCTGGTGACCATTTTTATTTCATTATTTGCTCCCAGCTGTATTTTATATGTCTTAAAGTACATTCAAATTAATCCATTTGCAAATCACCAGGTCCTGGATCGTGTTCCTTTGGATGCTAAAAGCCTCGAAAAGGTGGTGAAATATATTTTTAACTTACTGAGTCAACAAATTACATTTATTACTTTTAGATTAGTCTATTTTCATAGTTTTACACAATTATTCAGTATGCTAAGAGTTAAAAAAAGACTTGAAAAACTTTATCTGACATATGTCAACACTAAATAGTCTCAATAATTTTCATTTAATCAAAATGTCATTTCATAAATTCTCATTTCTTTAAAAAATTAAGTATCACATATTTTAAAGGCACTTTTTAAAGACTATTCTTACCCCTTGGCCTCAGAATTATTGTGTATAACTATGAAAACAGCTTAATCTGAATGTAATAAATGAAATGTATATGACTCGGCATGTTAAAAATAGATTTTTTAGTAGCTCATTGCCATAGCTTTTGAAGCTTCTAGCACCCAAAGAAAGAACCGGATCCGGAGTCTAGCAATTTGAAAATAGCTTAATTTAAATGTACTTTAAGACGTATATAAAATATAGCCTGGAGAAAAAAATTAAATAAAAATGCTCTCCGACTATAATAGCTGTAACTCATGCTTTAGGGTAAATACAGATAACCCACTCTAAAAAAATAACCTTTCATTGGCGGTAATCGAGCGAGGCGAAAACAAGCTTATTTTTATAGAGGTTAACTTGTACAGACCTATTTTCTGAACTGTACATTCTAAAATATCCATATTTTCATAAAATTTGAGCAATTTTTTGAATCTGGAGCAAGAGGAAACAAAATTATTAAGTAACTGTATCACAAACTGCTGTAAAAATTAATTCGTTGGCTACTTTTCAAGAAATTCTTATACTACGTTTCAAGGGAGGCGATTAGATTGTGATAATGGTGGTTTTGGAGTTCGTTAAACAAGGAAGCGTGTCCACAACTGTAAGAGTTCGAGTCTTCCATGGGCTGTGGATACCTGAGTCGAGGTGTTTCCACCGAAGGACAATTATTATTTAAATAATTGTTTACACTATCGAAGTCCTGGTCCGTTTTTGCCTTTTTCGGTAAGGGTTCGTCATCAACCACAATGACATCCTCGTCATCTTCGTCGATGCAAGTAAGCAGTCTGGGGGTCGGAGGCATATAAAACTGAGATAAAACATCTACGTCACAGTCGTCCATATCATCGTAACTACGTTTTTTGGAAGATAATCGTTCACTAACACTTTTTTCCTCGGTTTCACTACAGTTCAGTTTGTTTAAGTTCTCTTCTACTAACCCACTTAATTTTTCCATGCTGTTTTTATCGTTTTCGGCCGGGAAATCGTTCAGTCTGTCACCTTCGTCACTAAAATCGTCATCCTCACTAGACTCGCAATCACTATCCCTACTAAAGTCACTCTTGTAATACTCGTTTTTTATGGTTAAATAGTTTTCATTATAATAATCACTGGTATAATGTTTTTGTTCCTTGGCTTCCTTTTCCAGCCTTTTCATGGTGTTGTTAATCAACACGGACTTGCAGAGACTGGCCTCGGGGTCTTCAATCTTCCTCAGCTTGCTGTAACTCATCTTGATGACACGTCTACGCTCTTCTTTGACTTTGTATTTCGGGCAAATCATTGAGAACTTGTTCTTAGGGGGGCTGTAGCCGGTGTGGGGGGGTCCAAAGATGTCATCTGAAGTGTCTACTGCAGGACTTGAGGGAGATTTCATATTGATTTCAGCCGAGGGATCTGAAACTAAAAGAAACTTATGTAAAATACTATATCTCACATATTTTGCCTTTGTAGACCACATTTTGAGCCAAAAATTCTCAGTTATAAAGGTATTAAGATGGGATTTTTTATTGTACACTTAAAGAGTTGCTTGACTGCCTATTTATTTATTTATTTATTTGTTTATTGTCGTTTTGAGACCTACTAATAGGTAGTTTATATCATAATAGACAGTTTATAAAGTCCTTTCGAAAAAAAAATAATAATAATAATATATGTGAGTTCCTATCGGTTAAAATGCAATTTTTGGCATTTGTAAGGCTTTTTTATTCGAAAATGATCAGTTATTAATAAGATATCGATATGGGGTTTTTACCGTTGTTTAGTTAAAGACTTGCTTGAGTGCCTAACGCCATCCTTTTTATTATTTTTTTGCATAGACTTGGTTTTTTATGAATGAAATTACGAAAAGTGTCCTAATTTTTAAAGTCAAATATACTAGGTATATTAAAAAAAAATCGAAAAAAGGGCGACATTAGGCACTCAAGCAAGTCTTTAACTAAACAACGGTAAAAACCCCATATCGATATCTTATTAATAACTGATCACTTTCGAATAAAAAAGCCTTACAAATGCCAAAAATTGCATTTTAACCAATAGGAACTCACATATTATTATTATTATTTTTTTTTCGAAAGGACTCCTAATAAATAAAATAGAACTTTTTTATTTCAAAAGCAAAATAAATATTGTTGAACTTCCAAAAAATAATAATAATACGAGATAAATACGAAACAAATATTATTCAATTCTTGTTTATGTTATCTAAAAACAATTTTATTTTTTTATACATAAAATGTTCAGTTAAATATATTGAATAGGTTTTTCCTGTTTTTTGAAAATAAATTTAAAAGTTTTATATGTTAGATATTTATATTATATTTATATAGTGTTTGATCCTAATCATAACATATGCTAATGGATCGGATGTTATTGTCCTTAAAAATCCTGATTATTTGGACAGATAAACTCAAAATAATATTTTTTTTTCGTCAGAACAATTAAATATTATACATAAAGGCAATATAAAAGACAAATTTTGTGATAATTTGTTCTAAATGGATCATTTTTGAGTTTTGTTACGCTCAATAAAGAATCTGTGTTGCGTGCCAACTACCTAGCTAGTGTTTGTTTATTAATACAAATACGTCAGTACGTAGATGTCTTAAATATTAGTATAATCTTCAGTTATATTATATTATATTATATTATATACTCTGTGAAGTTTGCAATAACGTATTTACTTCACAAGTGGAAATTTTAACACACAAGCCGCAGGCAGGTGTGACGGTTCCACGAGTGTAAAATAGCATTCCAAACGAGTTCCTGACTATACTTTTTCTTCGGCTATAAAATTTATGAACAATTATATTGAATTAAGCTTAAGTACACACTAGTGTCATGAATCTAGTAATTCTGTCATTGAAAATAATTTAAGAATGAAATAAATAAATAAATAGAGCTAAAGTAGTCTTAGAAAATAGTATATTATTCAATGAGCGTATAATAATTGGGTGAATGAGGGTGAATTTTGGGACACGAGCCGACAGGCGAGTGGCCTAATCACCCAAATGATTAATAGCTATTATACGCGAGTAGAATTCTGTACTCTATCCACGGTCATTTTAAATTTTAAACGGTTTATTTTTACAGACCCGTGATTAATAGGCCTATTAATCACGGCCGTGGATAAAGTATTTTTCTTTAAGTTTTTAATTAACAGTAATTTATAGTAGTAGTAGTATAGGAAATTCTAGTTAATTATTTTTACCGTTTTATTGATAAAAAATAATATTAACAAGTTAGTAAGTAATGGTAAAGTTATTGAGAATATTACAGCAAAGCTTTTCTGAGTGTATTCGCAAAAAGTTAAGGATTTGATCCTAAATGATCTTGTAAAATAGTTACCTTGGATTTATCCTAAAAAAGCTCCAAAAATGATTTACATAAAAAAATAATTTCACAATTTCAATATCACTTTGTGTCTCGTAAAAAACTTTCAAGAACTTGAATATCTCGTTTGTTTGTGACCGATTTGCTACACATTTGCGTTAAAACACAATTAATTGTTAGTAACTTTTCATTATCGTTTTAATTATTACTTATTATTAATGAGCAAAAAAAAATTATGTATTCCTTTATTTATCACGAAGCAAGGTCGAATCAAAAATCACACTGTTTCCATAACACAATAACTCAGTGTATATAACTAAAAGCGCGCTTTTATCGGAAAACACAAAACCCCAAACGACTTTATCTGTTCGAATCAGGTTATAGACTGATTATTTCCAAAATAAATTTCTATACATTTCGAGTATTGTCGTCTCTATTTTTGTTTACACCTTTCACTGTCTATGGTTAATCTATTTATGAACAAACACGTCTTAATACATGAGTAATAAAGGGAAATATTTAAATATTAGGTGTACTCGTGCAAGAATAAGGTAAGGGATAAAATTAACAAGAAAGTCAAAAATCATATACTTGAATAGTTTATTTATTTCTTTTTTTTTTACTTATTTGTTACTATTATTTAACTTTATTGTTAATTATTTTTTTTTAATTAATATGTATATTTATATTAATTTTATTGTAAAAAATAGTACTAATAAAACTTTCTTCACAAACTGGCTACTACTACATACCGACGTATACAAACCTAAGTATATGTCATATACATTACATTAAATTTTTTTTTGTTTAACCTCGTACTATTCTACTTAATTAAGCATCCCCTAAGTCCAGGACTTGTGTGGGCTAATAGTAGAGGGAACCACCGGCTTTAATTGACTTTCGAACCAATTTATAGGGAGTGTCCGCTTCACTTACGCCTTCGCCAAATTTCAATTATTAATAAACTGAAAAAGGCAAATCGGCGCCGGTGAGAATCGAACTCACGCTATTTGGGTAGTAAACTCGTCAAGTACGACGCGGTACTCCACTACACCAATCCTCCCATTCTTTAAATGGTAAACCCCCCTTAAATAGAGAATGTTAAGATCTTTAAAACAACGTTTCGTTTTTTGTCGGATTTTACTTGTTCCCTTTTCCCTTAACGGAGGATTCTACTTAATAACATTATAATCTCTTGAGAGTTGAGTCACAGTAGTAGTACCCTAGTACCCTAAAGGTTTAATTACCTTTTTAATATTTATAACGAAAACAGATTGATCATGTTGCTTACATCATTACAAATAAATAGATATTATGTTGTTTACAATAGCAAACCTTTTGTAATACACACAGATAAACGATTACTAGAATTAAGTACATAATACTCAGATCAAGTGGCTCAAAAGTTAGTAAATCTGCAAGCATGTCAAATGTTTTGCTTCACTGAAGTTGATTACGTATCTTAAGGCATATCCAGAAGCTTGCATAAGAACATAAAACATAAGAATGCGATCCGTGATTCGCTTACAAGATACATGGCGGCCGATCAAGCCAATCACGGCATCGCATTGTTATGTATTATGTTCTTATGCGAGCTTGTAAATAGGCACTTACTTAGACAACTAGGTTAAAAGTTGAATCACAGGTTTTGGATTGAATAATAAAATTTCTTGTATTGTGTTTTAAGGAGTGCTTAGTGTAAGATAACAAGTCGATATTTATACTGAGATTTTAAAATCTAAAAATAATGAAAAATACTACTAATAGCTAATAATCTCTTGGAGTTCTAATTTAACTTGAAACAAAATATAGAATTTTTTAAAATTAGTTAAATATGTTTGTATCAAGTATGTTTATACTACTACTTGTTACAAGTATCAAATATCACAAATATTTCATGTTAGAATTGTTTTCTCTGTGTGTAGGTTTTAAACAAAACAATAACACTGTTTTAATTGCCTACGTCTAAATATGTTTTTAAGTTATTTTTATTTTGTAATTTGTTTGTTAGTTAATCTACAAAATACACTTAAGATCAAAAATAATAATAATAATAATAATAATAATTAAATATAATACATTATAATTTATATATTTTTTAAAATGATAACGTTTAAAACTTTTTAAAGGTATTCTGTAAAAATTTTATGTTAATTTACCTTTAAAACCACTAGTACAGACCCATGTAAAAAGTTTATAGTAACTTCACATGTTTAAACTACATTCGAGCAAAAAACTGCGATATTTCCCTAGGCAATTGCCTAAAATGACAATTTTTAGTTTACGATTATTTTTTCGTCATCGATTTCTTTTAATAGTCTAAGAGCTGGTGACCATTTTTATTTCATTATTTACTCCCAGCTGTATTTTATATATGTCCTAAAGTACATTAAATTAAGATATTTGAAAATCGCCAGGTCCTGGATCGGGTTCCTTTGGATGCTAGAATCCGCGAAAAGATGGTGAAATGGGGTCCTCGGAAAATATATTTTTAACTTACCGAGTCAAACACATTACATTTATCACATTTTGATTAGTCTATTTTCACAGTTTTACACAATTATTCAGTAGGCTAAGGGGTAAAAAAGGATTTAAAAAGTTTATTTGACATATGTCAACATTAAAAAGACTAAAGAATTTCCATTTAATCAAAATGTCATTTCATAAATTCTCATTTCTTTAAAAACTTGAGTATCACATATGTCAAAGGCACTTTTAAAAGACGGTTCTTACCCCTTGGCCCAGAATTATTGTGTATACCTATAAAAATAGCTTAATCTGAATGTAATAAATGTAATGTATTATGACTCGGCAAGTTAAAATATATTTTTTGCCAGAACTTTAGGAGCTTCTAGCACCCAAAGAAACCGGATCCGGAGCCTAGAAATTTGGAAATAGCTTAATTTTTTATGTACTTTAAGACATATATAAAATACAGCCGGGAGAAAATAAAGAAATAAAAATTGTCACCAGCTCTCCGACTATAAGGTGGGCGGCATATTTATCTATTGCCTTTAGTAAATCCGGCCCCGATAAACCCTGAAATCTGATAATATCATTTACATTATCATCGTTTTGATAAGCTATCATAAATACAAATTACAAAGACCTATCAATAAAATAATCAACTGTTAATAATTTAATTGGTTATCACACAAAGAGAAAAAAATCTTATAAGTATGAAGTATTTGTGATATTGTGTAAGATACTTGTTGCAAGTATAAAAATACTTGATAATAATATATTTAACTAATTTTAAAAAAATCAATAATTAGTTTCAAGTTCAAGTTATTTTTATCTGGCTCGTGTCAAACTGTTCGTCCAATCGGGGCGTTGCATAATTTTAGACTCATTTAAACTAATGTATTTTTATCGAGTCCACGTGGACTGATTTTAGCCAGTTAACGTTCGACCTTATTAAATCATATTTCACAAAACATTTTACCACACCCAAAAGGCATTTGTAGCAATAAATATTTACTGGAGCGGCTTTAATTTTTTTATTTGTGTTCTGTACATCAAGCTGTATAAGATAAATATGTATTTAATATAATAAAATTTAAATACGTCCCAGTCACGCATTATTCAGTTTTAAATGTAAACATTTTACTATAAATGTGACACCGACTATAACATGTTTGTTGATATACAAACACTTGATCTGACTATTACGTACTTGTTTTACAAAAAAAAGTATCAGAATATAAGCATGCGAAAACATGGTCTGGTTTTATTAATTAGCAACCGGGTAAAAGGCGATACTACCTTGCGTCCAACCTGTGCACAGCTGTTGATCTGATCGGGACTGAGCGGCGCGCTTAAATACTACTCAGAATCTGTTCGTCTATTAACAGGCCTTAATAATCATTTCTGTGTGTGTATCAGGGAGCAAAATTTAACGCTTAAAATATACATATATCTATATCATATTGGGGCTAGTAAATTTGCATTAATCGCATTAAATGTGTGTGCTGTGCGGTGGTTTGGCTCTCCATAACATGAATGAAAATCATTATTATCCGATGCGAAGCGCAATCAGAGGGTATGCTTGAAAATTGTTTGAACAATACATTTGTGGCACAATCATATCAATGTGTTAATGCTAAAAGGCTAAGAGCTGGTGACCATTTATGTTTTATTTTTTTTTTCCCGGCTGTATTTTATATGTTTTAATGTAATTTCAATCATAGGTAAAAATAATTTCAGTTAATTTTTCTTTTAATAATAATAAAGGTGGCATAAATATGTTTTTTTGTTTAATTGTAATGTAATGTAATGCAAAAATGTAATAAATTACAGGGTGTTCCATTAAAAAAAAAAACATATTTATAACACTTCCGGCAAAACAGGAGGTAAAACAAAAAAATTTAACCCACCATTTTATAGCCAATGTAAAATTATATAAATCACCAAGGTTTCGTTTTTATCGAATGAACATTAATCTTAATTTTAGGGATTTGACATAAATAAAACTCACCCGGTATATAAAATACAACCGGGAGAAAATAAAGAATGGAAATAGTCATCGGCTCGTAGACTATTTGCCTTTTTCAAGTTGTAAGAGTAGCTATAGCGTATATGCGTAGGTAGTCTCTGTGATCCAGTGACCTTTATTTCCTGAAACCCTTCATGAATGACTTAAAGTATACACAAAAGTATACATTAAAAAGAATTTTTTATAATATAACATGAAAAATGTCCACACCGACCAAACAATGCTTTTTCATTAATAAATTTTGTAGTATTTAACATACCGAGTGAGTTTTTAGTAGCACGAGCGCGTAAAACGCTTTTTTCTTGAGTAATGTATACTATTTTTCCAACGAAAAAAAGGGCACAGTTGCGGTAATTATTTTAAAGTGTTAAAGTCCTAATAAATGTGCAGGTTACTGGGAAAACAACTTACCTTTTCATTTTAAAAAGTAGTTTAATAAGTATTTACTTGTTGTTTGTGACTATTTGAAAGTAAACTACCCAATTTGAGGGCGGAAGGACATTTGCGGCATTGTTTATAGCGACCCCGCACGCCGTTTTCATCCCCCATAGGGGCCGTTTCAAATGATTTATATTTTTTTATATTCACTAATTTGGATCGTGAGCATCATACAAATTTTATTAAATTGGAAATATCAACTTTTTTTCTTGTTTTATACGATTTTCATATTGAAACGATTTTATTATGTGTTTTTAACTACACAGATAAACATAATTACTTAATCCAAATAAATATCATTTAATTCAAGTGAATGTTAACTTTATATAAGTATATTAATAACACATTTCTTATAGTAAAAGAATTTTTGCTTTTGTTTCTTCATTTTGACAGTACTTTTTTATATTGTCAATTGTAAATGACATTGTAATTATTTTTAATTATTTCGTTTTTTGTTATTTTTAGCTGTAGATTCAAAGTGTAGAGTACGATAAAATAGTAAGGTGGATGAGCCAGATATTGTCATGTTCCTAATAGTTTATATAATATACCATACATCAAAATTGATTAGTACAACAAAAATTGAAAAATATTTGAGATAAGAGGTTTTGGAATTTCTAAGTCGATAAGATTTAAGACGTAATTTGTCAACAATTTTCTATTCTGACGTACTAACATAACTTAAGAATGCTTTGAGCTTATAATTAAAAATTTCTCTTTTGAAGCGTTTGCTGCTTATATAGGACTAAAGTGAAGTCAAGATAGGTAGAGGGTCAGACTCCAAATCGGGACGCTAGATGGAGTGACTTTACAAGATTAATAGTTGTTGTGGAAATAAAAAAAGTTAACTTTAACGTAGAATTATTGTGTGTGTAATCTGTGACTATAAAGATACAGCCAGAAAATTCAGAGAAAGTTTTCAGGAAAATCTACTCGAGAAAATATTCAACCAAAAGTTATAAATTCAAAAGCCAATTATAGAGAAACTGAAAATACACAAGAATATAAAAGAAGACAATTTTTTTATGTTTTTCTTTTGATGTTTTCCTAAAATTAAAAGGGAGATGGTTGCATAAGAACAGTCTTGGTCTTAAAGGCTTTTTCTTTTTGACAAAATACACAAAGAAAATGTTTGGACTTTTTGTAGCTTTACTAGTATTATATATACAGAAGCAGAAACATAATGTGAGACAACCTCAAAATATTTTTGACATAAAGTTTAACTTTGTTATTACTTAGTAAAGACTTAAAGTGGTTTTCTGTTTAGGTTTAAATTTAAGTTAATATTTTTTACATTAACTTCAAAACATATAATTAGATAGAGTCACTACATATTCTACACTTCTTTTTATTCTTTGAACAGAACTTTTTCCAACATTTAAACTTTGTGCTACCTCTCTACAAGTCGAACCAAATTCTAATTGTTCAATTAGCCAAAAGCTTATTTGGGGCTCTCGATGACTATACACGGAAAAAAAAAATATAACTAGGAGCGCTATAACACACATACCAAGCAAATTATAATCGCTTATTATATAAATACAAGGCTTTCTCTTACAATTATGGCAGTCAGTGTAAAAATTTATATGAAATACTTTAATTGTTTAGTGAATAATAAAATATAACAAATAGTATGGCATTTATAGCTTAAATAGATTTAATTATTGTCCGTGCTAATAATTTTTATAATATAATAAAATTTCTGTAAATTTATAATAGTGCCTGTAATAAATATAATCGTGTCTGTAATATATATAATCGTTTCCAATTTATTTTTAACATTATTAGTTATTGTGTCCCTTATAATCTATAGCTTAAATCACTATAATTTGCCACTGTTACCAAATATCTTATAATGTATAGCGCAGAGCCCACTAATTTCTTTCCGTGTATACCTACACCAAAAATAAATAAATAAATAAATTATTCTCCGCTTTATAATTTCAAAAAGGTGTTATAGAGACTCAATAATGGAGTCACTCTATTAAGCATCGGTTTGTTTTAGCCTGAATGTGACTTTTTCTGTAAAAAGTAAAAACGACTATAATTATCCGTTAATGAATTAAATAATACCTTAAATTAAGTATCATTAGGTATCCTAAATATTTAGTAATACTTGGTAATTTAGTAATTATTGCATATTTATGTTTAAAAAAAAATAATTAACCAAAGCGCAAATTAAATGATTTAACGAGCAAAATCGAGGCTATAAAAATTAAATACTGTACATCAAAAATTAACATTAATATCGCAATAACTAATAAATTATTATTAAACTAGAACGATATAACCCTACTTTGTAAGCTGTGTTATATCCAAAAAATTATCAAAAATTTATTAAAAAAAAGTAGCTTTTCGGACATATTTGAGATAAGTTTTAAATAAACAACTAAGGCTTGAACCAGCCAAATTCTCTGCCAGCTGGCCTGTATACTCATTTTAAAATGGCATAAGTACTGAATGAATATTTCTATTTCTATCAATTTCTTTTAATCAAAACTAAAAAAATCAAAAAAAAATGCAAAAAAATATTATTTTTTTATTAATTAAAGGATTCTTTAAGAATTAAGTTATTACAAAATTTCAATTGTTTAAATCAAATCATGTAATGAGGTCGCGTAACACTTGGGTAATAACTTTCGTTTTAGATACTGGCTTTTTACTGCTAAATAGGAAGAAAATTTAGTTAACTTGCTACATATAATTGCATATTTTTGATTTATTATTATTAAGACTAGGTTTTTACGAGAGATAAGAAATGTTACTTCTCGTCTCGATTGTCAAAAGTCCCGATTTTCGAGTCTTGAAAAAATAATTTCTTGTCTCTTTCAGCGAGAGTCATGATTTTTAAGGGTAGGGTTGATCTTAGTATCACGCTTCGAAAAATCTCCACAGTAGGACAGACAAGTTTTTATTGTCAACAATGATTATTAATTTCTGTAACTTTTATGTAGAAAACTTATTAAGATTTTAAGTGATAGATAGTAGATGTATCAAAAGTACAAAAATGTAATTAAGAGTCGAAGAGTCTCGATTCTTAAACAAGAACTCGACCATTGTCTTGATTTTTTAAATTACACTCTTGTCTTGATTTTTTCTCAACAAGACAATACAAGAAATCTTTTTTTTTTATATAAAATTATGATTTTTCTTATCAAATAAGTGTTTCAACAGGATATTATCTAAAATAAATAATAATTAGCGCATGTTTAGTTTTTAAAAGTGAAAAACATGCCATACTTATAGCGTTATGGTTGTTGATGATTTATTTTTAGGTTGGTACTATATTTTTGCATGTTAGAAATGAGTTACATTGTTTTAGCATGCATTTAATTCTTTTCGTTTAAAGAAAACGAGTTAAATATGATGGATTCTTTAAAACTAATTTGATTTCTTATCGGAAACCCGTGTTACTACGACCATAGACAAGGAAAGACCTCCAAAGCCGTTGAGGGATATTGTGATAAATGTGCCTAGCGCATCTGAGATAAACTTGCACATGCGCACTACTATTGTTGTTTTTGACGAGTATTTTTAACCTTAGTTTTGTGTGTCAAATAAAAATTGTAAAAATTCAACAAAAAACAATAAATATCTACGAAAAACGTCGAATAGATTTTTTAAATTATTTTATAAGAATTTTTCGAGGTGTGTGAGTTTCGGGATTTTGTACACCTACTTTGAGTACACCAGGGATTGACCCTTTGCTCTTCATAAAGCAACAATACAGGTTAGGTTTAAAGTTATAAACAAATGCAGCAAAAAAACAATTAAAACACAGTAGAAGTCGAAAAATGAACAGAAACAAACGACGATCTGACAGTACTGACAGTATAAACAAACTACTAATAATTCGTCACCCCAGTATTGGTTTGCCATATCTCTATTTTTGGACATTTTAAGATTTTTACTGGGAAATTTTTGGAGATAAGACAAATTAATACTGGGGTGATGAATTGTTTTACAACCGACAGCATTTCACAGCTGATAGAGATGCGTACTGCGCAATGTCAGATATATTGCGTTACGTCATTTCGGTGCCCCGTTCTGTCACAAAATAATCTTGCGCAGGCTGGACTAATGGTTCTCTTTCCTTCTCTATGATTTCAACCCAAACTATTTTTATGTAAAGTTTTCAAGTATATCAATTTGTTTACGAATTTTATAACTAGAACCCCTCGCAATTTTTGCAAAGTAAGAAGAAATACTTGGTTACCAGGTTTTACTGACTGGCAACAGCGCATTATAACGTTTAAATATTTATTGAACTACACGCGGCTCACTTTGGTAGATGAAGCCACCCACATAATGAATTTCTGTAAAGACTATAGTGGTAGGTATGAAGTAAAAATAAAAGTTTTAGGTATAGAAGCATTATACAGTGCGGTCCAAAAGTCACCCCCCTCCCCCCCTTTTAACTTTTAAACGAGTTGAGTTATCGACTTCAAATTTAGAACTCTTAAATAAGACAACTTAAACTATCTTTTAGCATATATTTGATATTTTCAGCTCTTAAAATGTGGGCAGGGGGCATGGGGGGACATTTTTTTAAATGGAAATGTCGTGTGATACATCGTTTTAAAGCTTATAAAATTCTCTATTTAAACTAACATTTTTAAATTTTTTAAATATGTTTTTTAAGGTTTTGATTTTTCAATTTTTTGTGCTAAAAAATTCGATTTTTTAAGTTTTTTTTTATAAATTTTTATTTATGTCAACTAAAATTAGTTTAAAAGTATAATTAACATTTTTTTATGATAAAATTAGGCATTTTTAAAAAATGATTTGTTTTTTTTAGAGGAATTTTGACATTAATACCCATTTTCAACCCCATTTTAAACCCAATCTTTTTTTTTATTTAAAAAAAAATAAATGGAGAATTTTATAAGCTTTAATTACACGACCCCCCTTTCCATTTAAAAAAAAATGTGCGTTGTCTTATTTAAAAATTCCAAATTTGAAGTCGATATCTCAACTGGTTCAAAAGTTAAGAGGGAGGGGTGACTTTTGGATCGCTCTGTATAATATAATAATATAATAAATTACTTACAAATAATGTTTTTTACGACCTAAGTTCAATAATGCGCATTTTTAGGTTAAATTAGCAACACAGTTCTAACCAAACTAAACTCTAAATCCGTATTATCGCATAAAATTAAATTAATACATCATCGTTGAAAATTTTGTCTTTTTTAAACGCTTTCACCTAATACTTTCCCATTTAAACTTGAATTACAAAATATGCAGAAGAGAATGGCCACCCATAGTATTAAAATCAATTTTTAATAAGGGATTATCCACAAATGACGAGCTGTTTTCCTGAAATGGCCAAGCTCTGATTTTTTTATTAAAGTTATAGTTATAGTTTATTTCTTGCAAAATGTTACATATGTAGGCATAAAGAGTGCCTATAGGCTTATGGCTTATTAAATGGGATACAAAATAAACCTAAACAATAAAGACAAAAAAAAAAGTAACTGCTTGCATGGGAATTGAACCGCAGACACACTGGTATAATGAACATACGCAACCACAACGCTGCGAACATGCACGAAACTCTAAGCCGTTTAGTTGAAATGATCTCAATTTAAGAGTAGGTGTAAGTGGTCTTAAGGACATTGCCTTCTGTTTAATCTTCCCTTATTTTCTTAAAATTAATAACAATTTTATTATTGAATTTTCTTATTTTGTTGTCGCGAAGCATGTCTGTAGCGTGTATAAATTTTTTTGTCTTGTCGTGCTTAACCTCGCGCGAAACGGACAGATATGGGTCAGCGCACCGGCTTCAGTCAGTAATTAGTATTCAATTGCTCTACAACACGTCCGGTTAACGCGTGTTATTATTGTTCTTTTCGCACAAAATCACAAAAATCAAAGCTATGAACTTTTTATGAATATATATACAAACTTCTCTCACAAAACGCTATCGCGTGCTCACTAGGATAAAGGTGTAGTTACAACATTCTAGAGAAGAAAATACTAGATCTAGTCAGAAGATCTTGCAATGGACTAAGGTAATATATCTTTATCTAGCCCTAGTCCTTAATTACAGTTCAGTTTTTTTCGCATATAACCCTCAGTTTTACACCTTCTGTATTAGTTGGAGAGCTGGTGACCATTTTTATTTCATTATTTGCTCCGGACTATATTTTATATATGTCTTAAAGTAGATTTAAACTAAGCTGTTTTCAAATTGCTATACTCCGGATCCGGTTCCTTTGGGTGCTAGAAGCTTCAAAAGCTATGGCAATGAGCTACTAAAAAATCTATGTTTAACTTGCCGAGTCATATACATTTCATTTTATACATTCAGGTTAAGCTATTTCCATAATTATACACAATAATTCTGAGGCCAAGGGGTAAGAACAGTCTTTAAAAAGTGCCTATAAAATATGTGATACTTAATTTTTTAAAGAAATGAGAATTTATGAAATGACATTTTCATTAAATGAAAATTACTAAGAAGATTTAGTGTTGACATGTCAGATAAAGTTTTTAAAGTATTTTTTTACTCTTATCCTTCTGAATAATTTTGTAAAACTGTGAAAATAGACTAACCTAAATGTAATAAATGTAATTTGTTTGACTCGGTAAGTTAAAAATATAGTTTTCGGGGACCCCATTTCACCACTTTTTCGAGGTTTCTAGCATCCAAAGGAACCCGATCCAGGAACTGGCGATTTGCAAGTAGCTTAATTTGAATGTACTTTAAGACATATATAAAATACAGCTGGTAGCAAATAATGAAATTAAAATGGTCACCTAGACTATAAAAGAAGTGGCGCGCCACTGTTTGTAAAACTAACGGAGATTTGTAAGCGAAATTATTTATTGCAAGGTCATTTGCAAGGAACTGTACTTTTCTCCCACCTGAATGACACTAGTACCTACTAGGTAAATTATATTCTAATAATAATAATAAATGCCTATTATTATACTAGCCCAGTCAAATAACGAAAAATTTTAGTTTTTCACCGGGTTATTTGCCTAAGGGATGTCCGCTATCTTAATTTTTAGGGGTGAGTGCGGTTATCTCGCTAAATATGCATCTTACGATAAAAATGTATATAATTGGTTAAGGAAAAAATTTCCAACATGTTTTGTTTGGATAATTTTTTTATTATATTACTAACAAACGAGTGTTGGGGGGTAAAATTGGTTTTTTCGCTTGGTTTGGGACCCTTTAAAGGAAGCAATAACTTTTATTATGAATAAAGAACTTGTTACAGATATCTGAAAAAAAAACCGGCTATCTAGAATTAATTAAGCGAACTTTTATTAAGCAAGCATCGTCAGTTCGTGAACTTAAGTCCAGTACTTGGACATTTCACTGTATTTTATTTATTTATTTATTCGTAGTATACACAAAGTCATGGAGAGCCCCAAATAAGCCATATGCTTGTGCTAGGGGCTCTCCACTAATTTTATTATTAAAAAATCCATTTTCCAAAAATTGTCATAAATTCACTTTAAATTTTTCAACATTTCTTCTTCTGCTTATCATTCTACTCATTGTGAATAAAATTATTTTTTCCATATTGGGCTCTTTGGGCACCCTAAAAATTGATATTGGTAGTTAGAATTGATTATATATGCCCTCATAATTTGAACTGTGATTTGGAAAGGGTCTTTCCAAATTTTAAAAAAGGAAAATATAGAATAAAAAATCGTTTTATAAAATTTTATACGCACTTGGATTAGTTCTTTAATATATATTTCTTATTTCGTATAATAATGTGTAGATTAGGCAATCCAAAATAAGTAATAATTTTTTACATTATCTAGGAATTTTTTATTACGAAAGACAACCAAGTAAACAACACAAACCTAATAACTGCGTCATATTATTTTTTTCACGGATTATTGCGTCGAAATTAAATGTTTTTGAACGATTTTGACCTGTTAAAAGGTAGCCTTTATGAAGGCCGATCGCATAATTAATTCCGGTACCATATTTTAATTTTATACTGATCTTTTTAAAGTGACAATCAGAGCGCTTTACGATACATTTTGCAGCAGGGAAGAAATCAAAAATAACGAAAATTTTAAGTAATTCTGCTGAATAATAATAGGACGAACGATAACACTAGGCAACACGGTTTCTTGCCCCGTTTGGAGTCTAATGTTTTTTAACTAGTTTTGGATCGCTGAAACCGAATCTGGCCTCAGAATATTTCTACCACCTAAGTTTTCTGAGAAAAATGAGATAAAAATGTTAAAAAGTCATTATTTTATCCCTCTTTTGTTCTAAAATCATGGGAGACAAAAATATTCCAAGGACAAATTTGGATTCGGCGACTCACAATTAAAAAATACCCAACTTAAAACATAGAAACTTTAAATTCATAGGTAGAATAAATAGGGATATTATGAAAAAAAAAATTATAAAAAAAATGGATAATGTGACAAAACTAAGTAGGGGTGGAGGGTAAGAAGAAGGGTGCATGTCAAAAATCATTACTATGGGGTCAAAAATAAACTAAAAAAATGTTACGTATTATGGTTCTTATGTAATAAAGTAACATTTTTATTATTTAACAAAAAAATACACAATATTTTGTTTTAGAAATTATTTTTAAATTGGCAAAATTGCATGTACTAAAATTTAAAAAATAAGACGAGTTGATTTTTTTTTAAGGTCAAATTTGGATTCTGCGCCTTTAAATTGATAAGAAAAATATATTTTTTGGGCTCGGGAAAAAAGTTTACACTGTGTACTTTAATTTTATATCTTTTTCATTTATTTACTTTTTAGGAACAAACTAAGCAAAATAAAAAAATATTTATATAAATATTTTTGTAGAGAATTTTATAATCTACAAATTAAGTTCTATAAAATTTTTAAACAAATTTGATAGTTTTGCCACAAATGAGCAATTAAGTAAACTCTGAACTTTCATTTTAAGCCTTTTATTTTTTTTCGCGTACTTACTCTGACAGTAGGTTCTTGACATATAGATTTTTGAATTCCTCGTATTTTTTTTAATATACACTAAAATTTTCAAAATTCTACTCTTTTTTTAAAGATTTTGAAAAAAACGTCATTATTATCTCAAAAATTTTAGGTGCTGGAATTTTTCTAAGGTCAGATTCGGATTCTACGCCCTCGAATTAGTAAGAAAAATTTACTTTCTGACCGGGGCAAAAAAAAAAGTTGCGATTTGTTGCCTAGTGTAATTTTTTTAAAGGGTTTAAATAAAACTTTAAATAAACAAGTAAGATTTCTTATCGCTGAATCCAAACCGACAGTTAAAGAACCATTTTGGCGCTTCTAACCGTTTATCTTGAAAACCTGTCGTTATTAATTAATAGGTACTACCCAAGGATTCGGATTCAGCGACCTAAAATATATGGGGTTATTCTTTTAAATGTTACACCCACCGTAACTTTTGAACGGGTTGAGATATAAACTTTATATTTGGAATATGCATATGACACCAAAAAAAACTATCATTTGCCAGGCAGTGGTGGACAATATTTTAAATGGCACTCTCGGTATTGTGATATGTCATTTTAAAGAGCTTAAAATTCTCTATTTAAGGGAACGTTCAAGTATTACGCAAATTTTGATAATTTTGGACTTTTTGGTATTTATTTTGGTTAATAAGTTTAAACGCTCTGGATTTAATGGATATTTTGAAATACCTTATTTATAACTACGGTAGTTGTTTATCGTCTTAACGAAGAATGTTTAATAGTGTAGGTTCATCGAAAAGAGTAAAATAATACACAGCAACGATATGAAAAGAAAGTGTAGGTCATTTCCTGAGATACCGGATGGACAAAACAATCACTATAGCCAACCTAACCATTTATCAGATAAAATAAGATTAAATAATAGAAGCAATGAATTCAGGTGTGCCATAAACAGATAAATATTCAAACAAAAATTAAAAAAAAACTAATATTTTTTAATTATTGTATTTTTTTATTTCTTTTTTAAGATGAATAAGAATGTCCATTGGTCAGCCTTTTATTAAGAGCTGTAAAATAGTAAAAATTAAATAAAATTTTCCTGAAGGCTTATATTAGTATTTGTTCCAGTACAGTCGAAACCTCAGCAGAATTCTATTTAAACAGCCAGTAATTAAAAGTAATTACATGTTTACAATGAAAGTTTATCTATATATTAATATTATTTACTTTGCATTAATACTTGTTTTAATTTAGTGATTTTAGAATATTTTTTTGTTAAGAACAAATTTAAAATATTACTATAACAAGTCTGTACGGTTATTGTATACCAAATTCAGCCAAATTAATTCAACACCAAGTACCTACACTGAAAAATAAAACTGTCTAATTTAAAAAACAAGATGCTTTTTTACGTTGTTGTCAAGCCGCACATGAGCAGCGTTGCCGATAAGCATTAAAATTAACTAACATGTAAGAAAAATAGTTCAAACAGATAATTAAGGTTAATTGACAAATACCACTAGGCAACACGGTTTCTTACCCTGATTGAAGTCATATGTTTTTTAGCTAATTTTGGGTCGCTGAGGCCGAATGTTTCTATTACCTTAAGTTTCTGAGAAAAATGAGATAAAAGTGGTAAAACATCATCATTTTAGCCCTCTGTTGTTCTAAAAGCATGGAAGATAAAAATTAAAAATATTTTGAGGGCAAATTTGGATTGGGCGACTCAATATTAGTTAAAAAATACCAAACTTAGATTATAAAAACTTTAAATTAATAGTTAAAAAGAATAGGGATACTAGGGAAAAAAAATGTTTAAAAAAAATTGATCCTGTGACACAACTAAGTAGGGGTAGGGGTGAGGAGATCACCCTCTATGGGAACAAGCTAAGCGTCACGTACTATCCTAACACAACTCTTCGAAACACTAAATAACCTTGCCACAATTAAAGGTCTCTATAGCGATCACTTCCGTACATCCTGCTTCCAATATACTAATAGTTTGAGATTTCTTAACATTTCTTAACGCATTTCTAATTACTTTATAATTATTATGAGTAATTTTGACAAATATTGTCAACATGACAACGGCTTTGTTTGTATTGTAATTATTGAATTTACGCAACTAAATTTTCAATCTTGTTTTTTTTCGGATCCAACTGTACTCATGCTAAAAAACGTCAAAAACCATCACTAGGTCAAAAATAAACTAGAAATAATGTACCTAATACGGTCCTTATCCAATCAACTTAGGAATGAGACAACCCAGACCTGCTTTAGTGCAGACCTATGTTGAAGAAAGAGGAAAGTGAATAAGAGTTTGGTTGGTTGGGTGGCCCAGGCAGCTAAAACCAAAAAGGCTGTCACTACTTGGTGTGAGTATGTTTTGTTGTATACTGATGAAAGTATATTTAATAAATATATTTAAATTTACAATATAAATATTATTTATATTGTTTGCTTTGCTTTAAATACGCTAATATTTGTTGTTTTAATTTACTGATGGAATATTTTTCTTTTTGTACTGTATATGTTGTAAATTTGTCCAAAAATCAACACTTGGTTTAAAATGTTTTATAAATAACTCGGAAAGATATGTTGAAAATTTACGTTTTATAATAATAGATTCTCGTCTTAAAACTCTATTTATAGAGAGAAAGAATATTAAACGATACTATTATATACAAAAGAAAGAATGAAACTTAGTAATCATTTTAGCGCTTAAAAATTTAGATCTAACACTTGTATTAAACAAATTTTATATCCATGTTAAAAAAGAATATTTAGCTTAATATTGAGTCAAATTTTTTCGGAACTGGTGTCAATATTTAGGATGTCATCAAGTCTAATTTACCCTTACATTGACATGAATATGCGAAGTCATGTAATATGAGAAATAAAATTTAAATAAGCTCCAATAAATAAGTTAAATCTTTCGAAATTTTTCATATAAAAAATAACAAGGTGGTATTTGTGCAAACGTTTTTATTTGTAAATATGACACGACATTGTATTTTAAAATCCATGGTCAGATAAATACTATTAACAAAGGTTTTATTTTTATGCGTCTGCAAAATTGAATTTAGATTTCAAAGCAGTTTAGATTTTCAACGTTTACTTAGTTTGATCATTATAATCATTAAAAGTTTGAAATCCGGACCAAATCAAAACTTAATTAAAACGTTGTTAAATTTATTTTATTTAATTAATAAATATAACTTTCTATTAATAGGTTTGCTTATATTATTTTTGCGTTTTATTTGAGCTTTTATTACTTTTTATTTAAGAAAAATTGATATTGAATAGAAATTAAATTTTTACAAGTTTTCTTTTTAAAAACAAGGTAATTTTAAAATGCTTCATTTAGAGCTTCTTTTTATTATTTTGTGGTTAACTGGGGTTACTTTTTCTCTTACATTGACTTACTCAAGGTCATGTTAAGGTTTATTTACCTAAGTATTAACACTAGACTAAGAATTTAACCAATAAAAATTTCATTATGAAATAAAATATGTCAAATAATTCTGTCAAACCATCCTTGACATAAGTAATAAACTTAAAATTAGCAAAAAAATGATTGAAAATTAATTTTAAGCAACAAAATGCTTGATTTTAACCTTTAAGCTTGAAATTTCTCTGTATACAGGCGGTTAATGCCTACTCAGCAAACATTGCATGAAAAGTAAATGGAATTTGATGCAATTACATAATCTGACAACTTGCTATTAAATAATATGAATATTCTATATTAATATTAAACTTATTTATTTCTAAAAACATTTTGTGTGTAGTAAGTACTTAGTATTACCATAACTTATCAGTATCATTATTATCAGTTAATTAGTTTTCATTATCGAGGCTTAAACGTCAAATAAGTGATAATGAGATTTTCTTTTTTTACTTTCCATGGATCTAGCGACCGTAGGAAAAAGAAAGTTATAGCAAAAAAAAATCCAGCGATAAACCAATAAGCAATAAGATACAAGAAACTTGTATCTAATCTGCAGCCGGGAGAAAATAAGTAATTAAAAATGTTCATCAGCTATAATTCTTATCTTTCGTTTTATTCCATATTATGATAGAAAATTCCTTTAATAAAGACATCATTTAAAATTGATTTAACCGTAAATTGAATGTTACTCTATAGACAAAGAAAACTCGATTTTCAAAAGCCGGAGTTTTGAAAAGCTTTTCCGATGTCTGTTGCTTTTCCTCCTTTTTGCTGAATATTTTCCATACGCTCAAAGCTAATCATTGCAGACGTTCAAATTCTGCGCAGAGAACTTTTACAGTTATAACCCAAGCCATATATTAAACGAGCTTTTAGTTAAACAAGTAGGGACACTTGATTTACTACCTTAGAACATTGAAACAGAGCATCATCTCTCTCTTTCTTTCTCTCCCTTATTACTCTTCAAGGCTCTGTAGCTAGATAAGTATTATACACAGTAAAAAATGGTACTAACTAATAATAACATTTAATAATAATAATGACTTTTAGCCGGCCTACTTTGATTAAAACTTAAAGAAATTGGAAAAAAGACACGAATTTTGGAATTTTTGACATTCTTTTGAAAATAAAAAAAATATATAAGAAACTGCATTTCAGTAATTTAGTTTATTGAAAGTAGACAGTCAGAAATATATCCTAAAATTTTAAAAAATATTAAGGGTAGGCTTTTTGAGATATTTAAGTTTAAAGGTTTTAGCTAATATCTAAAAAAAACACCATCGATAAAAAAAATACATGTTGTCAAGAAATTGACGTTGTTTCTATTGTTGAAAACCGTTTTTGGATATCTCTAATAGTTTTTAAGTTATTATACGGCAAAGTCAATTTTTATGATAACCTTTTATTTTAACTTGCCGAAAAAAATCTTCCACATCATTTATTATGAAACTTCTATTAAAAACTGCGTTATATTGCTTCATTTTAACAACAAATTTGGACATTATTGCTTTAGTTTTTTTTAAGACATTAAATTAAGAACAAAATAATTTTTTGTTCTTTCTACCATATTTTTCTTGAATTTTTTTTTAGTGAACTTAATTTAAAACCCAAGATAGTCAACGTTACATAGAAAATAAAAATTTCCAACCATTAAACAAGAAAAAATTGAGTATCAACCTAGATTCTGCGCCGAGTTTATTTATATATACTGCGAAGAGTTTAGTAGGAAATGCGAAGCAATCTGTATCTAAATTACTTGTTTCCCGTATTATCCTTATTCTCCCTCACCAATCCCTTTAATGTGGAACAGCCACAAGTCTTTAATTCGATCTTCCTTTGTTTTATTTTAAATAAACTTTCAAATTTATTGTTTACAATCTGAAATCCTTTTTTTTTTGCAGATATTTTTAAAAAATAATATTTTTTGGATCTATAGTGAAAAATAGACGTCAAATTTCCTTTCAGGCACAGAAAAAAAAGGATTCCTTGAACCAAGGACGTGTCTTTCAATATGCTTAGAGGCATATTCTCTTGTTCCAAGGCTAGCATTTATTTGAACCACAGTCAATGTCTTTGAGAGTGCAGATCTACATTTAAAAAGCCGTGCTCTTCATTCAAGGACATTATCTTTGTTTTAAAGAAATTCTAGCCTAGAAACAAGATAATATGGATTTGAAAATATCGAAGACCCGTGTCCTTGGTTCAAGGAATCCCGAGAGGAATCCTTTTATTCTGTGGATAGTCTCGCACTTTAAGTTTGATGCTCTTCTGGCTGTTCAAGGTATTGCAACAAACTGTTGCTGAATTTTTTAATTTAAATATTTTGGCTCACTGTGCACCAAATTTAAAGTGTGAGATACTGTTTTAATATAAATCTATCATATTTTTATAAAAAATTTATTAGGACACCATTTATGATCTTATGAATCATAAGTTACCGTACTAGTATACTAAAAAAGTAGGATCAAAGCCAACAATTTTATACCTGCTCTGAGTTTTATAAAATTCCTTAATCACTTATTGTCAAAATTCAATTTAAAACACGCAATTTTTCTATAAATAATTTAGAACTCGTAAATAAGACAACTTAAACTATATTTTAGCATATATTTAATTCTTTCAGCTCCTAAAATGTTGGCGGGGGGCATGGGGGGAGTTTTGTGATACATCATTTTAAAGCAAATAAAATTCTCTATTGGACTATGTATTTTTTAATTTTTTAATCTTTTTTTAAGGTTTTGATTTTTTCCTTCCTTTCCTTTCCGTTTAAAAAAAAGTCCCCCATGCCACCCTGTTCACATGTGTACTTTTTAAGAGCTAAAAATATTAAATATATACAAAAAAATAGTTTGTTGTCTCATTTAATAATTTCAAATTTAAAGACGATATCTCAACTCGTTCAAAAGTTAAGAGGGGCGTGACTTTTGGACCGCTCTGTATGTGAGTGTTGTGCTAAAAGGGACCTGAAGCGAAAAAAAATATTTTTGGATAAATTTACCCATAGGCCTTCCAAAAACCCAAAATACATTTTTTTATTACTTAATGTAGAATTTTTTTCATTATTAAGGTAAAATATTTTATTTTTGTAAAACAAAATACTTCATTATTAAAAATAATTCTTAAAATATGCCATATTTTTGTTTGTTCGAAGATAATATTATCTTATCCTTTTGTACCGAAAATAATTATTAAATAACATAATTTTTGCGTTGTAATTATTTCACAACCTTGTGTATTGTGTAAGGTCAGTGCGATATTTTTTCTACAATGCCAATAGCTTCAAGCGGTGTAACTGTTTAAAAGATGGTGTTCCTACATACAGTTTGTAATAAATCATGTTTTTGACAGCTACCACTTACAAACCTAATAAGCTTTACACTAATATACATATGAGTACTATTTTTTACAATTTTTGCATTTTTGCCTCTTTTTGCACATTTCTTTAATTTATTTTCAAAAAAATGTAAGGTTTTTCATTTTAGAGACCTACACTAGAATATTAAATATTTTTTTACAAAAGTTAATTATAATATTTACCCAATTCAGACCAAAGTCGACCTTTAAAAACATTATAGCTTTATTTTGACCTCCATAGAATGGCGATTTCTCCCTCTAGATTAGACAGGGACAAAAGTTCTACCCAAAAAGGATAGAAGACATACATACACTCCCACTTCCACCCAACCAAACAAATTCTGTATTTGTTCTTTGTTGAACAAATACAATATTTACTTGGCCGGGCGAAAAGTGTAACTATAGTATTTTTATTAAAGAAATTACTGGCGCCATCTAAATTTTAGTAGAATTATCTTGTTCTACAGATTCACATTAGCTATGTTCGTTCGTGCCCCTCAGTGCTACACTTTTCGGCCAACCAAATCAATACTGTATTTGTTGTATGAAAAACAAATACAGTATTTATTTGGTTGGCTGGAAAGTGTAGCACAAATGAGATAGAGATAGGGTAGACGTCTTTTGTTTCATAATTCTAGTTGTAGAGAGCTCCATTGCAAAAAATTGATGTGACCTTGAACCGCTATAGCGCTATCAAGTGTAGAATTTTTTATAGGTAGGTAGGTAGGAAGGTATACAGAGCGGTCCAAACGTTACCCCCACCTCTTAACTTTTGAACGAGTTGAGATATCGACTTAAAATTTAGAACTCTTAAATAAGACACCTTAAACTATCTTGACTTTTGGACCGCATTGTATACTCTTTTAAAATAAGCAGTAGTAAATTTTATCTAGTGGGTAGGGCCAGGTAGCCACAAAAAAATTTGCTTTACTGTATAAAATATAATAAATTATTATTCTTTTTTATACATTTTATTTACCTTATTTATCAGCTTCTTTTAAATGACTGATAACTCTTATCAGTTATCTTTTCCTATGAATATAAGGACCTATTTTAATAGAATAATTCTGGGTCAGTTATATTATTGATATATTTTTTATCGATATTCATATACTATACAGTATAATTATTTTAAATTTAATTTGCAGTTTATAAAGTAAGTTTTTGTAAAAAACACTGTAACATTTTCATGTATTGTAGCAGATAGAATCCCATACACAACAACTATAAATTGTAAGAGATAGAAAATAGTATATTCAGGCCTATTCACATGTACCATTGAAATCTATTCAATATTGACAAAAATTACAATCCCATGCAGTTTTAATACATGACCTTGCAATTTTCGTCAATATTGCCACAAATCTCAATATCAATGGTACGTGTGAATAGGCCTGATTATGCACCTAGTATGCGAACTAAGTCTTTAGTGTTTGAGACTAAAGTTTATTTGCTGAGACGGAGTCGAGGCAAAAAGTCAGTCAGAACACTTAGGAAAAGTTCAAGTATTACGTAACGCAAATTTTGATAATTTTGCCCCCCCCCCTCTCTGTAACGCTATTTTCCTATACCATTAACATGGGCGTAACACTACAAAAAAGTCGAAAAAGTTAGTAGTTTTCTTAAATTTTTTTCATTATTGACCGTCGTCAATAAACAATGCTTAACAACGGTCAATAATACATGAGTTCACTGATTTTATTGGTTGCCAAGGTAAACAAGCCTTGACAACGGTAGATAATATGTAAGATAGCACTTAATTAGGTAGTAGAAAAAGTATATTATATAAGTCATTGTCAGTTAAAGGAACTTAACTAATTATTAAAAACGGCCACAAAAAACCTAATCTTAATCATCAGTAGGTTTTAGTATTTCCCTTTTAATGAAAATCCCAATACCTATTTCATCTAAAAATAAATTTGCGATAATTGGAAAAACCTAGATAATATGGAATAATCTGTATATATATATATATATATATAGTCAAATATAATATACGTATTATTATTTAAAGATAATCAGGCGAAAAGGAACCTGAAGGTAAAATAATATTATTTTAGAAAATTAAAAAAATATACAAATTAAAAAAAAAAGGTTTTTTTATGCCCTATGAGTGTGCTGACGTATAAAGAATAAATATCAATCTGCTCGAATCGAATCAATTATTGCATCGGCATTGGTAAAAACATATTAAATCTTCAAGGTTGTCCATTAGGGATACGATATTTAACATGGGATTTTACCTAGAAGTTTGTAGCCATTATATTTGTTGAATAACCTTGCTACACTCCTCACAGTTCTTAAAACAGAATATTATGGTTTTTTAATTCTAAAAATCGTCAAAAATTACCAATTTAACTGGTTTTTATAATTATATTTAACGAACGCTATTTAAACGTCCGACGTAGCACATCATAACTCTTTGGTTTAAATATTCCATCAATCTATTTTTTAATCATCGTACAGGGTGATATTGGTTGACAGTTTCGGGCTACTGGCCCTCTTCAGTGCCAAGAGTCAATCCTGTATGCTGATTAAGAAAACATTCTTTGACTTTATTCACTAAATAAATAATGTCATGAGACTGATGTACTCTTGCACGCCATCTATTGCTAGATGTAGACAACTTCGGTTTTTTCGCCGGTTTGGTGTTTTTGACGCCAATGGGCGTAGCTCCTTCATTTAAACGGGGTGAATACAATTCTGACGAAAAGTATACCTTAAAAGCCTTAAAACCCGCAAGAATAAGCTAATAAGAATATAAGCACCTATACCAGTTTAAAAAAAGACTATTCATAAATAAAAAAGTTATAACTGGCACCACTTTTTTTACGATATATTGTGCGCTCAAATCTAGACGAAGAGCAAGAAGAACAAGAAGAGGAGTATACTATAAAATCAACGAACTAACAACTATTCTCTCTAGAATACGCATAATATAAAGTATTGCCAACATCTCGGTTTGTTTGTAAACAAATAGTAGGTATATTCAGGCCTGAACAATAACAATTAGCAGTAACTGTTATTGTTGTCTCTGTTAGAACAAAGCTGTGCGAGTAAGACAGACAAATGTATATGTTGGCTACGTTTTTTTCAGTTTTTACCTATGAAATGCCTATTCTAGAGGAGAGTTATTAGTTCGTTGTATAAAATATGTCTTCACGGCTTGTTTTGTGGATGTAAACAACGCAAATATTATAAAAAGAGCCTTGAATGAATCTATTACTTTCACTAATCATAATTAATTTAAAGAAATATTTTAGCTGTGAGCATGAGTAAAATTTCTAAAATTTTTAATGTAATTATCGTCTTTTTCTGGAAATTATTAATAAAACTGTAGATCTAATTAAATTTTTAAATTTATGAAACTGTGTTCCGCGTTGGTACTACTTTTTGCATTTACACAAAATTTGTTATAACTGTATAAACAATACTATATTAAAGTACTACATACATGTAGTTTATTTTCATTTATAATTTGATTTGCCGTGTCGGTACTAGTTGCTGGCTTCGAGACAAATTTTTTGTCCGCCTGTGTATCTAGATATAGATAATTCTTATCAGATTACAGGTCTCTAATGTGTAGTACTTTTGTGCAAACATTAGATGGCGCCACCAATTTGTACGCTTTCGATACAGTCATACTTATTTTTGATAAGTATTTAATATTTTCAACAGTCGGTGCGAAGCCACCATACCAATATATTCTGATGATCGCAAAAAAGCGTGAAATAGCAGCTATATAACATTTTGGTAGGGATTTTCTCATTGATTGTGAAAATTCTGTAGTAGAGCAGTGCAATTTCTTTATAGTACTACATATAGTTCTCCGCATGAAAGAAAGTCTCCGACGAAAGGGGGAGGAATCATTCGCGCTCTCTTCTTTCCGTCAAAAGCGTTATAAGGCGTGCGTGCCTACAACGGACCTCTCACTTGCACACACATTCCAAACATATTTCCCGTAGCCACAGATCCGTGCGTAAAACTATAACACCCGTTTTTAGGACACAAGTTTAGAAAACTAGCCGCTTGCGGCGAGTTTTTTAAAGTACTAGTGCGCTAAAAACATGTTAAGAAAGGAGTGCTTTATACTATTTTTTTTTATTTTGCTCCAAAATTTAAAAATACTTTCATTTAAATTAAAGACCGATTTAGGGATTTTTATTTTGGGTTGGCATTACAAATTTCGCTATGTTTGAAATGTCATAGAACAAACGATAAATTTTATACTTTTAGGCGTCAATAGAGCTCTGTACAACCAGAATTATGAAACAGAAGACGTCTACCCTATCTCTACCTCATTTGTGCACGGCACGCCACTACCAACTTAAATAAATTAAAAAAATATTGCATTTTTTTCCATTTTTATCAACAATTACCGTTGATTTTTGTAAATAAAGCTAAAGAAATGAATATTTTTAGCTAAGAAATAAAACTGATGATTTAATAGTAAAATAAAGAATGAAATATAAATCCTATTAATTGTTCTTAGGTTGGTTGCTTAATCTGTTTATTTATTTACAAAACATAACCTCAAATATGAAAAGGTAAATATGAATTTATTTAATGTTTATCATATTTATTATTAACTATATATTATTATTATATATTTTAATATCGTTACCAGTTTCTACATTTCAAGAAATTAATTTTATGACGAGCTACCAAAATACCAAGATGTTTTTACCAAGGTTGTAAAAGTCCAAACGAATTTCGCCTAGGCTTTAAATCTAAGGTATAAAGAAAGAACCTACCTTTGGCAAACAATATTTAAATATCAAAACTCGTAAAAGTACTATAATAGTCAATAAAAACACAATATTTAGTAAGACACAAAAAACTGAAATCAAAACAATATCAAACGCAGCTCACACAATGACAGTGGCTAAAGAAAATGGCGTTATTGACAGTGCAGCCAACATAAAACCTAGGAGATTTTTTTTTATGTTGGTGATATTACTTCTATCCTTTTTGGGTAGAACTTTTGTCCCTGTCTAATCTAAATGGAGAAATCTCCATTAGGCCATATCAGCGAAAAACGACGTTGAACAGTAAAACGAACAAACAACATACTTTTCGGCGAAGATTTCAATACATCGGCACTCTTAGTAGCACTAAGTGCCGATGTAAAACAAGAAGAAGAAATAGAATGAAAAAATTATGGATCAATAAACATCATGTTTCGAAAAAAGCACTTTTACAGTCCCGAAATTATTATGAATTAATATCTGAATATACTAGTATGCTAGTATCTAACTAGTATCTTCTGGGTAGTACTAGTAATGATTCAAAAATTTAAAAGGTTAATAGTTATTTCTGGTACAACACGGAAAAAAAAATTATAGCTAGGAGCGCTATAACACACATACCAAGCAAATTATAATCGCTTATTATATAAATACAAGGCTTTCTCTTACAATTATGGCAGTCAGTGTAAAAATTTATATGAAATACTTTAATTGTTTAGTGAATAATAAAATATAACAAATAGTATGGCATTTATAGCTTAAATAGATTTAATTATTGTCCGTGCTAATAATTTTTATAATATAATAAAATTTCTGTAAATTTATAATAGTGCCTGTAATAAATATAATCGTGTCTGTAATATCTATAATCGTTTCCAATTTATTTTTAATATTATTAGTTATTGTGTCCCTTATAATCTATAGCTTAAATCACTATAATTTGCCACTGTTACCAAATATCTTATAATGTATAGCGCAGAGCCCACTAATTTCTTTCCGTGTAGCCAAGCAGGTTAATTTTCGAGAGGGCAATATCGGTTTACCCATGAGTGCCATACAAGGTTTTATCCAATAAATAGTTTAGGAATTCATATTTTTATTAAAAATTTTAATGACATTTACAAGAAAATAATTTGACAAGTGACAGTTGAGTGGGTAAAATAAATAATTATCCACTCAATAAAGTAAAAGCCACGCGGGGGTTATTATTGAGTTTATCTATTTAAAATAAAGCTGGTAATTGTCTTATTATCTGTATGTATTGGATAAAAATATTAAAAGCAAGTAGGTACTGTATTATTCCAAATAATAAATAACTGATGTTAATGGAAAAAGAAACAAGAGGAGGTTGAAATGATCATATTTCCCAATGAGATATTCTCAGCACATTCTTTCAAAGGGTTTACTAAAATATTTTTACCTAGATAATTAGTATGTATGAATATCCTATTAATTACATATTATGTATTTTGTAAGGCGCCAGACGCTTAATGCCTAACGGCATTCGTTGTCTCTAAATCAAAATATTTAATTAGGTACCATTTACTAAAGTAGTGCAAAACAATGCTAATGAATCCTTCCGTGTCTCGGTTTAATTCTTACTTTAATAAAGTGATAAAAATTTAATTTCGAGGGGTTTATTTATTGAAAAAAGTCTACAAGGATTGTGAGAATCAAAGGATTGTGGTAGATTGCCAAAAAGATTGTAAACAATTTTAATGAAGATTGTTAAAGATTGTAGGAAGATTTCAGATGATTGTGGGAGATTGTAGATGATTGTGGGGGGATTGTGGAGGATTGTAGATGATTATGGAAAAATAAATTGTCAAGGATTGTAGAAGATTGTTGGATAGGTGTACAAGGATTGTCCAATAAATAAACCTCTCGTTTAATTATATTATATTTTTTTTCTTCAAAATGTTATAGATAAAATCATTTACCCTCAGACATGCCCAGGCATTATATTATACACTTTTGTTGCTTCATATTCATTGTATATCTTACCCTAGTAGTACTAGATTCCTTCTTCATTTTGACCTCCCTACACGGAAAGAAATTAGTGGGCTCTGCGCTATACATTATAAGATATTTGGTAACAGTGGCAAATTATAGTGATTTAAGCTATAGATTATAAGGGACATAATAACTAATAATGTTAAAAATAAATTGGAAACGATTATATATATTACAGACACGATTATATTTGTTACAGGCACTATTATAAATTTACAGAAATTTTATTATATTATAAAAATTATTAGCACGGACAATAATTAAATCTATTTAAGCTATAAATGCCATACTATTTGTTATATTTTATTATTCACTAAACAATTAAAGTATTTCATATAAATTTTTACACTGACTGCCATAATTGTAAGAGAAAGCCTTGTATTTATATAATAAGCGATTATAATTTGCTTGGTATGTGTGTTATAGCGCTCCTAGCTATAATTTTTTTTTCCGTGTACCTAGACAAAATTAATAGCTATTGTCAAATAGGGAAGTAACATAATTTTAGGGCGGCTAGATTTCACAATATTCAGTAAATATTTAATACATTAAACAAAATATTTTATAAGATGCTTTTTTTTGTTTAAATTTTTAATATAATATTTTTATTGGTACCTCAAGTTAATTGATGTCAAGGCGAAGCGCTTTATATTCAAAGTATGATAATATTTTATAAATGAATTATATTAAACAATATTTCTAGTTGAAAATCTGTGTGGCGCTTTAACAGGTAGAGCTTATGGTATGGTCCATAGGGTACGTTCAAGTATTACGTAACGCAAATTTTTATCATTTTGGACCCCCACCTCCCCCTGTAACGATATTTTCCTATACCATTAACATGGGCGTAACACTCCAAAATGACCCCCTCCCCTAGGAGCGTTACGTAATACTTGAACGTTCCCATACCACAAAAGCAGTGCCACTGTCTAATGCTTATTTTTAATATTTTTTTTATAAAATTATATTTTCTTCCCCCCTTACGTAAAAGTTAAATACTATTTTAGGCTAGGTTTTTAGTGCAACGGGGGGTAATTAAAATTATTTTCTTCAAATTGTGACGTTTCGACAGGAATTATTGACAACAAAAAAATATTGTAAAAGCCACTTTACACGGAGCAATTTGTGCGCAAGTTTGATGCAATGCAAGTTTGTTGCAAGAATGATTCAGTCACTGCGCATGCTTTCAGGCAAGTTTGAGGCCATTTTCGTGCCATCAAATTATTTAGAACATGTTCTATTTTTCGGCGATTTTCACGCAAGTTTTACGGTTATTTTCGTGGTACCAACCTGGAAACAAAGTTACCAAATCGATTTCATTTTACTAATATAGTAGCAACTGCACATGTTAATAATTATTATTATTAATAATAGATCGGTCTGTCTAACTAAAAAACTTCCTTAAAAAAGCAAATGCTAGATTATGTTTTTGTCAACAAACGCAGAGACACGTCAAAATTTTCTGGTTGGCAGCACTGTTTACCTTGCAATATATAGCTCCAAACTTGCGTACACCTTGCTCCGTGAAAAGGCAAATCAATGTCCATGTGTCCTCATGCTATATCTGGCAGCAAACTTGCATAGCATCAAACTTGCGTACAAATTGCTCCATGTAAAGTGGTCTTAAGGTATGAGAAAAACATTTTCTGCCACTATATAAACAAAATCCAGTAGTTTAGGTTTAGAACTGTAAAGATCTCGAGCTAGCTTGTCCAATATTTTTTTTACAGTAATTAAAAAAAATAAAGACCAGGGAACAAAAACACGTAAAAAATATAGTCTAGTTAATAGTAATTGACGTTCATTTTTTGTGGGCCTGTGTTGTTAGGTTATGATTAGGAAAGCATCGAATCAACTTGGCAGCCTATGTAGCATGCCTCTTAATTCTTTAGAAGTTTCCTTTTGTTTTAATTTTCCGTAGTAAAACTGAAACAAGTGAACTTAATTTTCCAGCGTTACAAGTGCGAAGTATATCGCTTTTTTATATAAATACCAACTAAACAGTGGAACATCTTTGTTGTGACCTCAATATTACATTAAAGTGGACCATGAACAGGGCGCATGCGCGTGTAGTGAAAGTCTAAGATTAGCAAACTTCAATGAAATTTGAATATACATATATTTTTTATCCTAGCGTTGCATAAACTTATTTACTTATTATGAACAAAAGAGCTATTATAATAGTTCTATTAAACGATATTACTAAATTAGTATAAAATTACATCGGCACTTAGTGCTACTAAGAGTGCCGATGTATTGAAATCTTCGCCCAAAAGTCAAAATCACATTCACATTTCTCGACGTTTTAGACCATTCTGAGTCGAAATAAGTTTAAAAAAAAATTGCGTCCGTCTGTCTGTCTGTCTGTCTGTCTGTCTGTCTGTCTGTCTGTCTGTCTGTCTGTCTGTCTGTCCGTCTGTCTGTCTGTCTGTCTGTCTGTCTGTGGGTGTAAACTCTCTAACTCCATTTCTACATGAGATATCGACTTGCGGTTTTTTGCATATTGTTTCTTATCGTATTCCGAAGAGCTGATTAGATTTTAGGGGTAAATGATTGGGGGTAAGGGGGTAAAAATAGGGTAAAACTCCTATTTTAAGCGGTTTTTGTTTATAATTAAGGCAATTATTATTTTATTTGGTTCATTTAACACTTATATAAAAGATAATTTTAAACTGGTCAAAAAATTTTGTAAACAACGTTTTCCTAAAACGCATTGTTTTCGAGATATTGGCGTTTAAAGCAGTAAAAGGTTTTTTAGCATATCTCACATATTTGCAACCTGATTTCAAAAAATTATATTTTAAATAAAAGCTCTTTTTAAGCCCTATAAAAAATGTTTTATACAGTTTTTTGCTAGAATATAAGGTTTTAAAGATACAGAATTTAAAATCAAACAAAACACCTAGTTTGAAATTTGCAAATTAGATGGCTCTAGTGTACAATAGTGCCGATGTTGGGTGCTTGCAGCGTTTTATCTAGTTTTATATAGCAAACGCAATTAATTTCGCGGAATATCGGATATTTTTACAAGCAAATTTTAATGGAACAACAAAACAGTATATTCTATAACTACACGGAAAGAAATTAGTGGGCTCTGCGCTATACATTATAAGATATTTGGTAACAGTGGCAAATTATAGTGATTTAAGCTATAGATTATAAGGGACACAATAACTAATAATGTTAAAAATAAATTGGAAATGATTATATATATTACAGACACGATTATATTTATTACAGGCACTATTATAAATTTACAGAAATTTTATTATATTATAAAAATTATTAGCACGGACAATAATTAAATCTATTTAAGCTATAAATGCCATACTATTTGTTATATTTTATTATTCACTAAACAATTAAAGTATTTCATATAAATTTTTACACTGACTGCCATAATTGTAAGAGAAAGCCTTGTATTTATATAATAAGCGATTATAATTTGCTTGGTATGTGTGTTATAGCGCTCCTAGCTATAATTTTTTTTTCCGTGTAGTATTACATGGAATAGAAAATATCGCGCACGAGCAAAAAGTTTGGAACGTCTATTCCATACGTGTTATAGACTATACTTTTTCTTCGACTGCAAATATGAGGCATTGGGTGGTTTTAAGCTGCGGAGTAGGTTGTCGGAAAAGTTCCTTGTCACTGGACATTGTAAATGCAAAGAAAAACACACGTTTTTAAATAAATCACTTAATATTATTTTATATATTTTAATAGTTATTTATGTTACGAGAGAGGAAACTAGGATATTGCCCACGAGAAAATTAACCCAGGAGGCTGGAGACCGAGTGGGTTAATTTTAGAGAGGGCAATATTAGTTTACTCACGAGTAACATACAAAGTTTGGAAATTCATATTTTTATTAAAAATTTTAATGAGATTTACAAGTGACAGTTGAGTGGGTAAAATAAATAATTGTCCAACCTATAAAGTAAAAGCCACGTGTTATTGTTGAGTTTCTTTATATAAAATAAGGCTAGTAATTCTTTAATTATCTGTATATATTAGATAAAAAAAAAATCCAAAATTATCAAAATTTGCGTTACGTAATACTTGAATGTTCCCAAAACTGTTATTTCAACGAAATAATTTTGTTAAATTATCTGTCGAACTAACACGGCAGTACGTCACAATAGTTGTTTTGCAAGATGATATTAAACATTATGTAAATAAATCCTTCGGGTGTTGGTATTAAAACTATTATATCTTGGACAATAAGAAAATATGTTGTTGCTTATAGGTAAAGTTAACATTTACTCTGCCTAAGTTATGTTCATTTATTTGTTTGTTAGGATTCTGGGTAATTATTAAGTCATCAAGATTATTCCTTCTTTTGGAAGCAATTGTTTATCTGGTTATTTATTACTTCCGGGTTTAAGTAATTTGTCCTTAAAGGCATGAAAGTAATTGATTTAAATCGAATACATTCAATGCTACGGAATGTAATACTAGTTAAAATTACATCAAACAATTTATAAAAAAGTACGTAATCAATTAAATTGATTCGACGACCCTACGCGTCAGCAGTAGCTAGAAATATGCATAAACGTACCAGCAATAGAGTCGGCGCCTTTGTTAAGTCGCAAAATCAACCATATTTTTAATCTTCGTCCCCTTTATAACGCTTTTTTCATATTTTCCCTTACATCCCTATAGAAAAAACATATTTCTAACTACATACGGTTTTAAAAATTGATTTCTGTTTAACTTTATCACAAATATTCTTCGTAAAAAAGCTATGAATAAATTATAATATTTAAGTCCAAATAATTTGACTAAAACATTTGGAGGAATTATTACATCCTATGTTGGTTATAAATGAAATGATAGTGATCTTTAAAAAAATATCAAAAAGTTTATATCCTGTTTAAAATTCAGGTAAACTAGACCTTTTCTACAGTTATTTAAACAATAGGCAGACACCTAGTTTACAAAACATCTGTTTCAAATAAATACCTATGGAAAATCGTAGGAGTTTAAAATTTTATTTTTAGAAGTATTAGATATATCTTATAATTCAACTGCAATTTATATTTACATATAAGTATGTGTGTATAAATAACCACTGCGACATATTAGAATTTTTTTCTATTTTCAAGATTAGACCGTATTACAGGATATTTTGTTTTCTACCAGGTTAAAATATTTAGGTACATTAAGACATATCCACAAGCCAGCATATCAATATAGTACATAAGAATGCGGTACCGTGATTGGCTTACAAGATACATGGCGGCACTTCAAGCCAATCACGGCATCGCATTCTTATGTACCATGTTGTTATGCGAGCCTGTGGATATGCTCTTAGGAATAAACCAAACCAAAACATTTTCTGTCAGTATGTATTTTTTCTTATTTGTTTAAAATACAAGGTAGTCAGCCCTAAATAGGGAATCAAATTTATTCTGCCAACGATAAAACAAGAAACAAATGAGAATCTACTAAATAGATTCTGCGCGAAGTTTATGCAATGGCGATTTCTCCCGTTAGATTAGACAGGCACAAAAGTTCTACCCAAAAAGGATAGAAGACATACATACACTCCCACTTCCACCCAACCAAACAAATTCTGTATTTGTTCTTTGTTGAACAAATACAATATTTACTTGGCCGGGCGACAAGTGTAACTATAGTATTTTTATTAAAGAAATTACTGGCGCCATCTAAATTTTAGTAGAATTATCTTATTCTACAGATTCACATTAGCTATGTTCGTTCGTGCCGCTCAGTGCTACACTTCCCGGCCAATAAATACTGTATTTCTTGTATGAAAAACAAATACAGTATTTATTTGGTTGGCTGAAAAGTTTAAATGAGATAGAGATAGGGTAGACGTCTTTTGTTTCATAATTCTAGTTGTAGAGAGCTCCATTGTGTTAATTTATGGTTTTTCCCTTTTTAATAAATATTTGAGAAAGAACCAAAACGTATTAATTCGTTCTTCATGAAAGTAGAACATTTGCCCGACATTATTGCTTTGGAAGGGTGCCAAAACAGCGAAATTTAAACAATAAGTAGATAAAAAGTTCCATGCGTGCAAATTACCAAAACTTCCGCACACAGTTTTTTTTGTTTTCGTGTTTTAAAATAACTTTGGAATGCTTTGACGTAGAGACTTTATTAGTAGATATAGTCGGAGAGCTGGTGACAGTTATACACAATCATTTTTGGGCCAAGAGGTAAAAACAGTAATTAAAAAATGCCTTTGGCATATGTCGTGTTTTTTTTTTAATAACAATTTATGAAATGACATTTTGATTCATCCTTAGCAAAATTGGTTATATGCATTTTTATCGTACGATGCATATTAAACTCTAAAATTCAAGATAGCGGACCCCCCTTATAAGCAAATCATCCGGTAAAAAACTAATAGGGGTGTGCTGTTACCATCCACTACAACCCTTTAAAATATCAGCCTGTGTACAATTTACAATTACATTTATTATTTGACTGGACTATACACGGTGTATTTGAAATAGGGTCGGAAATTTTAAAAGATAATTCTACATCATAAAATATGACAAAAAGTTCCTATAAACATATGTCTAAAAATGCGTCATAAGGGAGCTACGCCCCTTTGAAAGTGGCTAAAAAAATCGGTTTTTATTTAATAACTCAGGAACCCTTTGAGATATATCAACGAGGTTTTGCACGACAACTAATTCTACCAAGTCCCGTTTTTATGTGTTATTTTCGTTTGGACTTATTTCAACCAGGGGTGTGCTAAACGGGGGGGGGCTTATCAGTTTTTTGTCCCAAACTTTTTTCTGTGTAACTTTTTTGCAATTTTATTTTTGAAATATGATTCCTCAGGTTAAAATACATAAAAAAGTTACTTTTGTTGTAATACTGTAGGATTAACCGTTTTCGAGAAAAATTCATTTGAAGGTGAAATTCCACGGTTCGAGGACGAAAAATTGAATACTAAAATGTTGAAAACCAAAATTTTAATGATGCAGGGCGAATGTACATTAAAAACTAAGAAAAAAACCTCATATACAGGTACTTCCAAAAATCAATCCTAATGGAGCTATGGTCTCCTAAATATGCACCATTTTTAAAGGGCTATGGTAGCTTTAAAAGCGTCTTTTCGACCTACATGTATGGAAACTTGTTTTCTTAGTTTTTGATGTAGAATAACATTGCATCATTAAAATTTTGGTTTTCGACATTTTAGTATTTAATTTTTCGTCCTCAAACCGTGAAATTTCACCTTCAAATTAACTTTTCTCGAAAACGGTTAATCCTACAGTATTACAACAAGAGTACCTTTTTTATGTATTTTGACCTGAGGAATCATATTTCAAAAATAAAATGGCAAAAAAGTTACACAGAAAAAAGTTTGGGACAAAAAACTGATATGGCCCCCCCGTTTCGCACACCCCTGGTTTAAATAAGTACGTGAAAATAACATACAAAGATGGGCCTTATTAGGATTAATTCACGTGCAAAACCTCGTTAATATATCTCAAAGGGTTCCTGAGCTATTAAATTTTTTTAGCCAATTTCAAAGGGGCGTAGCTCCCTTATGACGCATTTTTAGACATATGTTTAAAGGAACTTTTTGTCATATTTTATCATGTAGAATCACCTGTTAAAATTTCCCTATTTCAAATACACCCTGTATACCTTTTTGGTAAAGAAATAGAGATATCGTGTCTAAAGAGAGGCAGGGACGGTATTTCTATTTTTATTCAAGATTTCAACGCAGGGTGGTCCAAAACATCGAGAAAAGTGACAGGGCAAGTTTTTTGACCGATTGTTTTTAATGCACCTTTTTGCGCGAGTATTTTCGTATTTTAAGTTATAACTTTACAACAGATAACGCCCTGAAACATTTTATTTAAATGTTACCTTATTAACGCGTTAAATTACTATGTACAAATTTATTCTTCAAGTGGGGTTAGAAAACCGAAAGAATGTGTTTTATAGCACGCTCCATGGACGTGCGCTATGCATATTAAGAAATATTAAATTATAATTTAATCATTTTCTTTAAAAGTGATATTAACTTCACGAAAAAGGTCGTTTAATAGATTTCTGAGTATAATGACTATTTAAGGCAAAGAACTTTTACCTCAAGAAGTAATTTCAGACCAATGTTTATGAAGGTGTCATCTTTTTGTTTGTTTATTTACTAACAGAAACGCGATACAGCTTTGTGGTGTAAAATGTAATATGTCGCTAGTCGACTTTCAGGCTACCTAGTAGCGATGTTGCGTAGTTTCCACCTTATCATGAATTGAAATCATTATACTTAAATTAAAAATGTAAAAAACTTTATTGTGTATACTATAATTATGTTTAATAATATAGTTTATATAAATCTATTAAAATTAAACTACTAGTTCATATAAAACTCATACAGAACTAATGTTTCTTAAAATTTATAATAAAATATCCAAAGTATATGTTTCCAATCGACAACTCTGTACCCCTGTCAGTCACTTTACGACATTAGACTGTGAGTTTACACATTCTTTCTCTCTCTTTACGCGTACTAAGTGTAAAAAATAGTCACTCCCCACCAGCCCGTCACCGTAGTTGGTTCACACTTCAAACAAAGCATACGGTAGATTTCATCATGTTCCTTCTTGAGGTAAAAGTTCTTTAATTTAAGGTCTAAATTGTAATAAATAAGCAGCAAAGTAACTCAAAGCCACATCATAAGTTACTATTCATAACCATGGGCGCACCGAGGGGGGGGGGGCAGGGGGCCGTGGCGCCCTCCCCTGGCTTTTCAAATAATATAGTATTTTGTTTTATTTATTATTCAGATTTCTAAAAAAAAATCTAATCGCCCTGTATCTACATCAAAATATAGTTGTAAACTTACGAATGTTATTGTGTTAGTGTAAATGTATTTATATATTTAAATCGTGTTAAAAAAACTACGAACGCCCTTTAAATTGATTGTATCCCCTATTTTCAAGATTATTGAACTCGAACGATCTCAAATATCACCCTCTCCTTAAAAACATGAGACGGAGATATATCTGTCAACTTCCACACACGTGTGTCGTTTTGAGTCCTTAAATTTTTACATAATGTAATACATATAGATATATCTATATAAATATACATAGGCCAGGCGATAGGTCAAAATATATGCTATTAGCATATATTAGCATTGCTAATGATCTTTTTTATTTTTACTATAGGTACTTTAGAAGTTAGGAACCGGATAGTTATAAAAGCTTATGTGACCTTTTTTATATATAATTTACTTTCATTTTTTTATGCTAAATATTATATATTTACACAAACAGGCAGTTCAAACTATCTAAAAGACAGTTCACTGTGCATTACTCAGTTTGAACTGCCTTTTAGCCAGTCTGAACTATCTCTTAGAAAGTTTAAACTGTCTAATAGACCACTGCTGCTATCTAATTGCTACTGTCTAATAGACACCTACAACTGTCTAATAGACAGTCTAATAGACGTTACTTGAGCCTTCTACGCCTTCGTACAATATTGTTTACGGCAGTGTAATGGATGCGTAGAAAGAGAAGTTACCACTAATGAAATAAATAAAACTAAAAGTGTAGCGCTAATTTGACGCTTAAAACTACTTATCTACTGGACTAAATACATATTAAACATTTAGATTATATAGTATTAGTATATTATACATAATGTATTATATATAAGGCTTTAAAAGCGGTTGTCATCTTATTATAATAGCTGTGCAACTAGTAAACGATTAAACGTACATCCACATTACAAAATGTTGAATATGTTATAGTTTAATTATTAAAACAGTTATTCTATAGTTTATACTTTATATGAAGCACTTAGAAGCCAACGGGTTTAAGCAATAAATATTTAAATGCGTGAATATGATCTATAGGGTCATACTTAGAACTGATCGCAAACTTTTACAATTTTGACCTCTATAAATATGTAACGCTAGAATCCAAGACCCCCTGTAAAAAAGCGATGAAAAGATAAAACGTTTTTATTTCTTTAAAAATAATAAAGAGCGTTAGGTAACGCTACTTTGCCCCCCCCCCCCTGTCCTTAGTAATGCTAACCGAAAGTGCTTTTGAGTGTGTAAGATATGTCTATTTAACTTAAAATGAAACTGATTTCCTAAAAAAATGAGTACTAAATAATTAGTATATATATATTTGAAACTTTAATTTACTTGTATCCGTTGGCTGATATGTGGCTGTACATTATATACTAGGTTCATTATTTTATAAACTTGTTAGATATGGGAATGACTTTTATTGTTCATTTCAGATATTTGAGGTATTTATACTTAATCCCTAATGAATGAGCTTTACTGTTATAATTTTTACTTTTGAAACAACTTTTCGTTCCTAACATGTTAACACAGAAATGTTAGAAGGGTTTAAAAAATTATAATTTTATAAATTTATAGTTAGCCCTTAATGGGAACCTTTCTGCAAGGTCCATAGTAAAAAATGCAAGCAATTCCATTTAAACGGCTTCTTTCACTTTAAATTGTGTGCCCTGCGGATTTTTTGAATTTAAAAATCTTGACTCACAGGGAAACATCTTTAAAAAGCGCCTTTGACATATTTCATGTTCAAATTTTTAAAGAAATAAGAATTTATAAAATTAATTTTTGATTAAATGAAAATATTTAGAATTGACAGATGTCAAATGAACTTTTTAAAGGCTGTTTTTACCCCTTGGCTTGCAAAATAGTTATGTATAACTGTGAAAATAACCTAATCTGAATGTATTAAATCTAATGTATTTGACTCGGTAAGTTAAAAATAGAAATAACCTAATTTGAATGTACTTTAAAAATATTTAAAATACAGACGGGAAAAAATAATGAAATAAAAATGGTCACCAGCTCTTAATACTAAGTACACGGAAAGAAATTAGTGGGCTCTGCGCTATACATTATAAGATATTTGGTAACAGTGGCAAATTATAGTGATTTAAGCTATATATTATAAGGGACACAATAACTAATAATGTTAAAAATAAATTGGAAACGATTATATATATTACAGACACGATTATATTTATTACAGGCACTATTATAAATTTACAGAAATTTTATTATATTATAAAAATTATTAGCACGGACAATAATTAAATCTATTTAAGCTATAAATGCCATACTATTTGTTATATTTTATTATTCACTAAACAATTAAAGTATTTCATATAAATTTTTACATTGACTGCCATAATTGTAAGAGAAAGCCTTGTATTTATATAATAAGCGATTATAATTTGCTTGGTATGTGTGTTAGCGCTCCTAGCTATAATTTTTTTTTTCCGTGTAGAAGGAAGATAAATTAATAAATAGTGTGTCCTCGGAACAATGAATCGAAATGTGAAGTAACATTTCCAGAAAGTAATATAAATACGCTTGGGATTTTCCGGGAAATCTAAATGCAAATCCAAGAATTTCCCAAAGACGACCGTACAATTTCCGAGGAAAATTATGACACGGAAAATCCGACTTTTAATACACAGTGTGCGATCGATTAAACATTTTTATAATAAAGTAAATGGATTTACTGATAAGATAAATCACTTGTTGTTTTTTCGAGATAATGGTTTTAACACTAGTTTATAGAGTTTATTTCTAGTTTGGATTATGATAATTTTATCTATTAACTTTTATTCATATGTGTATTAATACAAAAATACTAGTAATTCATTTCAAATCTCGTTTAAAATTTAAAAAAAAAATGGAAAATATTAAAAAAAAATCTTTTCAATTTTTTTTTTAATTTTTTATATGAACTAAACTTAAAAAGCAGATTTTTTGAATATGAAATTTACTCAAACAAATGATATAACCATTTCTTTGTCATTTTTGTATCAAAGTTTATTTGGTGTCACATTTATAGTAGAATGTTTACATTTGAAACAGATTAATGTGAGACAGGGACGTAATTAAATTATATTAAATACGTATTAATCTTATATAGCACAGAACACAAATAAAATAAATTAAAGCCGGTCCAGTAAATATGATTGGATAGGGTTGAACGTTAACTGGCTAGAATCAGTTCACGTGGACTGGATAAAAACACATTAGTTTAAATGAGTCTAAAATTATTCAACGTCAGTTTGTCGACTGCCAGATAAAAATTATCTTATAACTCTGACAGCGACTATGAGTTAATGTAAGTATAGTACAAACCTAAGTTACAAAAATAATAATGCTTGGATCGAAGAGAATTTGGCACTGTCATTAAATACCTTTTTTTAATTTCATGCTACTTGTCAAAAAAAAAACAATCAGTTAAAGAATGTAGCATTCATAACAAAAACTGGTAGTTTATTTGGGCGAAGTGCGAGGATTTTTACTTAAATTTATTTAATTTGCCCTAAGAGACAAAATGACAAAAAAAAACAATTTTTTTCGCTTTAAAGAGATCATTCTTTTCTCGACTTTTTTCAGTGTATAGCGGAAAGTACCTATATTTTGTTTTGCTGGTAGCAGTTTTTTTATAGGCAACATCATAATTTGATCTAATCGAACTCAGTAACGCCCTTAACATACTTTTCTATAAAAACTCATTAGTCCCAAATTAGTGAAGTTAATTG